>VWYI01002886.1:58798-325248 GCA_013399455.1 Anthoscopus minutus | reverse complement strand
TTTTTTTTTTTTTTTTTTTTTTTGCCAGAGACAAATCCATAGAGCTGTGTGTTGGGTTTACTCTCAGGATGAACATTTTCTTTTTTGAAATACCACCTCAGGGAAAGGCCCTGGGAAAAATGCAGCATAAAACAAGTGCATAAAAGCTGTTATTGAACCAGTATACTTATCTGTAGTTCACAAAATGTCAAGTCAAGCCACCAGTTTTTATTAAGTATTCTGACTGTGTTTTGTTAGAATTACAAATATTAAATTTTCAGAGTCTCTGGAACATATTGCTTCTTATTTGGGAGCTACTTGAAGTAGTGCCTAGCCTTGGGTTTCATTCTGGTGAGTGAGCTTGTATTTTCTCAGTTATTTGGTATCTTAAAGCAAACATTGCACTTCTCAGCAGGTAGATTCTTAATTTTTTTCTGCCCTGACTATTTTTTCTCATTTTCTTTTCACCTATCTGTCTCTTCTTCCAAGATACTATATTTAATTTTTCCACTTCATTATTTCAAACATCAAGTAGTGATTCATCTTAGCAGCGGCCTGTTCTGTGAACCACAATAGTTTGGGTAGAATAAAGAAAAAGGGCAAAAAAGGGAAGGGAAAAAGAGAAAGAGAAGACATTTCTGACACACTGAAATAGAAGGGAACCATCATTTAATAACTTGAATTGCAAGCATCTGTCATCAACCATATCAAACCTTCTGTTAAAAAGATAATGTTTATCCTGTATGTAGTTTTACAGGGCTGTGGTGCCCAGTCAAAGCAAGAGAGCAGTGCTAATGCAGAAATAGCTTCAATTCAAGCAGGCAGCACTTGTCCCTTTTATTTTAATCTGAAATGTTAACATCCTCCAGATGCTAGTCTGTTAAATAATAACAATTGTTTTACGACAGTTAACAGTTGAGTAATATTTTGTTTATTTTTTTGCCCTTTTTCATGCACTGCTACTCTTCTACTCACTGAAAACTAACTATTACAGTAAAGGATTATATGTATGCTTTTCCTTTTCTCTGCCTAAAGCTTTTTTATTTTGCCAGGCTGAGTCCTGCTAAATCAGAGAAGCCAGTAAATGTCTATTGGATTATATTACAGGTTGGTGTCATAAAAGGTTGGAAGAATGAATGAGCAACTTTTGAAGAACAGAAGCTGTGCTTGTGGCCAAAGAGCAGGCATTTCTTGCAGTGAAGCCTACACAAACTACAACTAAATATACAAGGCCTGAAATGTTTGTTGCTAAGAAAAGCATGTTTAGATGGACTTGGCATGGGAATTGAGGGTCCATGAGCAGGACTGAGAATCCTGTGGCTCTGCTTGGCCCAGGGAGGGTGATTTTGCAGGAGATGAACAGGGATCTGCTCTACTTCCTAATAAGCAGTGAGCTAATTTCCCACTCTCTGAAAATTCCCCTTCTGTTGTCTTCTTTAACCAGCACACACACTGCAAAGTCACAGCCATGGAAGAAAGTGCAGGCTTGCTCCACGGCCTTGATTGGGCATTTACCCAAGCTATTTGAGGAGCTGAAGTGCAGAAGACTCACATGTTTCTTCCAACTCTTAATTCCTGTGATGACGATGACTAAGGAAAGGTTTTGGTTTCATCTAGACATGACCCAAATCATAAAGCTAAGCCTGGTGTTAAGGGCTGGTGGATAGAAATTGCACTGTCGTGACAGCTGGCATTTGTTGTGCCAAGCATTGAATTTATGGGAAATAACATGGAGATGAGGAAGGAGCCTGTGCTTTGGGTCATCTCTGTTACAAGGCCCACTTGAGAAGTTTTATCAACTGGTGTTTCCAAATATTCTGCACTACCTGTGGTGTGAGGGTCTGCCCAGGGGTCCTGCCCCAGGAGTTGTGCACAGTGAGCTGGTGGGAGGAGAGAAGGCCCTCAAGAGTATGAAAATGGTACCAAAATAGTGTAGGTAAGCACAATCTTTCAAAAGTAGGTTTAATAGAAGAAAGTATAGAATTTATGTTATAAAAAGTAACTGTGATGTGGGTTGAATTCTTATTAAGTAGAGACTCTGAGGTTAGTAGCCCCATTCTTAGAAAACCAGTTCTTTGATAGTAACAGCAACAAAATCAAATTTCCTCAACTTTTTGACCCATGTACCCCTCAGTACAAGCTCCAAATTTGTGCTTCAAATTTTCTATCTCCTCCACTGGCTCCATCCTCTGTTCTTTTTTGCAGAGGACACAGTGCCAGGCTGTGGTTGCTTCTGCATGAGCTGGGATCCTCTTGGGCATCCCAGTAGCTTCCTTGGGGCCAATGGACACCTACAGCTGGATCTGTTCCCAGCTGCTTTCCTTATCCAGAGCAATCCATCTCAGCTCTTTGCAGAACCAGCTCACCTTTTAGCCCCTCAAGTATCACGATCAGCTTTACAGCATGCTGTCAGACCCTTCAAGGGAATGTTCTGACCCGAACTGTGCTATGTATTTGCAAAGTTTATTTTTCAAGAGGGTGAAAAGGAGTAATCATTGTTCCTAGGCCACTTCTTGGGAAGGGTAAGAAAAGGAAGGTTGCTCAGTGAGGATCCATTAACACTGTTCTGGCTGTCAGGCAGTGAAGCACAAGAGGTACAAGTCCATTCTTCTCCCTTCCCAGTCCTGTGATTTAAAATGTTTGAACGTGCACTTCAGAAGCTGGGGAAGTAAAAGCCCCCAGTTGTGCCTGGAGACTCTCCAAAGGCCATGGCGAGCGAAGGGGCTGCGGAGTGTTAATACAGTCCATCATTTTGTAACGAGCCCCATGTTCTTGTGTGAGCCGTGTCAGGCTGTTGTCTGCACGCTGTCTTTGCTGATCACAGTAATCGGGTCATAAGAGAGGGAGAAGTAATAGCACGTCTCTTAGCAACCAGCCCCAGGAGAAAGAGAAAATTACTCAAACAGACTATCCAGCCAGGGAAGTAGAAAGATGAAATTTTCTGAAAGTCTGTTGGAAAGTGCTCAGGGACATAATTCTTTTATATTTGAGATCCTCACAGGCTGGATCCAATGGTATCAAACGTGTTTTTTTTTTTTTCCTTGTTGTCTTTCTGGTAAACTTTTCTTTTTAATTGGCCTCAGAAAAAAAGGGTGGAGGGAGAACCCCATGAAACAGACACATTTTGAAAACATAAGGGACATATTTTTGTATTTTTGGCAATGCCAAGGAGAAGGGAGGGAGGGGAGGTCAGCGTGTCTCAGGCAGGAGACGAGGGGAGCTTCTTATCTCTGCACGAGTGCTTTGAATGCTTCCCATGTCAGTGCGAGCCAAAGCGTGTTGCCATTTCTGCCAATGCTGCAGTGGCATGTGCAAAACAAACTTGTTGGGTCTCCATTGCATTGCACAGGGTGTCATGTCTCATGAGTGTCACAGGCTGTGAGCTGTGATGATTGACAGCCTGGCAGAGAGCTGGACCCGACCTGCCTTCCCAGTGGCGGTGCTGGGAGAGCCTGAGTGAGAGGCCAGGCGGAGCAGGTACTGCTTGAGTTCCTGCCAGCAGCCTTTTTCTCATTATCCTGGCTTTTTGTCCTCATCTAAGCTACTGATTTGTGTAAGACATGTAGGGAAACATCTCTGAGGCCCACTCAAAGACCATTCGGCCAATGTTTGCCCCAGGTCTCAGAGGGAAGGCAGTGGGAGGAGCAGTCTGGAAGTCACAGTAATAAATCGAAGCATTTGCAGTTTGTGTGTGGGATGGGGACAAGTTTGTGTGATTGTATCCTACACTTAAAAAAAGTTTTTCATTCTAAAAGCTGGACTTCTGTGGTCAGCTAGTCTGCATCCACCCCAGTGGGGTAATGCTGGCTGCTTAGGGAAGGGGTCCAATCCTGGCATGGTCTGCCCACCTTTGCTAAGCAAAGGCATAAATCTCTGTGTGTTTAATGGAAAGAAAGGGAAATACTCTAAAATGGTTGTGAGTGCCAAGATTTGTGGTTGGATCCTTAAAACTATTGCAGGGACAAAATCTTTTTGAAAGCTTGGCTTAGTTCCTGGCTTTGAAGAGACATAAGGGCTCTGCTGCATGTGTGGAGGGGAACAGGTCCTGGCTACTGGTCTGTGCCCTTTCTCTGCTTTTGTGTTCTCCATGATACCAGGGCATGTCTGGTTTGTGCAGGGGGACCAGCTTACTTCTGCAGGTGATACTTTGACTACCAGTAACTGCTTGCAGATCCATGTGATTTACAGAAGGGTACAGCCATTTCCCCAATCTGGGATCCTGGACAGTTGGGTAAAAGGCTCAGGCTGATCTGGACTGCTGTGGTTGAGTTGTTGTTGGTACCTGGGTTCATTCAAGTCTTGCTGAAGTTTTTGAAGACAAGGCTGCCTTCAATGTCTTATCCTGGAAATAAACTGTAGAAGAGAGGAAAAAAACCCCAACCTTGCAACTGTACAGAATGAATATCTTAGGAGCAACATCTACTACTGTCAAAGAAAAGTGAGATAAATTGTGACTTCTTCCAAGAAAATCATAGAGGCTGCTGCTTTGCTGTCTTGTCATAAAGAAGAAAGACTTTTTTCCTTAGAAGTTTAGTAATTGAAGACTTTCCTTGCTATTTTTTTAAGTACCAGTAAGTGATGTTTCCTGGAAAATTTCCCCCAGCTCTATAAATACCACCCCAGGGCTTACAGAAGTGACTCAGTTTGGGAAGTCAACACCATGCACTTCCTCAGCTCAGCCTGGCAGCCCCCCAGCCAGAGCGCACAACTTCTGCAAAACTGCTAATTGGTTGTTAATCTGCAGTACAATTGAGCTGCTTCTTGAAAATTGAATTCCTGTTGCTCGTTCTGACCTTCCTGTCATGTTAGAGATGATGGCACAGGAGTCAGAAGAGGCTGAAGCACAGTTTGAGTCTGGAAAGTTGTAATTGGTATTTTGAGGTGCCACCTTTCCTCTGGATAACAAGCTCATCGAATGACCCCAACTGACAGATAGATGAAATGCTCCTAATTGCCATATCTCACTGTCCTGGGACCAAGATTATCTCACAGACCTTGCTTTTGTAATTGGGTCCTTTCTTCCTTCCTGTTACACTTTTGACATCACTTTTGTACCAGCTGGGCACAAATAGAGCCATTTGTAATTCTTTGTGTGGTGCCCAAGGAGAAACAGAACCTGGCTTACTGAATTAATTCTGCAGGCATAGGGGGAAAATTGCACTGGGAGCTCAGGTCTGACACAGCCGTATTACATAAAAATCAATTTATAAAGACAAGAAGCAATGCATGAGGGAAGTGTGAGTAGGGTAAAATCACAGCTGGTCTGCATCTCCTCTGGTATCAGCATGGATAGGATACCATGCAGTCCTACCAGATAATGCATAAAGCATCGAAGTATCTTCCTCATTTTCTGCTTAGTCCATTCAATGCCTTGGATTTGAATTAAATTCACAATTGATCTCTTCTTGTTAAGCCATCCTTGCCCACAGTGATCCTGCAGAGTCTGACACTGTAGCCCTTTTCTACAGCTGAAACATCAGTTGGGTTTGTAACAGGAGAATACTTGACTGACTTCTCTTGGTGCATCAGGCGCTCAGCCTGTGTGTGTGTAAAAGTGGGACGTGGGCCCTCAAGAGGGAGAGATGACCTTGTGGCAGCAGGAGGGGGTGGGGCTGGTGGATTCCTGGCTGCCAGATCTCTAGGTTTTGTTCAATTGTTTGCATCTCTTATTAGGGTCAAGAGTCTTTCAGACTTATTTGCAGAAATGATTGGTTTGGCTGAACCTAAAAGCTCATGGTATTTATAACATTTCTCCATGCCAGCAAATCATACTTACTGGATAGACAGAAAACACTTTCAGTTTAGCAGCTAATCCAACACAAGGGATGTGATGCGTGACCACAGCTGAGAAATTTCCTGCAAACAGATTTGGACTTTTTAAACAAGAAATCTCCCAATCATCATAATTCCATTCTGAGTATATGGTGTTTTCCTGAGATATCATAGAGATAAGCTAATGGAGTGTCCATTTGCCTTTTTATTCTTTCTCATGTGGGAAGACCTTAATAATATTCCCGTTTCTGGTGCACTTTTAGCACTGCCTCTTTGCATCCAAAAGTGCTCTGGCTAATGATCCCTTTTGCCTCGGTGAGAATGTGTTTTGTAACTGCAGTAGGGAAACAAATAAAAGAGAAATAAATTAGCAGGGTGACTATTTTGGGAGATGAGCTTTCACTTGGTATGTTGATTTTCCAAAGAGATATGGCACATCCAGTACCTTGTGTAAGTTGACCATCCAGCATGGCATGGGACTGTGGAGCAGGAATATTCCATTTTAAGACTCTGTTGAGCAAGACATGGGCTTATGTTTGATGAATAGCAACATGCCATCTATTTGAAGTGCTGTGAATTCGACCTGTGAAACTGGAGGCGGAGGTGACACAAGTAGGAGAATCTGGACCTAAATGTCAGGGCCTAAAGGTCACTTTTCATCAGAGCAAAGTGCAGTTGTCATCACAAATGTGGGGCTGCAGGAAAGGCATTGTGAGGCTCCCCGTCTGTTTGATCTACTGCTACTTGACCAAATATGCTTAGTTTACACTAGGCACAGAAGGGTTTTTTTTCCTGAAAAACCTGTTTAGCAAATGTGGGTCTTATCCTTGGACATTTTTTAGCCTTTTTTGGGCTTTTTTTCCCCTGTGTCCAAGGGCTGTGAAAAAGTTTCTGGGCATTTGGACAGTGACTGAGATGAAACTGAAATCAGAGCTTTCTCATGTAGCAGTTCTGGCTCCGTCATGCCCAGAGTAATGGAAGCTCTTTATGAGAGGAGCTGGAAAACTCATGAGGCATGAGAAGGAGCAGGAAGATGCATCTTATTTCCCTAAGCATTTAATTGCGAAATCTTTTCACTACTTATTAAAATGATTAGTCAAGACTATTGGAAGGCAGTGAATGTCTATTTGTGGGAACTAGGGAAGGTTTGGGCATGTCAGATTTCTTACCTCCTTGTTTTCCTTCTCTGCAAACAGTAAATGATTAAAATGAGGGTGTGTTTTGAAAAGATTTCTAAAGAGAGCTTGGAGGATTCTGTCCTTGTTTGTTAATTATTTTGTATGGAATAATCACCATTTGTAAGTGGCCAAGAAGCAACAAAGCATTTGCTTGCTGCTCCCAGTGCTTTAGCATGCTGTTTGGGAATGAAATCTTGGTTTTGTCTGGTTGCCCCTCATGCAGTGGTACTGCAGGGCACATTTCCCCCTGACACATGCACAGCCCAGTTGCTGCTTGGTTAGGTCAGAGATGGCTCTGAGAGGATTTGTATAGGAAGACCTGAGGGCAGATACTTCTTGTCAGGGGTGGCCCACTAGAGCTGAGAAAAGGCATAGCCTGCAAGGAAATAAAATACTTTGAGCTTTAGCCAGTAGCTCCAGTTGTTATTGGGAATAATCTGCACCGGGACACAAATGTGTTTACTCTGAAAATGTCAGTTTTGTATCACCATATCGATGTACTTTTTAAATATTTGTTGGAAAACAGGAAAATGGAGTTTTCTGTCTTCGATTAAATATTTTGCTGGTAAGATTTGGAAGCTGCGTCCCAGGGAGCTTATCACATCCTGTACTTCAGCTGTGGGCTGATCTTCATGGGCACAGGGTTTGTTTCACGGTTGGCTGGCATGTGGAGATCAGGGACCGCTGGAGTCCCAGTGGGAGCTGTGTGTTTGTAGCTCTCGTATGAGTTAGCAAGTGGAGTGAGGCTGGAGGCACTGCATTATCTTCAGGTCACCCTATTGACTCCAGTGAATGTCACTGATCAGAGTTTTGTCACTTCCTAGTCACCCTGTGTGTGCTAGTAACGTTACGAAGGCATCTTAAGCCCAAAGGAGATCCTTACTGAACTGCTCAGATCTTAGGATCAGGAGCATGGTGCTTTCAGTGCAGGTGGGCTGGTGGATTTGTATGGGGAAGCTGCACAAAGCCGTCCCTGCGGGCTTGGGATGTTGCTTTGAACATGGTGGAGAAACCTGATCCATTTCTCATCATCCTGACATGTTCTTCATCAACGTTGGTACCTGATGAAGGAAGCACTGCCTCTCAGACTCCATTGACACGTTGCCTGTTGCCTGTTGTCTCATAAATCTCCCCGTGAAGCTCTAAGTAAACACCCCTGGGCAGAATCAGCAGGTCATTTTTGTGGCATTTCTTGTCAACTAAACAGTAATTCATTAAAAATTTAATTACTCTCTTGCTCTGGAGAGAAAAAAGAGAGCTGGCGCCTGCCTTTCAAGTTTCTGTCTTGTATTGTTTGGTGATTTTTGTTTTATTTTGGAGGTATTTTTATATTTTATTTTGAAGGAAATCAGGTTGATAAACTAAAAGAAAGCCATCTTATTACAAAAAGCTTGAGTGCTTCTGAGAACATTTAAAACAAGGATGACTAGAAATGACCTTTCCATCCTGAGGCGAACTTTGAGTGTATTCTCCCTTTGGCATTTCTAATGATAGACTTTCCATCTGGTCTTTGCTTAAAAGCTAAGATGCAGCTTGGGTTTTTTTCCACATAAAAACTGTGCATACTCTAAAATTAATCCTCTTGATCATTTCACTTCAGGGAGAGGAGTGCAGAAACACTGGGAATATTTGCTTATTTTTAGCAACTCCAGTCCTGTGAGCAGGTTCCTTTTGTCCCAAATAAAGTGGATTCTACTTTGAGGGAACCCTGGATTTCCCTCTGCTTAAATTTGGGGAGATTATACCCTCTAGAGGAGATTTTAAATGAAAATTAAAGAGATGTCAGTGGCTCTGGTGGGATCTAAATCAGTTGGGAGGAATTTTTGGTTACTTTAGCTACCCTAGACAATACTGTCATTTCTATCACTGAGAATTCCCTGCTCCCAGTCTCCCACCATGATTTCCCAAAGCTAAATGTACAAGAGAGAAATCCTAGCAAAATGAATGCTTCAGGGAAGAACTGGGCATCTCTTGAGAGCTACCGCTGCAACCATTTAGGCTCATTTCTGCAGAATCATTGGGGAAAGCATGTAAACCAATCCTTTTGCTTAGCAAGGCATTCCAGCAAATGCCTAATTTGATACATGCTTTGTGAAGGCCTGTGGGACATAACATTTAAGAATGCACTTGAACTTAAGAGTGCAACTGAGCCCCTGCTGCATGCAAGCACGTGTGTGCAGGAGGGGAATATTTATCTGGATCGCATGTAGGAACATCAGACAGCAGATTTTTAATTTCTTTTTTTTAATTTTTCTTCCCTGTAATGCTGATTGCCACTGACTGTATTTCCTGTCTCTCTTTTTTTAAATTTTTTATTTTTTTATTTTTTTGTTGGTTGGTAGGTTAGATTTTTTTTCCTTTTCATCCTTCTATTGAATGAAATGCTACAAAAATAAATGTAGGTGGGAGATCGCTGGTAAGCCATCCGTTCCTCAAACATTTTTCTGGTGGGAGCAGCCAAAAGTAAGTCTGTTAGCAAAGTCACATTTCTATCAGCACTGCATATGTGGCATGCATAGAAAACAGGTTTTCTGAGCATCAAGAAGGCTGCAGAACAGCAGATGTGCTTTGGGGCTTTTGGCAGGTAGATACTCTGCTGAGGGTATTTGCATTTCTGCTGCAGGTTCTTCTGGTGACCAACTTTATTAAAACAATGGGAGGGAGAAAGGATGTTACAGATAATGGGAGAGAACAGTTCTGGCATATGCAGCTTCCTCTTCATAAAGCTGCTTTTCCCTTGAGGCAATATATCTTGCGTCTTATGGGAAGGAAATCTTACAATATAAAGGAAGTCTGAACTGCTTACCAGTGAATTTAGAAGCGTAGCAGTTGGATTCCTTTCATGAAGAGATAATATGGGGCCTGTTCCAGTATATTAGGGAATCTTTTTTAAGATGCTTCTCCAAAAATAGGACTCTGGGAATCACTTCTTTAAAATAATATTTGTGGGTGGCTTATGTTAATATTCCCAGAACCCTAGGGGATGTGTGCTCAGCATAACGAAGGTGTTCAGAGAGCAAAAGCAGCAGCAGTTTGGTATCTTTAGCCTGGGCTGCAGGGCAGGACAGGGCAGGGGAGGATGGCTTTGTGTTCCTGGGGATGCCTCTGACGTGGGCTGGAGTGGTCCGAGGGCTGTCCTCACTTCGCTCTACTGCAGCAGCTCCTGAGGGGCTGTTCTGCCTCCAAGAATAGCTGGCACATGGCAGTGCTCTAATTAGGCTTGTTTTCCTGCTGTGTCTCCTGCACTGGCAATGACGTGCCTGCTGCCAGCTCTGCTGCCCAGAGGATGCCCCTCTCCCAGCTTTGCCCCACAGCTGCTGCTGAGTTACAGCTCCCCATGGTGCATCACAGCAAAAAGCTGGGTCCATCCAAAGGTTTCCAACTTTTTAGCCTCACCCCAGTGCTCTTTTGTCTTCCCATTCTCCACAGTCATAAGATAAAGTCATGGAGAGAGAGGGGGAGAAAGCAGAGTTGATTTTCTGTGAGTAGCACAAAAGGTGAAGTGCAGATAACTTCAGTAGGCATAGCCAAGTTGAGGGTATTTTATACAGACCTTAACAAACTGAAAACAGTAAAAAAAAAAAAAAAAAAGGGAAAAAAGTGTCTAGAATCCTTCCAAAGAATTTCTGCAGAGTACATAATTGAAGGGGATTTTTTTTGATAAAGGCTAAATTGTGTATGGGCATGAAAAATTCATCAGGGAATTTAAACCATTTCCAAACCACATAAAACATTAAAACATTTCAGGCTCAAGAGTAGCTTGAATATGGCGTGCATCATCCCAAGCTTTAAGCAGTCATCTGATTTTTCTCTTGCAAATGTTAAATACATAGTAAACGAGAGCCAAAGTAGGTTTTATTTGCTTTCTCATGATGACTGTGGAGCCTTGAAAGGTTTTGCTGGCTGACCTGACACACACCTTTGTTTACCTCTCTTGGCTAGATGGCTTTAGCTGCAACATTTTGAAGAATAAGGGGAGCAGATATCCATGCTGCAGTCAGAGTGCCCCATCCTGTGCTTGTGGTCAGCTCCAGCCTTGGTCTTTTGTATGAATGTGTTTCAAACTAGTCTTTTAAATCCAGTGGAATTAAAGATTTTAATCAATCAAGATGCTAATCACCATGACATGATGTGATACGCATTTCCTGATAAGGATACAGAGGAAATCTCATAGTCTTGTGAAAGCAGAGAGTCCAATTCTTTAAAAGATCCTCAACATCTACATTTAGGTTTTGCACAGATGTGCTACAGGATTTTAAAGCTAGGTCATGCCTGTATTTTTAAATCTGAAATTTGTCCTTTGTGTAGAAATATAAATAGTGGCCAATTTCAGAACATTCTCAGATGCATTCTCAATTGCTTCTTGTTTTCTTGACAGCCCAGGTGCCTGAAAATACTATGTTTTCTCTTTAAATAAAATTGTTGCTCATTGAGTGTCTTTCATCAGGGAAATCTGACTGTCATTGTTTAAATCCTCCAGGGATAAGCTTTGCTTTTGCATAAAGCAGTCACCTTGGATGGCTGTGTGCAGCAAGTCATGCATTACAAAATTGCTGTGTGAGTTTTCAAAGCCTGCTTCTCTTGGCTTTCATGTAAACACCAAAGGAGGGTGTTCCTGCTCTTCTCTAGGAGAGCACTCAGGCCACAACTCAAGTTTGTCTCACTACTACGTAGTTTGTCTACTACATCATATCACAGAATCATCAAATGCTTTGGATTGGAAAGGACCTTAAAGATCATTCCACCTCTTATGCCATAGGAGGGGACATCTTCCACTTTCCCAGACTGCTGAAGGCCCCATCCAACCTGGCCTGGAACACTTCCAGGGATGGGGAGTCTGCAGCCTCTCTGCGCGGGTTGTGCCAGTGCCTCACCACCCTCACAGTAAAGAATTTCTTCCATCTGCCAAATGTAAACATTCTCTCAGTTTGAAGCCACTCCCCCTTGTCTTACCACTACATGCCTGTGTGAAATGTCCCTCCCCAGCCTTCCTGTTGGCCCCTTTTAGGGACTGTAAGGTGTTCTCCACACTGAACAGCTAAGGCTGTCTTCATTGGAAGATATGCCAGCCCTCTGACCATCCTCCAAGAAAACTCTGCACCTTTAAATATCTCTGTGTGTACCCTTGCCAGGGCAGAGAATGTGCTTTCCCCTTGTTACACTGTAAAAACACCGCCTTGGCAAGCAGCACCACGACCTTCCTATTGCTTCGGTTGGGGCTGGAAAAGGGCAAAAGAGTAATTGTAGTCCACAGCTCCAGGGCACTGCTTAGGTCGTGGGGGAGATGCTGCTGTCTTTGCTGTGATTCATGAAGAAGGTAGAGATACTGTCTAGAAAATTCTCAGAGCTGGTAAGCAATTCTGAGTGACCTAGGCATCATGATTCATTCTAAAGCCTCAGCACACCAGGAATTTCTGTGCATTAAAATAATTTCCAAGCAGTGAACCTGCGTGGTGTCTCTCTGGCTGTTTGCGCTTGCTGATAATGTCAACTGGGAAGTCATTCTTCCTCCATCATCTGTCTGATGGAGGAAAAGGCCTGCTCTTTCCAGCTCACTGATAAAGGTGGTGCTAGGTGGTGAGATGGACCATCACCTCTTCTGCTTTGCTGCTGAGCACTGTCTCCTTGCCCTTCACTGCTCCATGCACGTGGAAGCACGAGGAGATGTGAATGTGGCTGTGGGATAACCACTGTCCATCACCACAGGCATCAGCAGCCCTCCAAGCAGGACACAGGCTTTTGTCTTCAGAGAAGATTTATCTCCTTCTCGTCCTCCCTGAGCACACACTCAAACAATATATCCATTTTAATTGTTTTCTGAGAGGTTATTAATATTAGAGTGGGGATTTAGAATGAAGATCAATCATTAATCTGAAAAGGATAGATTTGCACTCTCCTGTAGCAAAGCTGGAAGAGAAGTTAGAACAAAAGAAAATCAAGAGAGCTTCCCCACCTAGCCCAATTTAATTTTTTGTTTAACTAAAATTGTCCAAGTAGCAGTTCTGAAGGAAAACCACACCTCGTACTGAAGATTTCCAAAGTCCAGCCTAGAAACTGTAGCAGTATGTTACTACAATTTGTACCATTTGTTTTCCCCACAGCATTTTACTTTAAGAATAAAATCTCTGGCTTTTCAAGCAAAACCACAATCTTAGCAGAGGATTTTAATTTTCTCCTGCATTATTCCTTTTAACAATATCCACAAATATTTCAGTAATTTGTTTTCTGTCGGTTAAATAGAAAAGTTTTAATTCAGACTGTGAGTGATCTCACCCAGGTTTCTCTACACCAAACAGCTGACCCTGCTTTTGGTGTGGTGTTTCATGGCAAGGGCACCCTCTCAGTTGCTCTGGGCTGATGCCAGACCCTAATACTTTTTCTCTGGAAGGGAGGCACCATATTCTGAGCAGAGTTACAGTGAAACTTCTGGTTTGTTCCCTCAGAATGGCCAGAAGGTTAAAATGTGTGCTTGGATAACTACAGTGTCATAGCCATTCCTGCTGGGAATACAGGATGGGAGCCACGTTCCTCCCAAAACCAGCAAGTTCCATGCTGCCACTGTTTATCCTTGCTTGTATTCTGAGGATCTGCCTGGGTCACTCTAGGGACTGAATTCTGTTGCCATCAGTGTCCTGAATGGGAATATGATTCTCATCCTTGGGAAGTCCTTTTTGTCCCTCTGTTATTCACCTCTTCCTTGCCCAGATTCATTTTCTTGATGGGGAGTATTCTCTCTCCACTTGTTTTTCCACCACAGTTTTCTGGGTTCTGACTAGACAGAAGAATGGGCTGGTTCTTGGTAGATTTTGTGGAATATGGAAAAATACGTGCAGTTGCTGTCACATTTTACTTGTCTGAAAGGTCAGTTTAGCGTGTTTTTTCCTAACCAGTTACTTTCTTGAATTATGCAGAAGTGTAAATTTTAAAGCATTTCTGCTCACAATGTGGCAGTAGCTGCAAGTATAAGTGTGTATAGTAACTTTGGTGTGTTGGAAAATGGTCTTTGGTACAGAAGGCTTGTGAGTCAGTGTTTTAAGGTACAATTCATCTCAAAGAAGAGAAAGTCTGCACAATTTGTTTTCTCCTATACTTTCTCTGTTATCAAGAAGCACAGTAGAGAGGATATAGAGCACCTCCAGGTAGTACCTCCTACCCAGGGAAAGATACAACCCTCCTTCTTTTGATCCCGATTATGTTCCATGTTCTAGCCAGATCACATGGAACATTTCTAGTGTCTACCAGCAAAAGGAACCAAACCACCACCACTCCATATAAATAGATATTTCTATGCATTTATATGTGGAGCTAGAATCATAGAATTGTTTAGGGTGGAAAAGATCTTCAAGATCATCAAGTTCAGCCATTAACCTAACACCGCTAAGTCCATCACTAAAATTTGGATATGGAGCATTGCTATTTATTTTGAAAAAAATATTATAGAGGTAAATTCTATATATCTAACATTTAATTTTATGTTACATTATCTTCAGAGATTAAGGATGTAATTTACGATTCAACTGTTATACTAGTGAATTAGAAAGCAATTAATTTTATAGCAGGAAGAAAATCTAGATGCTTTTCTGCTCCCCAGTAGCACTAACTACAGTGGAAGGAAAAAAGCCAGTGCTGTTTGTATTGGTGTTAACAGTGAACTGAGATGCATTTGATGAAGAACCATTTTGCTTTTGTCTTCCAAGTGTGGTTGTTTCTAAGTGTGACATAGGGAGGAGTGGCAAAGAGGATGGGAGGACCCAGAGGATGAGTGACCCAGTTTGAACACTGGTCCATGGGGATTTGTTTGATCAGCTCATCTGAGCACTGCACTTGCCTTTCCCGCTTGCTTTTGCTCCAGTTTCTCAAACCAGGAGCAGAAGACTCAGTGAAGAGAACACCTTGAAGGGAGGTTGACCCTCTCCTCCAGGAATGGTCTGTTTGTGGCAGTGGTTTTGTTGTCCCTCTCCTTTGCATGCTGGGCAAAGAGAATGGATCCAGTCCTTCCAGATGTTCTGCAGCACAGGCCACGGCTGAGGCCAAGCCAAGGCTGCAGCACATGGGTTTCCTCTGACTGCTTAGATGGCAACTCACCCCCAAAATGGGAAAACAATACAAAAGCAGGCATAGGCAGAGATAAATCCAACATTGCTTAAAACTGTTGGCTGCAGCTTCCAAAGCTTGAGGAAGTCCCTTGGCAGTGAAGAACTCTGAGAGATGTTTTTGGGCTTTTTTTGTGATCTGTGCAGTGCTTTGTATTTCATCACGAGGGACAGAAAGAGTTTGGTTGAAGATAAGATAGGTTGTGTCCTAAGGACATGGTCCCCATCTTCTCTGTCTGTGGCCTCAGGGGAGAAGGCTGACCAAATAAACAGACTGACTTTCACTGTGCTTTGCAATAGCAGCCAGGGAAAATGAGGTCCTAATCCAGTGGCTTAGCTCATTTTTTTCAACTCCTTCTTCACAACAGCCCTCTTCAGTAAATTAATGCATATGTCAACTCTTGTCAGAAGCTCTTAGCAATGAACAAATGAGTTCAACACCGTAATATAATGAACAAATAGATAACCTGTTTCAGTTTGTTCTGGGTGAGGTGGTACTTCCCTTGTTGTTTCATGGACCCTTCACTCTCAGAGGAGAAGGCTGGCACAAGGGAATGCAGCCCATTTCTTCTCCAGGACAGGGTTTTCTCTTCTGACTTAGATGCCCTGATACTGATACTTATGTGGAAATCGCTCCCTGGTAGCAGGCTCTTTTCTGTAATTTTTTTAAAAAATAATCATTCAGAACTACTTTTGTCCCCATTACTGCATCTGAGCAGCTGCAGCTGAAAGTGAGATCTCATTGTCTAATTATTAATTACTAATTGCTGCACAAGTAAGATGAACTTCATGCTCACTTCTGCAAGTAAACTCTGCAGAGAAGGCAAAGGAAAGCTTTTCATGCTGGTGGATGGAGACACAGTGGGGTTAAGTGACAGAGAAGAGTGCTTAGAGCTTTTTATTAAATCTTATGGTTCTTATTTCGCCTTCTATTTTAGCACAGATTTTTATGTTTTAAAGTTCCATGGACTGTTTCTTTCATCAGTTCAGCTTTAGTCCTTTGCTAAGCTTTGGTTAAGGACTGCTGTGTTTTCCATGAGTCATATCTATGGCAGAGAGGTTGGTGTGGGGCATTAGATGGAGTGCTCTGCCCCACAGTTGTATGGAAAAATAAGCTAAAGATCAAAATGCAGCCTTCTGCCGATAGCTTTGTGCTTTGTGTGTTGCAAGCCTGATGTGTAGGAGGCTCAGCTGATGTGCATGTGGGAGGACAATCCAGCAGGGCTATCCCTGCCTTCCCCTCCCTGCCACCACTGGGGCTGTGGGAGCCACCAGCTGAATGGAAACATCCAGAAAACCCATTGTTTTCACAATGAGGGGCATCCACTGTGGTGAAGCAGCTGAGATTTTGCATAATTTGGGGAACTGAACCCTGGTTTCCTACCCTCATGCTAATTACTGGCTTTGGGGTGTTTTGAGAGGGAGGCCAAGTTCTGAGTGAACTGGGGTGGAGGGGATTTCCCACCTTGGTGACCAGGGCTGCAGTGAAAGCTCTGTGTACAGGACACTAAAGACAGCGTCTTATTTTGTACTAAATTAAGTTACTCATTAAAAGCTGCATCACTTGCAGCGTGCATGACATGATGTGCCAGTGCTGCTCCTTTTAACAGTCACAAACTTGTGGGCATAAATTTACAAGGGGTCCAGCTCCAGTCCCACTGGTTATGCCTGAGTGGTGATAAAAACCAGTTACCTCTTGAGAGGGAGTAAAAATGGTTTTTGAACTGCTGCCTCAGCTCAGACCCAAATGTCAAAGCAGCCAATGCTGCATCTCCCCACTGATGCTCTCCCATGTGGCTCCTCTGTCCCACCAGAGTCTCATCTGCCTCTCCTGAAAGCTTTAGTACCTTATTCTGGCTCTAGTAACACTGGAAGAAATCCAGAGTGATTCCAGCAGAGCTATTTTGGATTTGCATTTTCAGGAGGAATTGTACCTAGAGGTTTTAAGTTAATCGCACGGTCATTTTTCCTCTGTATATTTAACCACTGAGGTTAATTAATATTTCGAAGTTTCACAGGCTGCTTCTTCCATTATCTCAGCCAGTTGTGTGAAAGGCAGCGTGGCAAGAGGGTGATAGTCTGACTGGAGTTGTGTAGGTAGGAAGATTGCTGGTAATTATTTCCAGTGAATCCCAGGGGTTTAAATAGTAGGATGGCAGGAGGAAGGTGGAGGTAAGGATGTGTAAGCTGCCATGATGCATGTTTCCTGTTGACTTTCCATGTAGTAAATAAAATTACCAGATGATTGTTGGCGTGTGGTGGGTTTGGTTTTGTTTTTGTTGGTTTTTTTTGGTTTTTTTTTTTTTAATTTAAAGAGACTATTTTAAGCAGGATTGCGATTCATAGTCCCGAACTGTAGGGGACTAATGTTCCTGTTCTCCAGCTGGGAGAAACTAATTCAACATCTTGTGTTGTAAACACTCACTCATTTTAACTGATTACACCTCCAATGTTCCTCAAATCACTAAAATTACTAATTGCTATTCCTTACACATCAGAGAGTGAATCCTGAATAATTAACCCCAAATAAAATTAGATGAATTGGCCCTTTTAATTAGAATCCCTGCTGCTGTTTGTTCTGAGCTTCCTTTTCTTACTGTTAAGAGACTTTTAGAATGATTAAAACTGTTTAAGACTTAAACAGCCAGTGACCTTTTAATACAATGTAAATCCATAAAAGCAATATTTCAGCTAGCAGGTGGTGAAGTAAATTTTCAGTGCAACTACCTGACAGACTCAGTATTCCTTTTTTAAATGCTGAGGATGAAATTAGCCAGTGTGGGGTTTTTTTCCTTCCTCATGCTTATTAATACAGTGGCTGATTAGCACAAGTAGTTCAAATGGTAGGATTAGTGATTGGTAAGAGTGGTAATTTAAACAGTGCTTTGGGTTGTTGGAGCTGCTTTATTTTAGGAATCACAGGCCAATGTGGTATATTTAGGTGGATTGTGGAGCTGGTGTGTCATCATGCAACAGTTTCCTCTGCACAGACATGGTGTCAGTGACTCCTCACAACATGGCTGGGGCCAAAACATGATTTTAATTGTGCGTTTTCCTTGCCTAGTGATGTGTGTTAAGTACAGATGCTACAGGAAAGTGTTCATTTTGGAAAACTTAGTAAGATGTATGTTCACACCTAGGAGGCACCAGGTCACAACTTGCTGAAGCTTTTATAAAAATCCTGTGGTGCCACTTTGCAGTAGGAAGTTTCCCAGACCATGTAGTAATACTGTGGTATTACAATGCAGGCTCCTGCAGTGGTCACTGGAATACAGTTTCATGGTAGCCTCCATCAACAAGATTTTAGCCTAGTGCTTAATGAATTAGGGTTTAGGTGTAAATCTTAGTTGTTTTAACGTAGAAAACTTTGGCTTTCTGCAGTAGAAGGTAAATACTTGACTGAGCAGTGCCTCAGTCTGCTCAGTACTTTGCCAAATGGATTCTGTCTGGATAAGAACACATCAGTGGAGGTTCTCTCCATCACAGTCCTTAGTCTGGTCTCTGAGTCAGGGCTGAACTGTGTTTCTCAGGTGATTCAAACTGATTCTGAATGAGCTTCAGAATCACAAATTATCAAGATGACAATCAGAAAGGGTTATTTTTGCTTGGAAGGAGAAAATTCAAATCAGCATCTGACTTATAGTCCTCAGATGTCAGCCAGAGATCTGGGAAGACCAGTGTAAGCCTAGTTTTTTTGTTTAATAGGTTTTATTAACTTAATTGTTTCTGTGTAAAAAGTGGTGTTTTGCTTTTTTGTGCTTTTCTGTGTTTTTCCACCAAAGAGTCTCTTTTGCTGAACATGTGAGCCCTTCTTCAAGTCTAGAAGTTTCAAAGCTGCAAATCTTCATGTCTAAATAACTGTATCTGTCCAGGGGGGAGGCAATTACTGTGCTACAATTCATTTGTTGGCTGGCAGATATATCTCCTGAAAACAAAGACTTGAGACATGAGCCTGATCCCAGCAAAAAATGAAGTGCACTTAAATTTTAAATGTTAGCCTGTAAGTGGGAGTGGTGTTTGCTGCATGAGACAGGATGTTTTCCTCAGCTTGTACTTGTACCCAGAAGGCATCAGGCAGCCAGTGGCAAAATTTTGTGAGTTGCTATTCGCCCTGAAAGGTTTGTACTGAAGTAGGTTTCTTTTTGGACTTTGAACAGTTTCTTATTTGTATACCTAGAAGTGCAATAGTGAAATGTTTAAAGCTCCTTGGAAATTGGAAGAGGGGAAATTTTGGGGTGGAGAGGAGTAAAACCTTGCCAAGTGAATCTACAGTGACACAGATTGATCAAACTCAGAAGCCAGGCTAGGGCTGGGAGGCATCACTTCTGCCTATGGCTCTGCTATTGCTATTGCTCCCCAACATAACCATGATGGACTCACCTAATTTCTGCCTAATTACTTGTATTTGCAATACTCAAGTGTTCTCTTGCTGGGTTGGGGCACTGCTGGGCTGGCAGCCCTGTCCCTGGTGGCTGCAGCAGGTGATGCTGCAGCGCAGGAGCTGCACGGGTGCTGAGGGAAGAGCTCAGAGCTGCGGTTTCACGTTGCTGAAATCACCGAGCTGGGCACATGTCCCACTGCACAGCACCTTGTAGGCTGACTCATGGTCTTCACACCTGTACAAAGGGGGAGTACGTGGCTGATGCAACAAGGACTGTTTGTTTTCTCTTAAACATATGGCAACAGGTAGAGATTTCTCATTGTTAAGAGCCGAAGGAAGGCTGTATCTTGGTGTGATTTCCTACCTCCAAACATGCCTGGCCCAGGCTGCCTCCATGGAGAAGGCAAGTCTCTTCACCTGCCTTGAAGTACAAATTGCTTTCTGGAGGTGCCTGGATACCTCTCTGTTGACAGAACTCAGTGCAGTCACTCTCATAACCTGAAATACATCCAAGTGTTCAGGCTGATGTCAGGTGAAAGTCAACCAAAATGCTGGTCTTGGTGCTGAATACAATAATCAGTATTAATAAGCCTTTTGCCCATCTTATCCCTTATTCACAGAGGGACAGCTTGGTTAAATCAGGAGAGGGGGAGTGCTCAGGGTTGGATATGTCCTCCACCAGCCCATGGTTAATTGGTAACCCCATTCTGCTGTGGCAGCTGCTGCATCTGTGCAGACCAGGGACGGTCCCTTGCCCAGAGGCTCCCACCTCGCTCTGACACTAGTGGGTGGCAGTGATATGCTCTGCCTGGACATGGACTTTCCTGCCTCCTCCCACGGCTTTCACAGCTCTCAGTAAATGAAATCTGACTTGCAAAGCTCCGGGGGCGAGAGAAGGTCCCAAATGTGCGCTGTAGGAACACTGTGCTTAAAGGGAGTGTAAGCTGGCCTTCAGGTTCTTTTCCTCTTTTGCTCCCTCAAACCTAGACCTGTTTCTTCTCCACATCATCTAGAATCACATGCTGCTGAGGACATGGATTTTAGTCTTTGCATGCTTCCCTCTCTGCCAGAGGGAGAGTTCCAGCAATGCCAATAATAATAAGGCAGTGACAGCTTTCCCTTCTGCATGCGAGGGAATGCTCTCCCGCGAGTGCAGTGGGAACAGCACCGGGTCCTGTGGCTGTGTGGGAAAGAGGAAGGCGCAGTGGCAGAATAAATAACTGAAGCTGTGAAGGAGAAAGGTCCAGCTGTTCACAGAGGACCAGGAAAAAGCCAAACATCTGCAAGGTCCCCCCAGTTCATCAGGCATCTGCTCTCTGCTTCCCAGTCTAAAAACCTTCCCACCTGTGTTGAGAGTGGAGCCAGCAGCTTATCTATCACAGGATGGAGTCAGCAGAGCTGGGCTGGGATATGGTAGAGCCAGCTGTCTCCTACTGCAAAGAAGGGTTTTCTTCCAAACTCTAGGAGAGAGCTCTTTTTCTGTCCTTTGCTCCTTTTCTGAAAAATCTTGCCAAAGTTTTGGGTTTTTTAGTATTGTTTTTTTTCAGGAGGAGTGGGTCTTCCAAAGGGGCAAAAATGGTCTTTTGTTTATGTTTGTTCTAATGGTCATTGTTAGATGCAGACTTGTGTTTATGCGGAAAACTTGCCCCTTTCCCTGTCTCATCTCCTCCAGCACATTCTCTACCTTGATTTTCCTTAGGTGTTTTGAAGAGTTGTAATAAAGCAAGAGTGTCTGACTAATGTGCTGTGCAGGAAGATCAGTCTTTGGCATTGGAGCCAGGACTAACTGAGAAACATCATCTGAAGCATAATCTTAAGAAGGCTGTGTCTGCTGGAGTTGAATTTGTTTGCAAAATCATGTTGGCTGGTTGGAGGGTCATTTTCAGAGCAAAGGAGAAAAGTTTAAGAAGCACTCAAATATCCCAACTTTTTTTGGAACTAACCCCTTTGATATTAATTTCAAGATCTCTCTACTTTTCTTTTTACTTCATATTGTATTTCACATGATTTGAAATAAAAAGATTGGATTAATTATAGGGTGATAAGGAGGATACTGCAGATATTATTGGACATAAGTTTTTAAAAAAATCAATCCTGAACTCTATAATAGCATGAGCCAGTGTGTTTCATGGGATTTTATGTATTGGAGCGACATGATTGTCGTAAATTAGTTTTCAGTGTGTTGTTTTTGAGCTGTCTTTCAGCGTCTGTGTTTAGGATGATACTTTCTTAGGGATTCAGAAGGGGTTTTTTGAGTCCCATCCGTGCTCTTTTTGGGGAAAATGGGAAGAAATTACTTTCCTGGTAAATAACACCTCTGAAAGTCCTAGGGGAAGTCTCTGTCTTTAAGAGCGTGATTCAAAATAGAAGAGAAAAACTTTTGAGGGCTGCAGACCCATCTGCTTCCCATGGCAGAGAACATGAAAGTGCTGTGCTGGCAGTGCTGCCCAGCTGGTGCCTGTGCCTGGTCTGGGCTGAGCTTAGAGCTTTACACCTGGGCACAGGTGGCCCAAAAGGCTGCAGGTCACAGGGGTTTGGCTCAGCACCTTCCTGAGTGGTTTGGAGCCTGCTCCTTCGCATTTAGGGTGATGCTGAGGGCCTCTGGTCTGAACGCAGTGTGGTGCTGCATGGATATCTGGAGGGTCAAGTAGGGAGCTCATATTTCCTTCCAAAAGCAACAGTTCCTATATATGTGAAATATCACACTTCTATTAATATGAAACCTTCCATCCCAGATGCTGCACACACAAGAGCCGACAGCAAGCAGCTCTACTTGCACCATCAATCTTCATAAGAAAAAATAAAAACATACCAAAGTGGTTCAAATTGCAGGCAGCTGCCTTCCCTGGAGACAAATCCAGTGCTAATGGGAAATGCCCTTTTTCCACCCTTAGGAGGTGCTTTCAGAGCCTGGTGTCCTGCTGCCTGCAGCCCGGGCTGCTCTGTCCTTTTTTTCCTTCTCCTTTGTGGTCCCACATCCTGTGAAATTCTCAAGGGGAGCTTCTCTCTGCTCCCACCTCACATCTCTATGATAAGCTGGATGGCTTCACACCCAGTATGTGCTGCTTTGTCTTCCCATCAGCACTTTGGGAAGATGAACATGAGCAAGTTGAATTCTAGAAATTTTGTACATCACCCCCCCCGTATAAAAATCCAGAGTTAAAAGAGGTGGATTCATGTGTGCTTGCACCTGGCCCATCACATGGCTGTTACTGAGAAGAGCCTGTGATCTTCCCAGAAGTTCTTTACATGAAGCTATGAAGTCCTTATAGGAAGAGGAAGATGCAAAAAGTATGCCAGCAGCAGGGATGCAGGAGATTCTGGGCTCCATCCCTCCATGTCTCTTCTGCAGCAGGGAATCCCTGCTTTTGGACAGCACCTGATGCTGTCTTTATGGGGATCAAGAAGAGCTGGCATAGTTTAGCACATGAGGGAAGTGAATTGGATGGGATCCATTGCAAGGTTAGACACAAAGTGTTCATTAGTGGAGGTTTTGTGATTGCCTGTGGCAGGTTTCAGATGCAGCTTGGATCTGTGGAGCTGCTGGCTGGTGCCTTCAGGCTTTGTGGGCAGATCACAGTCTGGCACATCACCTTTTGCTGTGGAATCTGAGCACCCCTAAGCCATCTGCCACTGTTACTGAGCTGTGTAGCCATCTCCTGAAGCAGTGAGGGATGAAGCTGAGCATTTAATGGTTAAATAACGTGTTATGTCCTGTGCCACAAAACCAATGGGCAGAGCTGAAAGTATTGCAGAGTTCCTCCTGATCATCTATGTCATGATGTGGGGAAATGCTGCTGAGTCTAAAATTTCCCATTCTCTCTCCTAGGGGACTTTCTTCCTCCCCCACCCCCTCCTGTGGATGACCTTGGGAACATCACATCATCACAAGGTGCCTTTCCCCCTCCACCCCCTCTGGATGACGTTACCTACAATGTACAGGTAAGAAAACAAGAATGCTGTCATTCGTGCAGAACCGATCCAGAAAGAGGAAATGAATGCTTGATAATAAAATGAGGTGGCAAAGTTCTGGTTAAAAATCATGGGTCAGGAATAACCAAGTAAGCTTTAGCAAGCTCTGTTTCCCAAGCAGGGAATATTTCCATTCAAAACTTGCTGGGCTATTAAAGGATTTTTCCCATCCGGCTTGAATTATAAGACTAATTGCCTTATGTCGTTGTGATGGTGGATGGGAGTGAAACCTTCCCAGAATGAATTGTTTTCTGGAATGGCCATCTCCTTTCATGGACTGTGGAGAGACCTTAAGGCAGTAATCTGATTCTAAAAGTGCTTTGTTTAGATGCCTAAAATTAAGTGAAGCAAATAAGCCCTGGCCCAGGCTCCAGTGATGTAATTGAGACCCTTTTCACCCTCTTGTTGCTGGCTTGGATCTTCTAGTTTGGCCACCTAGATGAAAATGCAACTTCTAAGATGCATCAGATGATGACAGCATGTCTAAAGTTAGTATGGACAGACCTTGAAGACCTTTGAAAGATACAGACACTTTTGTGCAGGTATTGCAGGTTTGCCTGGAGTGCCAGGTTTATATTTGCTCAGGCACATTCTGTAGAAATGCATTCAGACTTCCGGGCCAAGGCAATCCAGGTGAGCAAGGAGTGAGGAGCTGATCTTCCCAGTGGAGACCAGAAGATTTTGTCTTGTTAGCTGAGCAAAAGGAAGGCTGAGGATGGGTCTGGTTGTAAATTTGAAATACACTTGGGGAATAAGCTCATATTTCAGCTGTGTGTGGGTGTTGGTGCAGGAACAGGAGAGGCTGGGCTTGCCAGAAGTACCTCCATGCTGGTGTTTAGAAATTTGCTAAGCGCTGGGGCTCCAAAGATCTGGAAGAGCCTTCTCTGAGCAAGAGTGAAAACAATGAGAACATGGTCTAGGTTTGGGGCTGTTGAGGGTCATGTTACCACACACAGACACAGACATGGGGGTGCCCTTGATGGCCCTGGAAGATTGTGGTAGTCCTGTATCCCTTGGTGGGTTTGAACATGAGAGTTGGCCAGCAGGCAGGCATTAAACAGGATTCAAAGGACCTGACTTAGTTCCTGAACCCCTCACCAACTCTAGAGTCAATTTGTCTGCTTTGTGCCTTAGGAAGAACTAAACATTGCCCTCCCTCATAGGCTTACTGGTATCTCTTGCCCGTGGCAAGATGTTCAGATGCTGTGGCAAAGCCTTTCCTTCTATGGGCTTGGTGTTGGAAGCAACCTTTGAGCAGGAAGGGGTTAACAGGGATTGTGTTCTCCCTTCCGAGGAAAGGCTGCAACTGTCAGGGACATTGCCAAGTGCAGAGCATGGCTTTTCCCAGCCTTGGGGGAATGAAGTAATTCTCCAGCAAGTGTTGTCTGTCTTTTATCTCTCTGAGAAGAGTGGCCCCCGTGGGAGCAGAGGAGCTTCCAGAGCACCCTGGGAAGCCGTGGAGCAGCAGGCTCCTGGCAACGGCAGGGCACTGCCTGCATGGTGCCTGCATGGGAGCCTGGCTAGCAGGAAGGGGTCATGGTGCCTCACAGGATTCCTCAGGGTCAGGCTTCCCCCTTCCCAGGTCACCCAAGGAGAGAACCTTGTGCGTTTATTGAAAGGAGCTTGCTCCTGCCACGGCTCCAAAACTGTCCCTGAGTCACTCGAGGCTGTCACAGGGATGTGCCCCTTGGTAAAACCACTCAGCAGAACAACTCTCCCCTCTGAGCTCATGGAATTGCTATTTGTCACACCCTTTCTCTCTGGCTTTGGGAAACTGGGACTGGAGCTGTGTTCAATGTTGAGTTTTAGCAAGAGCTTGGTTAGAGAAGGATTACTTTGCATGGTATCCTGCTCAGAGGAAGGTGATCCTACCAATTGTACCTGAGCAGTCCTGCCTGTCACCACCCCAACATACACTAATGCTGCAAATACAGCTCCCTGCCTTTCATCTGTGCTCTCTGGTCACCTATTCCTCTTCCTCTTCCCTTCCATTTTCTGTCGGAGATCAGGAGCAGGCAAAAGTCAGGGCTAAAGTCAGAAGCCAGCAGGGTTTTGTGTTGCAAGATCAGCTCCTTATCTTTCAGGGGCAGAAAAAGTCATGCTGAAGCAAGATGTAGGTGTTGCTGGAGAAAGCAGCCCAATGCCTTTGTGCATCAAACAGTAATTTTCTCAACTCTGGACAGGCATTCTTGTGCTAAAGGAGCAGAACAAATTGTGTTCCATTTGTGGAAGCACAGACTGTGGAGCACCAGACTGTGCTCCTTCTGCTGTAAGGACATGCTTGTCTGAAATCAGGGATCTCATCAACATGTGTTGTGTTGGGCTCCAAGAGGCTGATTTTGCTTTCCAATGCCAGACCATTTAATTTCCATGCCTCAGTTTCCCTGTTGCTAAATGTAAGCTCTGAAGCAGCAGACCCAGTTCCTGAGCATTGACCAGACCTGAGGCTGCTGTCTGGGGTGGTTTGGCCCCTGTGGACCTGGTGAAAGCCCTCCAGATCTACTCCAGGGTTTGAAATTCATCTGTTCCATCAAATCAGCAGTTTTACATCAGAAATTTCTCTCTGGATGGTGCAGTGCTGATGACAGCTTATGAAGTATGTGTGCTGTGGGGCTCTAGGTAAAGGTTTTTATACTAGGTGTTAACTTGATGAGGACAACAGGATAAATGTTTAGTTTATTATCAGTTTGTGTGTTACTGTTACCAGAGGATTGAAAGCTGCACAGCTTATTACAGATTAAACTCTAGCTTAAGAGCAGCAGTTAAAATAATAATACCCAGTTTTCATAGACCTGTTTATTTCTGGATCTCTATTTGGACAGTGGAACTGGCCACTTAGGATCAGATCCAAAAAGGTACTTTAGTATCTGACTTATGCTCTTATGGAAATTAGAGGAGGGCTGGGTCATGAAATACCTTTGTGATAGATCTGGCATTTTCTTGTAATTTCTGTTTTCCCAGCTCGATCCGTCATATTCGGATTCACAGCAGGGCTGTGGGGAGGAAAGGGGAAGGAAATTTAAACTATATTCTTATTAACTGGGATGCCTTCTTTTTTAGAAAAAAAAAAAAAAAGAGGAAAGAAAAGGCAATATTTATTTTTAAGAGTATGTTTGGGCTGGGGGAGAGTTGTGTTGGGAAGTTCCTCTTCGGCTGCAGCCGGGGAAGGCAAGGACTTGTTCCCAGAATGGTGGTGAGGGCGTGGTGATGGCGTGTTTGACAAATAAGGACATGAGCAAAGAGCCTTTTGCCACGTTGGCCTGGGCTCAGTTTAAAAGAGAAACAAAAAAAAAATTCTGGACGGGAAGAAAAATGAAATCACTGTTTGTCAAAGGGAAATAGATAGATCTGGGAGGGAGGTAGGTAGATTTTTATTATTTTTTTGCCTTCTAGTTTCAAAACAGGCATCCGCCGAGGCCAGAGAAAGCAAAAATGAAAAACTGTCATCATCAGCCACCTTTCAAGTACCCTGTTGGCTCACAGAGAGGGACCCTCACTCATGGCTCTGGCAATTTCTTCCTTCCTTGCCAGGCAGGGCTGCTCAGGGATGAGAACTGCACAGCTGTGTGAAAAGCCAGTCCCTGTCTCATGCCCCGACCTTGTGAAGGCTGCCTCAGGAGTCATGGGTGCTAGAGGCTTTGAAATGACCAGTTCCCTTAAAAAGGGGAGGGTCAGAGCCCAGCATTTCGTGTTGGGGCAGGATCTGGGTGGCTCAAAGCAGATGTGACCCTCAGCTACCAACTTGCCAAGGACCACCTTGGGAAAACATCCATTTACAGATCTCTACTAATTACCTGCATGAGCTGCATCTGCAGATGGGTCTGATTTTCTTGTGGGATCTGAGATGTTACCACATCATGGGAAGGAGAGGATTGTGTTGAGCTGGGATGGCACCTCTTTCCCAGCTAGCCCCAGCTGTTATCAGTGTGTTTGTTTTTGACAGGTCACGAAACCCTTTACAAAAGAATTACCACTTTCTTCCTGATAATGGAAGCTGGAGCAGGGAAAGTGCTTTGCCTAGCAGGCTGACCAGTAGTGGGTGAAAAATAAGACCAAGATCTCCTGTGTCCCAGAACAATTCTGCCTGCTACATCCCAGAGCCTCATTACTGTAATAACTGCAAATTAATGACTAAACACCACCAGTGACTGAATATAGGACCAGTTTGGGATATATCAAAGCAGATGTCAAGAAGTGGCTTTAGGTTGGGGGTTAAATTAAAGAAACAATCAGACTTTGAATAGTTGTATGAAGTGCAATATAAAGAATTTTAATATACCAGTTCTTTTTATAACCATTTATGCTTGCAGGGGCTGCAGGGCTGCAGCTACATGGGCAGGGAACTATTACCACACTGAGACCTACTGAACTCACCAGTCGTATTGTCCTGTTGTGATGTGCAGAAAATCAGCCAAAGGGCTCGAATTCCTATAGCCAAGGAATTCTGGAAGGAGAAAAGCTGAAGCGTGTTCCGGAGGTGTGTGCGCGTTCCTCTGTGAGGCTGCTCCGAGACTGTCTCACTTCTCCTCAGTGCTCACTCCTGGGAGAAGGTGGGAATGTGCTGATAGATGTGAGAGGTGAGAACCTCATCCTTGTTAGGGAAGAGGCTGCCAGGTGTTTTGCTGTCTGACTCTGCTCCCCGCAAGCGGCAGCGCCTCTGTGGGCTCTGACTCACTGGCTGAAGGAATGGCCAGGACACAGGAATTGTTTCTGTTTGGTTTTAGTTGGTGGGGTTTTTTTGGGTTTTGTTGTTTCTTTTTTTTTTTTCTTTTAATTTGTTTTTTAATTTTGGGTGCACGTCTTGGCAAATATCTGGGGAGGAAAGAGCATTTAGGTTGCTGCCCTAAATAGCTCACCTCTTGTTCAGAGGCTGGGCTCTGCTTGCTGGTGCTGGGCCTGCTTTAAATCACCTGCCTTTTAATGACTGGAGAAGCTGAAAAGGCCAAAGAGAGCAGAACATGTGTTCAGCCTCCCTCTAGTGCTAGATTTTGTTAATCATCAGGATTATTGGCCTGGTTGTAGGTGCTTGCTGGCGAGGAATGTTGGTACCACAGGGCAGCTCTCGCTTCTGGCGGGGCCGCCTGACCCCAGGAGGGATCAGGAACTCCCAGAAACTCTGCAAATAAAGCCACAGTCTGTGTGCATTGCTTGCCATTTGAAATCCAGCTTTTGCAGATTTCTGTGACTTCTAACCTGATTTATTAAAATCCATGTGATAAGCATCTGCCTTTTATCTAAATTGAAGCTGTGTCCAACAGTATAAATAAATTACCTGGTAATGTTAACCCTCTTACTCAAACCTTGGCTTTGCAGGAATGCTTTTCATCTGTTTCCTTCCTGTCTTCTTCATGTATTTGAGAAACAGGAATGTGCTGTGCTCTAAGTTACACTTGAATAATATGTGTGTTCTCTGAATGTTTAAATGCTCACTGGGTCTCTACAAGTCAATAAGTGCTCTATAATAGGAATTTTTAGGTTCTAGGGTGAGAAAAATCAATAATGTAACATCTAGGTATGTTGATGAATATTGGGATGCATGAGAGATAAAATGCACATGTTTCTTGTATGTGTGTATATATATATATATATATTTTTACATCCTGCAGATCTATGTACGAGAAATGAATCATGAGTGGGGATTTAGAGCAGACCTTCACATTATTGGGAGCAACCATGCACATTTTATCCCTGTTGCTTTTTCATCCCTTTTTGTGGGTAGCATGACCAGTAGATCCAGGATCACAAGAGGAAAGGAACACTGAGCACTTCTTTCAGGCAGCTCTTGATGCATCCCATCTTATACGCATGTTTATTTTACAATGCCAAACCACATTCTATTTTAAATCTTTAATGAACCTCTGTTCCCATCCATGTAACTTTCCAATCCTTACTCTCTTCAGAATAGACAAAGATGCTTATTATAAACCACAAATTTTACTGAAAGGGTAAACTGGAAAAGTTTTAATTGTGCATTGTAAGCCTGCCATTCATCTCCCTGCCTGGCTATTAATATCTTGGCAATGTTATAATGCAACACAGCCTTTAACAGCTGAACCTCTCGGCAAGGACTACAATTAAGCAAGGACCCAAACAGTTAACTGTGCTTATTATTTTTACCATGCTTATTACTGTATTATTCAATGTATTTGTTATGTTATTGTTTAATACAGTCACCCAGCACACAGGATGTGCCAGGACCTGCACACTTGTGCCTTATTTGGGAGGAGAGCTCTGTGGCTGAGGCTGGGAGATGCTTTCAGAGATGAAACAGGGCAGCTTTTGATAATCTGCCATTTGATAATCAGCAGGTGATGAGGTGAAGGAACAGAAGAAAACAAGATCCTGGTACAGATCATGTGTAAATAATGGTATGGGACCTCCTAAAAAGTCATGGGAGGAAACAAAAGGGTCAGAAATATTGCTGCTTATGATGGTCAGAGGCGATCAAGGTAAATGCATCCCAGGGTAAGACATAGCACATGTGCCAGCTTGGGTCCAAACAGGAGGCTGTGCTCCCCCAGTGCTGTACCCAAGGCCACAAACCCTGGTGAGCACCTCTTTGGTCCTGGGGACACAACTCTGTGGGACGCTATGACACTGCAAATGATGGAGTCAGCCACAGCTGGCACCTGCAGAGAGGTTAATCTGTAACCTGGATTATACCCATGGATAATAGAGACATGAATGTGGAAAGTAATGGTGGAGGCATGGAGAGCATGCAGAAAATGCAGGTGATTTTATTCTGTCAGAGCTTAGCTGGTGGCAGACAAAAACCAAGCCAATACATCATTGTATCTAAGGTAGAACCACTTAAGCAGAGGGAAAATAAAAAAATAATGAAGATGTGGGAATTCTCCTATCAAAGCAGATGAGCTGTGTGATGGGACAGAGTGAGATAACATTACCAGTGCAGGAGAAGTTCCCATTCTTCTCATATCTGAGTGCTATTCAAGTCTGCTGTTGGATTAGCAGGTCCTAGGAAAAATCTCTTGCAAGATGGGTTGCTCTTGCCTTAGATCCTGGGTAGCCTGTGTTGCGTGAGAGAACTATAAAACAAACAGACTGTCAGTAACAAGAAGGAATGCTAAAAACTGCAGCAGACAAATTATTATGTCTTTTCTGGGAAGCTGGCTGGGATTGGAAGATGTGGTTTAGAAAGTCAAAGTCTTTCCATGCAATTTGGGCATGGTGGTAGTCTGAACCGTGACAGAGCAGAGTCAGATTCCCACCTTGGGTTTGGTGCTTTAAGTACTGTGATGCTGTGCAGTGTAGCAAAGAGCTTTGGCCATACAAGATAAAAGGAAATAGAACTCTACTGATTGGAGAATCCAGCTGTGGCTTTAATTCAGTTTTAGAGCTCTGGAGTTTTTCAAATAGTAGGGCAAACTTCATCCTATTTTTGATGAAAATTTTATCTGACCGCAATGAGATGTGGATATGGAGAAGTTGTGGGAACATCTAATTTCCAAGAATGGAAGTGGCTGAAATGCAGGTTCCTGTCTCTGTTTTTCAGTTTCCATCACTGGTGAAAAACAGCTTCAGCTGTCATTAAGGGTGGTTTTGTTGCTAGAAAATGTTGCCTCTGTGAGGAGTGTGTGGCGCAGCGACTGAGCAAGCTGGAAGGTGGTAGAAATACCAATGAGAAATGGTGCAGCCAGAGCTGAAGGAATTTGTTCCAGACATGATTTTAAGTGTCTGCCATAAAACTCCATCTCTGAAGGACCATTCTCCACAATTGTATTTTTCAGTTTGATTTGCTGATTAGAATGCATGATGTTCATTAGCTTTAACACACAACAGGTAAGGAAGAGCACCTGGAAAACATCAAGTGATGGTTTTAGTATTGGTTTTAATGGTGAGAGAAGTAAAATACAAATGTTTGAAAAAGCTATAGCAACTCCCAAGTGTTGCTGAAGCCAGTAAATGACAAAGGTGCTTTACAAACTCCTTTCATTCACCAGTCCTGAGGTACAGCTCCTTCCCTCTCCATCTCCATGTTTCTCTTTTGCCATGGGAACAGTCTCATGTCTTATCTCACTAAAGGTCTGGCTTTCCTCTTCAGCTCCTGAGTTGCTTGCCCCTTCCTCCCCTTGTCTCTGGCTCTGCAAATTCCTCCAGTTCAGCCCTGCTGTCCCACTCTCTGTGTTCCTAAAGGATGCCACTGCTGATGTCTGCAGACACCTGGGTGTCCCGGGGTGGTGGTAGGGCTGCCCTCCCTCAGGTGAGCCTCTTAAAGACACTTAGGTAAAGAATATGCTTTCTATGCAGAAGTTTGACTTCTGTGGTGTGTTGGCCTCAAGCAGAGATACAGTTAAAAGCCGTTTTCCTGAGGTCTAATGTGTGCTGGAGGCACCACCTTTCCTGATGCATGAATTCTAATTGAAAGACAGCACTTCACATTCATTTATCTGCATGTGGACAATATCAAATTAAACTTTGGAGCTCACCTGGGAGGGATCTGCATACTGTGGATTCCATTTTAGGGCAACACAAATTATTGTTCAGCTTTCTGTGTGATTCAGGTCCCTTTTCTTCAGCTGAGGTTCCCACTTAGGAAATGTGTAGAATGTAAGATGTCTGAACAAGGCAATTGTTTTTAAAAAAGAAATCAAACCCCATGATCAGCCAGCCAAATCCAATACCAGACACACATGTGGCAGCCTTGAAGGGAATGTAGAAGTGGGCCTAATGGTTTGGAAAATGAGATTGCAAATTTCTTGAAGGCGAGAAACTTCCTCAGTGAATCAGACTGGGGTTTGCCCAGCTGAGGCCTGCCTGCCCCATGAACTGCAGCCACTGACCACCCCAAAAATATGTAGACTGAGGCAGAGTACAGATTTTCCTCTTCTCAGCTGTGAGACATATAGTAGATTTTTAACGATTCATTTCCTCAGAAGCCAAACCCAAGCTATTGACTTTTGTGTAGTTTTATACATCCATTTTACTGATATTTTGCCAGGTTTAGGGGGAATCCTTGCAAACATTTTGGCACTCACCCCTTCCTATTACAGCAAAACAGGCAAACAAACTCAAAAATATGTTACATATTTATTTTCTGGACCTAGTGTTTACTCAGGCTGTGAAAATTGACCAGCTAGTTTTAATTTTACTTTTTTTCTCATTGGTGATTTCCTAATAGCTTCACAGCTCATGCTTAGGAATGCTTTCTCAAATTCAGAGAAGCTTGGCTGTGTGCTTAAACTTCATTAAAGTTGAGAGAACTTAAGCACATATGTAAAATTAAGCATATGCTTACGTTTTATACAGTCTTTTTGCAGGTGACACAAACAGCTGCATATGAGTTTCCAATATGTGATTAAATTCCAAGAGGAATTTAAAAAACAGTTTTAGTCAACCTTAATTTTCTGAAATTGGTAGCTTTAACAAAACCTATCTTTTTTGATTTAAATTGCCTGAGACGTGCGCCTTTTAAAAAGCTCTTTATTTAACTGTCACAATATGCAGTCTTGTGTGGGATAGAGTTAGTTCATGTAAATTTAATTTCCAGTTAAAGTGGTGCAAACACAAAGTGATGTCAATAGATCTTTATGGACTGGCAGAGCTGTTTCTTTCTCACCTCTGTGAGAGGTGGGGGCCAAGCAGAGCCATTAAATTGTCAGCTGTGCCCTTCTGCCTATCACAGATCATAAAGATTTGCCTGGTCACCCACGGAGACCAAAGGCATCCAGGCACAGAGGTACAGAGGTCAAGAGGTAGAGAAATCTTGGAAGTTTGTTTTAACGTTTAATTGCTTGCAGTATTACCCATAAATGAGCATTTCTGTTATTTTTAAATGGAATTTCCCTAGCTTTGGCTTCCTGACTGCTGTGTGTTTTTCTGTTTTGCTAGATTGGACAGTCTTGTGATATCTGGCATTTTCATTCTGTGAAACTGTTTAGATATTGCTATTGAGCTACTCAGTATCATTCATAGGTAAAACCAAGTGAGTTCTCTGTGTGTCTCCTTTTCAGCTGTTTTCTGTTTTTTGGGGACTACTCAAGTTCTGAAGCTGCTGCCTCCCATACTGGACACAGTACGCCAGTGCCAGACTCACCACAAGTGTTGAAAGATGTAAAATCACCTTCAGCTACGCACTTTCCTTGCTCCTGGCAGGAGATGGTGTTTGGTGTGATTTTCCCCACTGGAATATAAATCCAGGGTGGTGGGGCTGGGTGTGACAGATTGCCTTGTGTGTAATTCGTGGCTTGTCAGACACATCCCGTGCTCCCTGAGGAATCCTCCTCTTACCTCTTTTCTTATGCCAGAAAAGGAAAGATGAAAATCACAGCATTGGCCAGGATGTGAAGATGAAGGGAGTCTCTGCTCTTTGACATCATCAATGGATCTTTTAAAAATGTAACATTCATGTCATATGAGTCAGTGGGAAGGTCTTCCATTATTGCAGTGGACACTTAATGAGCTATTTGGTTTCCACATTGATTAAACTTTGCAGCTGTATTGGGGTAATTGGCTGCTCTTTGGTTATGGTTCCCCTTGAAGGCAGATGATGAAATATCCGCTACGTTCTCCTATTTCTCAGTTTTTCTGTAAGCAGCAATACCCTGTGGGGAACATCAGCTCTGCTTGATGGCTAATTAAACATTAATTTGTGACGATATTGGAGCAGATTTTAAGTTGGTGGGGGAGTGGGCAAAGGAAGGGGAAACTTTTAACAGTACCATAATTGTCAATAATGAGTCCTAATGAAATTGCATTAATTGAAAGAAAAGGGATATATTCCCTGCTGCTGTAAAGTTAGTTAAAGTCAGTGAAAGTCATGCTAGGTCAAAAAGACTTCATGGCCAGCTGTTCTTGCCCTGTGGACAGAAGCGCTGTCCTGCCCAAAGCATAAAGAAAAAATTATATATCCTGGTTCTTATTGTATATTCTGCTAATGAACAGGAATGTTTCAGAAATTCAGTTTAATTCCCAAGGACGAGTAATTGTAACTCCACCTAGAGAATATTAAATTGCCTTAATGGGAAAATAAACTGGGTTTATTCTCCCCCTTCTCTCCCCACCTTCCCCATTCAGTTTTCAAATAACTTTATGTGCCTCCTTAGTTTATTAATACACTTCTCATCTTGCTGCTGATTTTGCATCTGGTAGCACTTAACACAGACAAGATTCCCAAAGCTTTTGATCAGACACGTTAAGTAAACTCTCAGGACTGTCGGGTCTGCTGCTCTGGCAGATGTTGGCTCATGGGACTCCTCTCTCTTCATCCCCTGACTGTTCCTTATCAAATCCATCCTGTTGCTTTCATGTGCTGAGGATTGTGGTGCCTTTCCCCATGTATTCTCTGGCCCATAGCGTGAAGATCCTGTGGTCAGCTGAAAGGCATTTGTTGTTTTGCTGGTTTTTCAGGTAGAGGCCCAGAGAAGCACCACACTTTTAAAAGCTCCATTTAGCCAACCTTAACATTTCCAGGTCTTCCTTCTGTGAGCAAGACAAAACAGTGAGAAACTCACAGAAGCTGGATGCAGGTTTATATGCCTGAGGTGGAGGTGCAGCAGGGAGCTGTGACACTGTCCCGAGGCAGAGCAGGACCTCGGTGTTGGCATCTCCGCTTTCAAGGCACCTACAAACACACTCCTGGGCTGCAAGGACAGCACTGTTGAGTGCTGTTTGCTGCATCTTCTTTACTCCTGTTCCATAACTGCCTTCTGTTGTCCTCAGGGGTGGCAGAGGGACAGGGAATATTACAGCTCCTCTTGTGGTCCCATCAAATCAACCAGTCATCCACTGCTGGCCTTAGATCCAGGGCTTCAGCAGAGCATACCCCAAGGCTATGGGTCCTGTTGGCTAAAATTCTGTGAGGCCATTCCATCCTTTCTTTTATCTCTGCTCATTCATCTAATATCCATGGCCAAATCCTCTTGAGAATTCTGGACTAACCACAGGTGTTTGTGACAAAATCTTCCCTCTGGAGTTAGGGGCAGGAGCTGCTGGGAAGGGAATATGGTCCTGGGATTATTCTACTGCTCAACCACTCTGGTGGCATTCTGCCCCCACCAGTGTGCTGGTGTTGGGACTGGGGCCTTTCTCAGGGTAAGCAGAGAGCAAGAGCTTATTAAACAGTGATGGAAGATGACCACAGGCCCCACTGGCCAACAGTCCACTTGCTAATCATGGCAGTGGCTCAGACCCAGCCATGCCATGTGAAATCACGGCCATCCTGCAACAGAATTGTAGCTGGAGCTTGGACAGCTTGGAATGTTTGTTGTTGTTTTGTTGTTTTCTGGCATGTTTTGTAAGGTCTTGGATGGCAAATACAGAGAACTAAATGTCCTTTAAGGAGCTGGCTTGGCCCAGGGGATTAGTGTCTTCATCTGGAGGCCCAGAGGGGCTTGGTTGCATCTCCAGGTTTCAGCACCTTGCTCCCACGCCTCTACCTGCATTCCCTTCCCAGGGCTGGTATCCAGCTGGCAGTAAGCTCCTTGAGATGCAAGAATGTTTCCTAGGTATTGTGTGTGAACTGTGTCTGTCACGCTGATCTCTAGGGAAATATAAATCTTTATTATCATACAGATTCAGAACTGCAACAGCGTCTTTGCTTTCTTTTATCTCTGCATCCCAGGAGACTGAGTGCAGTTGGCTGTCATTTCTGTTGCCACTGCTAAAAGAAAGGAAGAAATGGATTTCCAGGTGTTGGCCAAACCATGGCACCTAAGGCTGTGGTCAGTTATTTACCTGCAGAGACTGGAATGTACCCACCAGCAGATGTGACTCCTGGCAGGTGTCAGCAGGTGGATAGAAAACACAAGTGGAGACTTCATATGATTGTCTCCAGAGCCAAATCAATCACTAGTGACCAGAGAAAAATGTAAAAGGGAAGCACAGAACATTTTATATTTATTATATATGTTGGAGTTTTCTTTCATGTGTTTCCCCTGCTGCTTTTGAAATCCATGTAAACTCATAGCAACCGCAGTGTCATGAAGCAGAAATAGCTCTGCAGCTTAGCAGCATGTTGTGTGACAAAACACCTACCTCTTTCCTTTGTTTTGAGACTGATGCCTCCTAGTTTCATGCTTTCTTGTTATCTGCTTTCTCTATGTTTTTTCTTTTTAAAAATATTTTTATTGTTTGTCCTTTCCTTCACCACACTGAGTTTTTAAATCAGTCGTTAAGGTTTTGCAAGGTGTCTCCTAGCAATGCTTAACAAATAACTTTCCTTCATCTGCTTGTTTGTTTGCCCCAGCTGAAAGCCCATGCAGTTCTTTACCACACCTTGTTGCTTCAGAAATGAGTTCAGTCTGGATTCCCAGCACTATTTGTGTTTTCCTTGAGTGGAGAAATTGAATGTGGGACTGTGGCTACCCCAGACTAATTGCTGTAGGTGTGGCTGAGCACAGCTCCCTTTACCCCACTGTGCCTCTTGCAGGTTGTTGTGGCACAGCTGCTGGTATGAACTTTGCCAAGGGAGGATATTTGGCACGTTCTTTGGCCCTTTTTGGGACCATATAGGCTGGTGTTGAGTAGATGATCATCCCCACCCGTTCAAGCCCTGTTCCAGGTAAGCCCGACCTTCGTCTTTACAGTGAAATCTTCAAAAGTGGCTGGAGTCAAAGAAACATTGCTCAGTTAAATGACAGTGGCATATGAGAGGCACCAAATGGTGTCTTTGAACAGCCCTCTTTAAACTTCTGAAGTGTTTTCCTTTGGTCCTGCTAATATCCAGCAACACAAACCAGGTAAAACTATTCTATGCCTGAAAAAATGAAAGAGCAAGGGGAAAAAATAAATCAAAACCTAACTTCCCTTTGGCTTTTATCCTTGATGTCATCAAAAGACTAAAAAGGATATTTCAGGCCTGGCTTCAGCCTGATGGAACAGCAGGGAAGTTCTTTTCTATTAGATCCTTGATACAATCACATCTGGTGAAATCACTGTGGTCACATCTGCTGAAATCTTCCATCATTTCAGATTTGTTTCAAAAGACTCAATCTTTCTGTTTTTAAAGGGCACGACTTCTCTTCCAACCCTCCTTAGTGCCTGGAACGGAGATTAGGCATCAGTCAAGCATCTCAGACCCCCCTTGCCCTGAATGCTGCAGTCAGCTCTTGTTCCATGTGCGTGCAAGGGGGAAGCCTCTTAGGACTGTTTGAATTTACATTAGGGAATTTGAAAGAAAATGTTTACACTTGTCTGTGGGCTTAGGGGAGAACAGACGCAGCGACTCTTTAAGGGTGCTTCATATTGCTGATAGATGCCCTTCAGTATGCATCTTTTTTTTGCCACTGCAATGCCTTTTGGGGCTTTAGATGGCTTTTGTGACCTTGGAAAGAAGAATGAATAAGAGGTGAGGTAGCAGGGGTGTGTGTCTGAAAAGGACCTTGCCTCTAGCAGTGATATTGTTAGAGAAAGTGCAAAGAAAGAGAAAAAAAAGGGAAAACTAAACACAACTCCCAGCCTGAAGTATATCAAGACTGAATCACTTCCTTTCTTCTTCCTTAACATTTCTCACAGTCTCTTCTTGTCAGTACAGTGGATACTATTGACATCAAGCACTTTTCTGTCCCTTACCTGCCCCCAGCTAAAATAGGAAATAAGAACCTCAGCCTTCTTGCTCTGTCTGCATCTCTGTCTAAGCCCAGTGCCCAAGGCTATGGAACATAAGGAGATGCTCACTCCTGTTTCATTTGCTCTTCCCACCACCTCAGTGCCTATCCCAGGATTACAGCAGTCTGCAGAGCGTGGTGGGTGGCCATGGGTGCAGCCTGGTGGAAGCAGGCAGTGAGCACCGAATTTATCAGCTCTACCACCTCATCTGTGGCTCACTGGCTTTTACTGGAGAAAAAGACAATAAAGTCTTTCAGGGCAGAAGTCCTTATGTACCATCTACTTGCTCACAACTCCTGATTTGCCTAAATTCCTCTTGCTCCTCTTGTTGCCTTTGTCCTTTCTTTGCCCCAAAAGGCTTTTCTGCTTTTCCCTGTTCTTGGATGTGTAAATGCAAAAAGTGTTGATGTGTTACAGCTCAAAGAGAGCTCCCAAGCACCTCAGGCTCCCAGTAAAATCAAAGTACCAGGAGCAGAAGATGCTGTGGGCCCCCAGATTTGGCTGGAGTCATTAGCTGTGACCTTTCCTAATATCCATGGTGTTAATTTCCAGTCTTTCACTTGTGAGTTAGGAGGTTATCAGTGACCTGTGCTAGCAGGGCATGTGGAGTGAGCTGATGAAAGGTGTGTGTTCAGCTGCAGCTCTGCAGTCTTGGACGTGTCTGCACAGATAAACCAGCATGACATTTCCCACGAATGACAGCTCATGTTCCTGGGACGCAGTTCAGAGGATGAGCTGGCCATAGCACTCAGGAAAAATGTGCTGAGTGCAACCTTTGTTAGACAAGACTTTTGAGGTGGATGGAGAGATGGTGGATATTTTTGTTGGGAAATTGCACTATGGTGAGCAAAGTCCTGATGCTCCCAAAGAATTCAGGAGTTTGGCCATTGCCGTGTGTTGGTAGAAGATACATGCTGGGGCTCTGGAGTTTCTTGTAGCCTGCCGCCCATGTCAGCAGGTTGCTGCTGCACACCACCCTCCATGCTTCCCTGACACAGCAGCACCACCTGGCACCAGCAGTTTGGCTCAGAGGCCAACCTGGCAGCCCACATTGCATCTTTCATCCCAGGGGCTAGTGCCTGGCCTGAGCTACAGCCCTGGAGGGCAGCAAACAGGGCATGGAGAGAGGGAAAAGCGGAATAAAAAAGAGGCAGCTGGGCCTGGCTAGGAAAAGGAATTTGGAGCAGGAGTTAGGAAGGACATCTGGAAGCCAGATTCTTCTCTTTGAGCTCACTGCAAGGAGCTGGCTTGGTTAAACAAGAGAGTCTTGTTCCTCTGCTGAAAACTGCAAAATTGATAAGAGTAGGTGATCTAGGGCTGTAGGAAGAGGTGACATCTAGGGAAATCATTGTGCTTTTCATGTCTTTTAGCCAAGTGAATAGTTGTACAACTCTTTTAGCACAGTGAGGCAAAATTTGAGACCCTGTGTTGACCTCTGCGCTGCATGTTCTATAATGAATGTCCTTGGAGTGTGTGATATGGGGGGACCTGTGGCACTGACTGCGATTGGGTTGTAGGATTAGCAAAAGTAAAGCAAATTTTCATCAGAGCAGAGTGAGTTGATGGGGCTTGGGAGTGGATTAGCATCAGAGCTGCTCTGAGCTGCACACCAGGAATTCAGGGGCAGACAAACAAGCCAAGCAGTGAGGCTCTCTGCTGTTTTTCTCTCTTTTGACTCACAGCAGAGACTGAGCCCGGGGATTGGAGTGTAGGCGTTGCAGAAGTTCACGTGAGTGGATAGTCTCTGGCATGAGTAATTTGTCGGACTGTGTTGGCTTACGTTTGCTTTTGGTCGAACTCACGTTGGCTGAGCCAAACATAGCACCCTTTTTCTTTTTAAACCCATTTTTCCATATTCTGCTGGCTGGAAGAGGGGGTGCACAAGCGACATGTCTGCAACAATGCCACAAATCCAGACAGAAATAGAATGAGCAGTTCCCTCTGGTTCCAGTGTTTGTATCTGCAGGGCTCTGAGCTTAACCAGCCTGGGCTCCTCGGAGCAGAGCCGCGTCTGTGCGAACCTGTTGTGCCTTGGGATCTGGAGCTTGGCTTTTGTTCCAGAACAATATCATAAAACTTTTATAGCACTGTCATGACAAAAAGCATGGGAAGAGGAATAACTTAACCCTCTCTTGCTGAAGCTGATGTTGCAAATGCTCCGGTTTGCCCATGCAGCAAATCCTTTGGTTGAATATGGAACACTGTGGGGAGAGAGAAAAGTCAAGATTCGTGGAGATAGGGAAGAAAAAGCAACCAGACACCTGTCTTTGTGAGGACTGTTATTTCTGAAATGTCTTTAAAGTCCATTTCTGCCCCAGTAGGCTCTGGCACATATTGGTAGTGTCATTCGTTGGCACTGCTGCGCTGCATTATGTTCCTGCATTTATGGAGTAGGGCTCTTAATCTATGCTGATTATGTTTTAATTGAATAAATAAATCAGAGCCCAGAATCAATAGAGATGCTTCTATGCTATTTTATTTTATTTTTCTAGGTTTCCTAAGGACATTTAACTTTTACAACCTTATAACTTGTTCTGCAGCATTTGCTAGTCAGCTATTGCATAATTGTTCTGGGGAATAAGAACCTGGGAATATTGTGGCCCAGAAATGCTAAGAAGCAGAAATGAAATTGGCTGATCTTCTCATCTGCCACCATCCCTTCTCTCCAGGGTCAGGGTACCAAGCAGGTCCTGTGTGGACTCCAGTGTTATTCCTGGATCTGCCATTGGCTTGATTTATCATCTCACATATTTGGGCCTTGGATGCCCTTTGCATCTCCCCTCTCCTTTCCAGGTTGACTTTTGTCTGCTTAGCTTCAAAATTCTCTGGAGTGGAGCAATCACAGGTTTTCTGTCTGAGAAGCCTGTGGCAGTTACAGGCCAACAACTGGAAGATGGAGAAAAACCAAACAAGAGCCATGAAGTGGAAAAGAAATTGTACTTTTACACATTTAAAAAAATAGGTGCCTGCAGTTAGCCAGGTGTAATGGTCTGGGCTAATTCCTGTGAAAAATATATCTTGTGTTGAACAGTGGTTTGGATGGAAAGACTTTGGCTCTATAATAAAGATAGGCAAGAAGAGTTGAGTTTGTGTTTTCTATCCTGATTCTCAGCCTTTTAAATCGCGTGTTCTTGCATAAGCCACACTGGAGCTTCCATTTTCTTATTAGTCGAGCCAAACATATTGTAATCCAATAAGATTTAATAATTATTAGGAGCTAATGGATGCCTTAGCACGTATAAGTTTGGCAGATCAGAGGCTGCCTATTTTGCATAACCCGTCTCTCTTTGACCAACTTGCCATTTATGTGTCAGATTGATGATTGGGGAGTTTTTTAAAACAGACTACTCCTAAAATGAAATTTAAATAAAAACTATCTGGAACAGCCAGTGAGGCAAAGGCAAACTTTTGGCTTGGAAAATTGAAGTAACTTGGTGAGAGTGAAGGCAACCACAGCTGGGTTGTCTGTGGGAAGGTGCTGGTATAGTCTGAACAGCTTTTGCAGTTGAAATTAGGGGAGTTATTAGGTAATTCTTTAGTATTTTTATTATTGACATTGTCAAGCTCTGAATGAGCCCTTCAGCACTGAATTCTGTAGTTGCCCGTACGCAGAGAGATTCTGTCCAGTCCAGGGGATTTGAAGATAAGTAAGACATGGAAGAACAGAAGAAAAAGAACTCAGGTGGAGAAAAGACTTTCAGTGTAATATTTAACTTGACTCAAGAACTTTGGTTTCTGTGCATGCCCTGGTGGTGGCCTGGCTCAGTGGGCCTAGCCCCTGGCGCACACTTTGTCCATGGCAGGGATCCTCAGCTGGTTTTCTTAAATTTCCCATTCCTAGTGGAGCTGCCTAATTCCCAGAGCACTGAAAACATTGAGGAGGATGTTTCCTAGGCTTTACCTGACTTTGTGCCCTATTGAGATGTCCCACTGTTGGATTGGACTGTACAGCATAAAGGTCTTTCCCACAGGTTTTGGACTAGGTTGATTTATCAAAAACAAAGCATGCGAATGAGTCCTCTTTAAAAATGCTTATTCTAACTGGGATTGCAGTACTGTCCTTAAACAGTGGGTTGAAGGTCACATGCTCTGCTGTGGTGCTGAGTTCTGGGTTTTACTTTATGAGGTGGGTGGTGGTGATGGGGAAAATTCAAGTCACTTCCCTTCCGAGTGAGCATCCCTACCAGCCTGGCTACAAATGGGACTGGGCTGTTTTGAAAGCAGAAATAAAGTAAAATGTATTGAATTAGGGTCCTTGGCTGCATGTTGGCATTTTCTCTGGGCATGGGCTTTCCTGCATAAAAGCCTTTTCACATGGACCTTACTTATGTTATTTTGTGACTGCTTTTTGCAAATCACACCCTTCACCTTCAATTTGCTAGAAATGGATTGAACCTTTTCACTCTTCCTTAAAGGAGCTCATTTTTCAGATGGAGTTTTTGAAGAAGTGTTGAATCATACAGGTACACCTAGAATGTAGAAACCAAGAACTGATTTAAAATAAAAATAAGTGCATGTGGCCAGTCATTGGCTACTGTTGCTTGTAGCTCTGTTTTGTTGGTGCTTTGCCTGAGACGAGAACAAGATAGAAGAATGCTCTCAGGATCCAGATGCTCCAAGCCTGTCCTCAGCTTTGTCTTTCCAGACAGGTATCCTTCTATAACACATGTTCTCCATCTTATGGTGTGGAGATTGTCCTGCCTCTTCAGCTCGGCAGGAGATTGCTGAATTGCTAATCCAAGTCAGTTTTACACAATGGGACCCTTGTGGCAAATACGTGAAGAAAAGCCCCAAAGCAGCATAAATTCCTGTGAGATGGAGGGAGCTATAGGATTTCAGCATGTTTGTCCCTGCAACCCAAGAATTATTGCTGGGCATGGGTGCAGCTCCATGAGGACAGTAAGAAACCATGTGCCAGTCCAAGTGGTTTGAATAACTGGAACTTTTCCTTCTTCTTTAAGGTGAAACCTGGTGGCAAGACACTTGAGGAGAGGCGGTGCAGTTTAGATGCAGAAATCGACTCTCTGACCAGCATCCTGGCCGACCTAGAGAGCAGCTCTCCATACAAACCTCGGACTCAACAGGTTAGTGGCACATTATGTAAACACAGAGTGGGAAAGGAGCCAGCATCGACTTCTGGAGTCAATTTGCTAAAGGCTTGGTATTTGTTGGGAGAAGGCCTGCCAGTTCCTCCTGATAGCATCCAGATGTGGCTGTCAATGGGGAGAAGGGCGCAGCTGCTCTGAGGGGGCACCGGCTCAAAAGCTGCCGCACCTCTGAGCAAAGGGCCTCAGATCTCGATTGTCAGATTGCCACAGAGATTGTTAGAAAAATACTTGCAAAAAATGGCATTTCATTTGCCTCAACTTTTAACCAACAATGACTTGTGAATTAAAACCTTCTTGGTTCACAAGCATTTTTGTGCTTTTATTTTCTTGTTGTCTTTCTGTTCTGTTAACTTTTGTCTGTCACGCTGCCAGAAGGATCCAGATATCCACATCTCATGAAGTGGCTTGGATCAGAGCTCAGCTGTCAGGGTGACTGTAGCCCAGCAAGTCAGACTGGAATTTGCACTTCTCTGCTGTGTCTAGACAAGGACTGCAGGGGTGACAGCAATTTGGCTAATTTTTGTCACTCATCTAGGTAGTGCTTGAGTGGAGCTATTTAAGTTCTGGTGAGATGTCATCTATTTATCAGAGGAAGTGGTGACACCCCAGTGGCACTTCTAAAAGCGCAATTCTTGAGATCTCATAGAATCATGCTAGATAATGTCTGTGCCTTGTCTTTCCTTCATAGTCTCACGACTGGTCTCATTTCTTACATGTGTGTGGGTCTGTAGGTTGTACAGCTGTATGTAAGCTGCACTTTTCTTGGTAAAGCCCTGAAAGTCAAAAGTATCGATGCAGTAGCTGAGTATGGGTGCACACCCACTATCCATACAGACCTTCTCCTTGGTTTATGTTTTTTGGTTGCTTTCATTGCTCCATTTCTTTTAAGTAACTGAGAAATTATACCTTTGGAGCAGATTGAAGTCTTTAGATTTACTCTTCTTTAAATCTGCAAATAAAGCAAAAGCAGAGCGAAATCAGATTTGTGCTCTTTTGAAAGTGTCCCCCTGCACACAGAGGCTCTGGGTTTCTATCCCAGGTCTGCAGGGACCTCCCTATAAACTCATCTTTCGTTTTAGTGGCATGTGTGCAGTTATTGCATAAACTTACAGACTTGTGTTTGAAAAATAGTCTCATTTGGGTTAGTCAGTCAAAAAGACCAACAAAGTAAACCAGATACAAATCAGCCCTTTTCCCAGTGGGTTTTTGATGCGATAAATGAGATGAGTTCTGCTGAGACACAGTGGTGAATAACCTGTGTTCAGTTTGTTTTCACAGGCCAAACACACACCAATGCACCCTGTTACTGGGGAGTGCTAAAAACGCTGTGAGAATTGGGTGAAAGAGATTTGTGATTCCTGTTTTCATTGGCAACACCCACAGTCAGCTCTGACATCTTTGTGGAGACTTGTAACTTCTCTACCCATTTCATGGAGCATCTGCAGTTTGCTGACAGTGCTGCTGACTGTTTCCTGATGCTTCTTCCTTTGGGATCTGGGGTTCTGTGGATTGGTTGGTTTTTTCATTTTTATTTTACGCCTTAACCGTTAAAAGAAAAAAAATTTAAAATCACAGCATTCAAATGCAAACTTCTGCAGGTGTATTTTTGTTTCTGGAGGATCTGAAGTCATAGCCCAAGTCTGGGACTTGATCTGACTTGTGAAGTTCATCACCCTTCAAGATGATGTGCTCATTCCCATTCATGCACATTCATGCACATTCATGCTTGTTCCCATGGCTTTCTGCCACAACTCGAGTGAGAGCTCTGCAGATTTGTCACCTGCACCCAGGAGCAGCTGGGTGGTGAGGCTCCCAGGTGCACTGCACACTGTGTGATATAGTGGGCAGAAGAAGCTGAACTCCATCTCTGGGATCAAATCCCAACTTGATTTGTTCAGTCTATCTGACTTTTCAGCATCTCTTGGTTAATGTAACGATGCCTTGTGAAAGGACTGCTACAGCAACTTCTAACTAGAGCTGTTAGAGAAAGAAAGTGCCAGAGTTGGATGTATCATCTGCTGTAATTAAAGAGAACTCAAACAAGTCCTTGAAAGGTGGAACTAGAATGTAAAGCTTTGATATTTTCCTTTGTTTGATCTGTACTAAGTATTAAAACTGGTGAGTCATTTGATGGTCTTATAGTAGGATAATAGATTAGGCTGCAAATTGTAAGGTACTTACTCAGAACATCAGCACATTTATTGGATTACACCTTAGCTGACCTTCCCAAATTTATCAGGATAATGGCTGCAGACAGGAAAAAAGAGCCATGACTTGTTTTCAGAGAAGACGTTTTCTGTTGTGCTTACGGAATAATGGTTAAAGCATTATAATAATTTTATGGGAATACCTTGCCCTTGGGGATACTCCTATTCTGGAATAAGAAATTTTATTGTTAAGTTTCTTTTTTATATTATCTTCAAGATAGTTTTAAAGCAACATAAGGTAGTCCTCTCTGTCTGGAGACTATAACATAGTCTGTCTGGCCTATAACATAGTCCTCTCTCACTGGAGTAGGAGTGGTAGCAGGGTAATGACACGCAGTTTATTTAATGTACACTGCCCATTAGCCTAAATTCTCACGGGGGAAAGCTCATTTGATCCTTGGTATGAGTTCAAGATTGCAAAGACCCACCACACCAGGGGGTGCCTCTGACACAGAGGGATGTAATGTTCTCAGAAAGGGTGGGCCAACATCAACCCCAGACAACGTCCCTTAGCCCTTGCTGTTGAGGGCATGGGTGTGTGTGAATCTCTGCACCTTCTCTGCATTGCTTACTTGGCTGTCACTCGGGTAACATTTTTTGTGTGCTGGGCAGGACACTGCCATGGGCTGAAACTGGCCATCATTAATAGAAGGTGGGGAGAGAGTTTGGGCACCTGTGGTCAGCAGTACCCTCCTGGTACCTGTGGTCCTGCCTAATTATCTGCAGCTGAGTAGGAAAGCAAAGGGCTGAGTCCATGTCTTGCAAGCAAAAGTCTCTGACTGAATCACAGAAGCAGTCAGAAGTTATTAAGTGCAAGTTTTTTCCTTTCAAAATTACACATAGCTAAAAGCATAGAAAATTATAAGACTAAATCATCATCTTTAGATGATGGGCAGCATCTAAGGATGTTTTCTGTCGTGAGGTGGTGTATGAGAGACTGTATTTAAAGAATTCATCTGGAACTGAAGTTTTAGAAAGGATCTGCATGACCTTCACCAGCATGACCAGTTCTAGCCCCCTGGTACAGTAAATTGAAATGGACAGGATGACCAAAATGATCTCAAAATTGCCGTGACTGCAGTGGCATATGAGGTTTAACTTGCCTCAGGTGTTGTTGCAGGAAGAACTGCAGATGCATTATGAAAAAAATCTAATTAATATTTTCCTCCTGTTTGGTGCAGTTTGGAAGCACCAGTAGATGAGTAAAGTACAGAGCTCCTCTTGTGTAGCTGCAATGTGCTTCTGTGTACATATCACACCTTCTAAATTGCAGTAACTCATTGGAAAATTTAGAGGCAGAGAACCCACTGTATCTTTCATTAATAAAAAGAGGCATTAGTAAAAGACAAGGTATTAGGTGCATAATTTCCATGGATAGGAGCAGGGGCAAGTCATAAATTGTGTGAACCCCCTAAGCAGAGGCCTAGTGAATGCTGTGGTCATCTGACTCCTCTATTAAAGGCTATTTTTCCCAGATATTACCTGTCCTGCTTAAATCCTTGCATAAGAGATCAGTGCAGCAAGACCTTAACCAAGAAAAACACCCGAAACCAAACATGCCAAATTTCAGCCCATAAAACAAATGTTTGCATTTTTTAAGAAACAAGAAAACTTTGTGACTCTGGAGAAAGGGCTTCCAGCAGAGACTGTGAAAATGAAATACTAGAAATAGCAGCACACCTAAGCTCAGGATTTTTTTGTCCCTGCTGTGAATTATATATTGAATGATGATTGCTTTGTCTGGAATTGGACACCTACCTTCTGAAACTCTTGAGTTTTATCCTGAGTTTCCAAAAGAATGTCCGTTTGGCAAAATAGCACTTTGTGGGAAATGTACCAGGTAATAAGATATACCTGGTCTGATGGCATTTAAGGTTTTTCTAAAAGCAAGTGCTCTGTAGCCAGTATTTGTGAAGTATTTAAATAGCAAAAAAAAAATCTTGTTTGACCATGGTCAAGATGAAATCTGCTTGTGTACAGCTCTTGGAGGCAGCTTGATCCAGAGGGAACTGGGCTGGCTCTCTGGAGACCTGTTTCATTCCCAGAAACCACTGCTGTGCTAAGTGACCTTGATTCCCTTGATTCCCTTCTCCTTCCTCTCAAAATCTCTTCTGGCAACCTCTTCAATGTGGTTTGCCTGTTACTCCCCATGTAGCAATATGGTACCTTGCTCTGGGTTGAAGGCCTTTGGATGATGTGGTTGTGCAAACAGGTGGGGAGCATGAAGGCAAAGTTAGGCAAGATATCTAAGGATTCATGCCTGTGTCCTTGCCTCTGTGTCATTGCCCCCAGTACTAGACATCTGTCACTGTCCAACACCTGAAGCCAAAGTGAGCACTATGTTAAAGGAAAAGAGGTCATTCTCAATGTGAGCTGCAGAACAATAAAAATGAAAGAAAATTAAACTTAAGAATCAGTGATATATTTTCATTAAGTTTCAAGCATACTGGGAAATAATGTCTTGTAATTGTCCTTGTAACTGGAGTTTTAAAGAGGATTTAAATGTTTGACAGTGCTGGTGTTTATCCTGTCACTTCTTTCCATAACCATTTGGGGATAATAAAAGCAGAGAAAAGACAGTGGACATATTTTCCTGCAGAGTGATGGGACAGGATTGAACAGTTCCACCTGTACGATGGCAAACCAAAGCAAAGTGTTGAGTTCTCAAGACAAAACAAACCAAGGCAAAGTGTTGAGTTCTCAAGACAAAACAAACCAAGGCAAAATGTTGAGCACTGAAGACTCCTAGGCAGTCTCTTCCCTGTGAATTTCTAATTGTAGTGCCCCACTTACAGCTCTGTCAGGAATGCACAGTTGAGAGTTCAGGTGTTTTATCTTGGTTTATGCAGAGCTGTGTCTCCAACCATGATTAAAGCTTCCAGCCCAGCAAGGGGAAGCACATTCCCCCAGCTTTGAGAAAGGTCATTACGACTGCTCTTGGTTTGGGCTGTGAGGCTCTGTGAAAAACAGATCACTGAGTCTGAACTCAAAACAGTCTGTGCAAATTTGCTACTCCAGGCTCAGAGTTGGTTTTGTTGTTCCTCGTGCTTGCCTGAGCCTGGCTTCTTAGGTTGGTTCACATCAAAAGGATTTTGGAAGTCCACAGGGTATGTTAAAGAACTCCACTTGTTGTCAAGAGTGTATTTTTTTCTTCTAAGAAAGAAAATTTAGGGGTACAAGCAGATTGAGATTGATTTGGTAGGTTCAGAATGAATTCCTCCCTTCTGTAGCGTTTATGTGACAGAGTTTTACAGTTCCTCAGTTACGGGACTCAGTGGAATATGGCTTTTTCAGATGTTCAGTTTGGGCTGAAATGGATAGCTTAGCTTTTGCCATCTTCACATATGATATTTGAGGTAAATGAAAGTTTCCTGGCCTCATTCTGCTGGTCTGAGCACATCTAACTGCTGGGCATCTGTGAAGTTTTGCCAAAGTGTCTTCAGTGTCCAGCAGGACAGCACAGTAGCCAGGCAGTGCTCTTCCAGTTGCAAAGGGCTCTTTGTATTTGTTCTATTGAGGTCTGTGCTTTTGGGGCTTTGTAGGCTTTGGAATCTCCTTATTGTAGGACGAAGGGGCTCATTGGAATTAAGCTCCTCTGCTGAAACGGAGAAACATCCGCTGTCCATCCTAAATGATTGATGACCTTTTAGCAGGACCATCCAGCTGCTCCAGAGCTTTTGTGCTACACACTGCTTTTCCTGAAGTCTGTGAGTGCTGCTGTTTTGATGACTTGGATGGCTCATGTGGACACAGAGGAATAACAGTGGCTCACAGTGGTGTGCCCATGCTGGCCTTAACCTGGTGAGCTCCAGCCCTTGGAGCAGCATCAGATGGCTTGTGCAGACTCACTGCAGGGTGCTGACTATGGCTGTTCTCAGTGGGTTGTGGCACTTTTGCCACATGGACATCAGGAATTGCATTGGCTGTTCTGAAGATGGGGTCACCTCTGAGAGCTGTACTCCTGCTTCTGGCTGCAGCACGCTGGCTTTGCGCTGTCTGGAAAATCCGAGTGGATTACTGAAAGTAGGAAAGGAAGTTTCCCATCTGGAGTAATTTCAGCAGGTTCCTTCCAGCACTCAAGATGCAAAGCCTCTACATTTAGAAACCCTTCCTGCTGCAGTTCCCCTTTCAACAGGCAGAGTGACATTCCCACCCCACGTGGGTGGCGTGTGAGGTGGTCCCAGGGTTGGGGCTTTCTGGAGGACCATTGTGGTCCTGCCATCCCTGACGTGTCTGCAGGCAGGAACGTGCACAGGACGGGGATGCTCAGCCATCAGCTTGTGAGTTGGGAGGCATAGCCAAGAGATGATTTAATGTATGTTTGGATTTGGTCTTTCTCTACAAGAAGGGAAACCTTCCTGCAGTCATCAGCTCCAGCCGGTGCGTGCGGCAGCTGATGTTGCTCTGATTAGCAGATGCCTGAATCGGTTGCATCTGCTGGTATGTATTAAACCTTAATCCTTTTGATAAGAGCATGTCCATGAAGATTTTTAAAGAAAGTTTTCTGAGATCCCGGATTATCAGCTGTCACAGATGAACAGGATAAGAGTGACCTTTGCAGGGTATTATTTCTTCCTCTTGTACTATCATCAGAGTGAAAATAAATCAGCACTACTCCTGCTGTTTCTTCTGATATATATTCAAGTTCACAGAAATATCAGTAAGGTTTTCTTTTCCATTTTTCCCTCTTTTTCTGCATCCATTTTGGTTTTCTGCCTACGTGTTTGGCTAAAGCTTTAGATGATGACTAGTATTGGATATATTGGACTTTAAAATCTGTGCAGGCATCTCAAATTTGTATATGGATAAAGATAAACATTTACTTTGGGAACAGTGATAAAAAGCAAATAGTACTTCATAATGTGGTCTTTTGCTCGTTCTGCATTTGTGATTGTTTTGCTGTGAGTGATTGAGAGCAGGGCTCTTATTCTCTAAAGCTTTTCAAGGCCTTCTACCTATTGTTATGTTTTGTTTTCTATCTTTTTCCCCACAATGGGACTGAGCCGCTGTAAGCCATCATCTCAGGAAGCTTGTCATCATTTCCCCATCCTTGCCTTTTGGCACTTGCTGTGGTTTGGCACTCTCCTCAAAGGGCTGCAGTGCACTTCACGGGCTGTCTGTGTGTCCAGCCAGCCAAGAGCAGCTGTCTCTGGGGCAGGAACCTGTGTTTTGCTGGATGCAGCCTCTGCTCGCTTTCTTGCATGGGTCACTGCATCCGAGTGCTTCAGCGGCATCGGATTCACCACCATGACTGCAGCCCTGTGAAATGGGGAAGTACACTGGCTGTCTCATGGGCAGGGAGGAACCTAGGCACTGGGAGATCAGATGGTTTGGTTTGTGCCTCAATCACCAGAGGAGCTGAGGCCACACCATGGACACCCTGTCATGGATTGATCTTCATCTCATACCCCATGGGAATGCATGGGCAGAGCGTGTGTGAGAACACCCCCTGTCAGAAACATTTAAAGAGGTCTCGGGTGTGGGGTGGATTTCCCCACATGTGGCAGCCACTCTTCTGCCCAGTGCCTGCCAAGGAAATAAGTGGAGTGTTTTGAAATGAAAGCACAGTTGATTAATTCTTCCTACCCAGCACCCACTGGTGTCCAGCAGTTGGCTGTTCCCCAGATATGGTTTGATTTCTGTGACCACTTTTAAGTGTGAGGGGTATCTGTGTGAAGAACTCGTTGGCTGAGGAAAGGGGATCCCTCAATCCCTGTCCTGGGGAGCTGCAGGGAGGTGCTGGCTGTCCTTGCTTGGCTCATGGGGTGGCCCCACTGCACACGTGCGCAGCGAGCTCCTAGCCTGCTGTGTGTCCTGCAAGCAACTTGAACTTTTGCTCTTCCAGACTGTGCTGTAACCAGGATCTCTGACCTGGAGCATGGATTGTTTGGCTGACACACACAGACAAGTGCCAAGGCTAATACTAGGGGGAGAAGGGAAGCAGGGGGGCAGTCAGGAGAGGTAACAGATGAGAACAGGAAGGGTCAGAGTCTGCTCAAGATGCAAGACAAGTCCATAGGAAACCAGGCTTCCTTTGCTCTGCTCTCTATGGTTTCTGTTCCTTTTGTGTTGTGTTTTTCTCTTCTATGCACAGGAGGAACCAGCTGCGTTTCCCTCTCTGCTAGGGAAAGGAAATAGTTCAGTGCCAAGGGAACAGCACAGCAACTTGTAGAAACACCTGCATGGCAATACATCACTTGGGACTTTGCTTCCACTGTGGACTCTGCTGGGCGTATTCCCCAGGCAATTTCCACCAAAATGGGAGTGATGACTGTGATTCGTGCATCACAGTCACAGCAACAAGGGCATTGCCTTGGCGTACCTTCAGATTGCTTGGAATCTATCCAGAGACCACTGCTGGGCAGGTATAGATCCTGTTGGTGGGAGTTCCTGTGAAATTATTCTCTTTAGAAGAGGAGGGCAGCTGCCTTCTGCAGGGGTAGTTTCTAAACACATATTGAAAGGTGAAGGTTTAAATGCACTGGGAAGCCCTAGCATGTAAAGTATTTGTGAATTTGTCCTTGTTACTTATTGTTGCCTGTTTGCAGGAGTGCCTGCAACTTTCCATGTATTTATCCTTGTTGTGCCCTGGAGTGGGGTAAGTTTGGTTCTTTTTTTCTGCAAATAGAGAATTGAGGCACAGAGAGACCTTGCAGCTTATTGTAAAACAGGGCCTTGGACAGACATCAGTGACTTTCTGGGATAGTGTTGTCACTCACTGGTCCATCCTGTTCTCCATGGTCTGTTTTTCTGAGGGTCTAGCCTGAGAGGGAGGGAGGATCTCTCCCTGGAGCCCTTGCTGGCCATTCCAAAGGCAGATCAGGTCTATGCACAGCCTAATTTCAGTTAGGGCCACCTGTAAGGACCTAGAGCTCCACGGAAAAGTGAGACCTGGCTCTGTAGTTTCTAACTCTGCTACTAGTGTGTAAAGAAACCTGATCTATTTGTAGCCTGAATATATCTCAGGATTGTTCCAAGATGTTCTAGTTCAAGACCTAGTTCATTAAAGTAAGAGGCAGAGGCATCTGTGAATGGTTTGAGAAACAGTGTCTATATTTCTTTTGATTGCCTTTGGTGTTCCTGTCTGGAACCTTTTGAGAGACAACTGTGATGCTGAAATGCATTGTCTCTTTCTGTATATTAAAGCTGCCTAGGCTAAAAAAAAAACCCCAACCCACATCTAGCCTGTATCTGAAAGCCATGAATTGATAGATACTTGCTCTAGCTCTTCAAGTTACTGTAAATTACTCCAGGCTGTTACAGTTTCATTGTAAGGAAGTTCCTTCCTTGACTCAGACTTCTTTGCATCACAGTAAAATGCAATTAGCTGACGTACTTATTGTGGCTTGGAAGAACTTACAATTCTCTCAGCCTTATGTTGTCAACTTTTGCTCAATAACAGGCTTGTGGACTGTGTCACTGTGCCTGTGTTAGCATATATTATCACCATATGGTGTTTCAGTAGTGAATAGGAAACTTCTATGAGTATGTAAAAGAGGATGAAATGAAAAAAAAAATTACAGTAAGATAAAACTAACATGCTGCTTCACTGCTGAAAGTGAGCACTCTAACTAACTGCTGTTTCTATGGAAAATCAATAATGTGTTGGTCCAATGGGTATTACTGTCTTCCCCCACAGATTTGAAAAAGAAAACTAAACAAAAAAAGGGACCTGGCCAGAAAAAGGAGATTTTGAAGCAGTTATAAATACTTTTGCCAATGTTTGCAGTCTGATACTGATTCCTCCCTGCCCAAACAAAATATTTTGAGTCTTACAGTGAATTCTTCACTTGGAAGGAAGTAGTTCCGTGTGCATAAGTACAGTAGGAGCAAGGGCAGTGTGCATGGCATTATGTGCCTCACAGGCAGGATTGTTGCAATCATCTCACCTGATTGCCAGCATAAGCCAGGTCAGAGGCTCTGCTGTCTTGCCATAAGTAGCAGTTGTTTCTTTCTGGGTTGTCAAGAGGCTGAATACGTTTCCCACTCAGGTGTGATTTGTAAGATGTCGATGAGAATCCATTCCTGTCCCAGGCAGCTCAGAATCATGAAGAATTGCCGTCTTGTGTATCAGCAATCACTCCAGTCATCCTGGGGTCTCAGGCAATTGTGATGCAGTCTTCCAAAACCATTACCTTGTGATCCAAGCAGAATTCAAGAAAGATGGGAGGCACAGTTCTCTCTCCATCCGGCGGAAGGCCAGGATGCAGTTGCAGCTTCATGCTGTGATTATCAAGAGGGGAAGACAAGATGTTGGGGATGATTGCTGTGCAAGTTTGCAGAAAGATCAACTGTGCATTACATGGAATATCTTTGTGGCTAAGACCCTTTTACAGTCCTAGAAAAGTGGTAGAAAAATGGTTGTTAGGCTGGATTTTTTTGAGCACTGTATAGTTATCAAAGAGATAGTACAGATATTGTTTTGAATTGTATTTAATATTTTTCTAGAAATATTTATACTGGAATCTGCATCAACAGCTCATGTCCAAAGTGCAAGACAAAGGGATCTGGCTGTGGAAAAGGGTTACCACAAAGATCATGGTGTTTTATGAGGCCCCAGTGGCAGCTGCTACCGTGCTCAAGATGACACTTTCTGCTCCTTTAGAAAAGCTGTGGAGATACCACACAGAGGATGAATAGTTAAGTGGTTCTTGCGGGTAAATGTAGATCACTGTTAGGTTTTGGAGATATCTGGAAGAGCCAGAGCCAGCACCCCAAAGCAGGACTGTTTAATACTGGAAATCATCAGACTTTCTGGCAAGACTTGCCTTTGACAAGACTTGGCTTTGACTTTGTTGAGTAATGTGGTCATTTCTAACTAATGGCAGTAAAACTTTAGGGAACACCTGCTGTTTGGATATTGAACATATGTGTGCGTGCTCATGTAAAATCACAAATGCAGGCAGGTCTAGAAAATACAATTTATATTTGGCATCTTTCCTACAAATTGTATTTTAGAACATCTTAAAGCCTTCCTGTAAATAAAATAATTTCAGATTTGAGCTCATTAATGGAGAGAAGGAGGTGAGATAAGGCACAAAGATGAAGGAAGAAAAAGGTGGCTTTTGTTTTGTTTTGTGGGCTTTTTAAAGGCAAAGCATCAATTTGATGAATTCAATCATTTGCTGAATGTACTCATTGATTCCTCAGGGGGACATGGACAATCTCAGGACACTGTCTGCATGATTGGAGCTTCATGGAGCCAAAAACAAAATGATGGGCTGATCACTTAAAAAGTATAAATGGAAGGAACATTTGAGGATCTCTGTTTTCCTTATGAGGCAGTGCTGGATTATCCCCTATAATCAGTGCTTTCGCCAGCCCAGTTTCAAATAAATTAAATGTAAATATCTCATTGCTTTCTTTCGGTGATTATTCCAGACTGAAATGTATACAGCTGCTAAGAGCTATTTGACTTCAGCATTTCCCTTCTTAATTCAATCTCCTTGTTCTGAGTGACACTAAATATATGTGTCCATGCATATGTACTCGTACCATATGGATACATTCCTTGTCTACACACATGGAGTGTGAGGAGGTTGAAATTCCCCAGTACAGACAGAACTGTAATAAAAGGACTGACAGACTGGGTCTGTAATATGCCTGACCTGACAATTAAGCAAACTTATTACTATGTCAGCCTGCCAGATGGATCATCTACTCATGATGTAACGTGTGTTGCTTCTTGAATATATTGGAGTGCAGTTTCCTATTTTATGTTCATTGAGCTGAGAAAGGGAGAGGGAAGAGACAGTTTTATTTGAACTAAACCCACTCGTTTCAAGTGTGTTTAATGATAGCAATATGTGACAGATAAAATAAAATCCTAGGCCCTGGTCCATGTTTATTTTAATTTCAAGCAATGGGGAGAGATAGAAGAGATAAAATTACAGGCTAAGAATGTCTCTTAATGTAAAATAGCAGCTTGAGTCCTGAAGGGGCTTTCCTTGCTGCACCCTGCAGGGTTCTCAGATACATTTGTCGGGATTTTGCCAGGTAGGAATTTGGGGCTTTGACTGTAAGAAAAGTCAGGTTGGACTGACTGGTATTAGCTTTATAATTGTTTCCTTTAACTTAAGATAGTAAGGCTACGCTGAAAAGTGGGAAGGAAAGCAGTGCCCATTCTGAAGTATCTATCACTAACCTGGACTTTCTTTTAACCAAGTCCCACCCTGAACCTGAGGAGGAGGTAAGTTGTTCTCACTCAGTCCCTGAGACTGCCGGACCTTGAGCCATCTTCTGCCTCTGGGCTGCTCTTCTGTTAAATAGGGAAACCCCCCATTTCTTTGCCCAGCTGCTCAGAGTGCATGCAGTGTTTGGGTCAGTGTCCAGTACCTGGTGCAGTGAGGATGTGTAGGTGATTTATTGTTTGTGACCTTTAGTATTTGCATCTGCACTGCTGGGGTTTATTCTCTCCACTCTTTTGGGATAGCAGCATGGGTGGATTGGGATAAAGTGTCTCTCTCCAAGTCTTATGTGGAGCACAGCCTTGCAAGTTTGTGCAGCTGTTTCACCTGTCTATGGGGCTGTTTATGCAGCTGTTTCACCTGTCTGTTGGCAGAGAGCACCAAGGTGCTGCTCTCCATTTTTAAGCTGGTCTCTGAACAGCTTAAGGACTCCCTGTGTTCCAAACCAGGTCCCTCAATCTGCTCAGACACCTCTGAGGAGCTGTAAGCCAGCGACTGAAGGAAACACGAAGGTGATCTTATTCTGCAAAGATGCTTGAACTGGCTTTACAAGTGGAGTGTTCTGCCCAACAGCTGGGAATTTTTCCTGAACCCAAGTGCAGAAATAGTAAAAGGGAGACAATAAAAATCACTGCCCTGAACTATCACCTCCTTTGGAGATGCATTGTGTGGGGATGTACCAGTGCACATAGCAGTAGCTCCAGCACATGCTTTTGACTCCATTAATTGCACTTGTATGCAGAAGACACTGCAATTTCACTGCTGGAAGCCTGTCCTTTGGGAAATTTTTAGTATCTTATTTACCTGTCAAGTTTTCTTGAATGCTGTCTGTTGTGAAGACTCAGCTTCATCTCTCGTTTGGGTCATTTGATGAAAGCATTTTGGTATCCTGGACTCAGATAAATGCTCTTGTTGTAGGAATTGTTGTCTGCAACTGAGCTTGGAGTGAAGTTGAATCTGGAATGTATTTGCTCAAATACATTTGGTCCCGACTCGTATCATTATAGTGTTGGTCAGCTTCTGGTGCTTTCTTAAACACAGAAGTAGCAAAAGTCTGGTTTTTAGAAAAATAACCTGCCTGCGTGAGAAACTGGAATTTAAACCTTTGCTTTTCAGTATCTTTCTCTCATATGTCAGGGTATATAGGCCTGAAATTAAGAACCTGACCTTGCCCACCCTGTATCAGATGAGTGCTCACTCCAGCTTGGTGTTCTTCCCTCTAAATACCAAAGAAAGAAGACAAGAGTGGTGCAAATTCATATCTACACCACCCCAGAATATTTTCCTTTATCTAAGAATTTGCTGTTCACAGAGAACTGGCTTGATTTAAATTATGTCTTCCTTAATATTCAGTCAGGGATTTTTCCTCCATCATCTCATCCAATTGCTTTATGAGCTCATGTAAATCTCTGGAATTTAAAACATCCCATAGCAAAGAAGTTTAATGGAGGTGGGGCAGACCCACCTTATTCTTGATATTTTCCCTTTGCCTCCCACAAGAGTGGTTTCCTGTTGCTTCTTCCTAGCACTGGAAGTGACAGAACAATTATTCCTCCTACTTGTAGGAGTCTGAGTCTTAGCTTTCCCTTTTCAAGGCTCAATGCTCCAGGGATACCTAGTTATTTCAAAGGAATGTGAAAAATGTAGGTGCAGTATCCATTTGTTTCTGATCAGGTATTGCTATCTAACTGCAAACTGGTAAGCTTATATGCCAAAAAAAAGTGAAAGTGGCTATTGGACCTGTGTTATTTTACTTTTTATTTTCTATTAACTTACCCTGAAACAATGGTTTAACTTTGGATTTTACTTATTAGACGTGAAGTCTGTGATTTGGCTGTGGGACTTGCAGAGTAACTTCCATAGTGCCCTGCTTTCTTCTGGTTTGTTTTTGCAACCTTATTTGTTTGGAGTTTTTTGGGGTTTTGTCCCAGTCACTGCAGGATTAAACAATTTGCATGGATTTTGACCTCTTTGCCAAAATTTTTGTGTGATAATTTGCAAAGACAATATGGGCACTTTGCTTGCAAATACAAAGTGAGAGATACAGGCTGACTGATTTGGGAGAGGTCTGATGCAGCCACAGCACTTTGGAACAAGATGGGATCTGCTGTTCTCCCTTTCCTCACAGATCTCTGACACATCCCTTTATTTTCAGTAAGATTTTTAATTTTTCTAGCATTAAGTTTTCCATCTGTAAAACAGAGGTGGTAATAATAACATATCCCACCTGGCTGTCTGACTTCAGAAAGGATTTTCAAACCTCTAGCTGAAAAGTCTTCTGCAAGCACAAAAATATTACAGTTTTGCCAGCTTATGTAAAAAATTGTTTCTTGCTGTGAAAAATCAGTGTCTCAAACACTTTTATTTTCTGTGAGGGAATTCAGCATCAACCTCTTCCAAATGTGTTAGGTAATGTTTTGTGTTATAGATTGTGTGCTGTTAATTTAATTTCAAGTTCTACGCAGAGAAGAAATTGTTGAGTGTACTTTAGTGATTTATACTATGATTTGATCAATGTGTTAGTAGTCTGGCAGATCTTAACTTCCAGAAACAGCCACATTAATACATCAGAGATGAATAAGCTATGTACATGAACATGTGTGTTTTTATTGCTAAAGCTAAATTAAAACTTGAGCCCTTTTGGGCTGAATTAGGCAGCACTGCTCCAGCTCTTTTTCTGTCTTTCAAAATTCTTCTGTGCAACCAGTATGATTCTAATGTACTCTGCATTATTTTTCTGCTTTAACATGAAGACCTGGAGAGACAGGGAAAGCTCTGTATAGAGTGTATTGTACAGTGAGGGAGGGAGCCCAACAAAGCTAATTGTACAGACACTCCCACTCTATTACCCTTTAGAGAAATTGAGCCTAACATTCTGCTCTGAAGCTTGTTAAACTATTCTTTTTTGGGTGCAAGGAGCTTATTGAGGGAATGAAATAGCTGCACTGTGTAATCAAAATGGGAATTGGAGCAGATCATTATATTTACTCATTTGATTAGCCATAAAATAGCTATGAAGTCCCCATTTTAAATCTGCTTAGCAATTGTGCAGCAGGGCAAACTGGGTCTTTTAATTAGAAAAGAAAAGAGATTGCAGTATTTTTTTATAAGTAATAAATATATAAACACACACACATTGTGATCCTGTTTATGTAAATAACCTCTTCCCTGTGGGTGTTCTTGCCTCCTAATTGTTCAGGGTCTGTCTGCTTCCAACTGCAAAGAAAAAGGAGCATCTACACTGGAAAGCACAATGTCTGGGACTTAAAATCCAGCCATAGTTTTAGATTACCCATTAGGTAAAACTGCTGTAGGAGGGACAGGTAACCCCAGAAGAAGATGGCATGGAAAGGCAGAAGGCTGTCTATTACTGGAGGGACTTTATGTCAGAGGTGCAAAGGTCTTTCTGGAGCATTTTGGCAGGGTCAGTTTTGCTGTAAGTGAGAGGACTGGGCAGAACAGACTCCTGAGGTCCCTTTCAGCCTGTAAGATTTACTCAAGAGAGGTCATTCTGCATTATCAGGAGTTGCCTTGAGCGAGTCCCATTCCCAAGGGAGCTGGGGGGGCTCAGGCAGGGGCAGTGCTCAGTCCCCCCTGACTGAGAGACCAGCAGGTCCCGAGCTGCTGTGCAGGCACTGCCTGCCCTTCTGCACAGCCACAGCCAGGGATGCCCTGCTTTCTCTCCAAGAAAATTCAGTGCCCAGCCATGGCCATAAAGGCTTGGAAAGGAGCCATTACTGAAGGTTTCATTTTCTGGCTTCCTTTGCTATCTAAGGAACTTGGAAATTAGAGCAGATGTTCCAAAGGCAGTGAGCTCTGTAGTCCCTGATTTCTCTGTTCAAGATGGTCACTGTCTTAATATTTCTTAAGTATAAAATACGCTTTTAGGAAGTCAAAAGCTTTTTATTAATTTAATTTGATTTTAAGACAACCTGAAATAAGCTTGGTTAAAGACAGCAGGTTTGTTTTTAAAATGCATTAGACTATATGGAGGGCTGACCATTGGTAAGCATGGACTTACCATGTCATGTTCTTAATGACAATAACAAAATCATTCTTTTGATGTTGTCTGTGGATGACAAGACCTTTGGGCAGCAGGAAGGGGCACAGTAGAGCTTTACCATTACCGTTGAAAGGGATGAAATAAGTATTTGGCCTAGTGACTAATTTTTTTTTGTGGACATGTTCTCCAGTATTTCCTTTTTCGTAATTTATTTAACTGGTCCATGGGTTAGAACCCACTTGCAAATGCCCAGAAATCCTGTTGTGTTTAGAAATCATGTCCAGAGTGGCTCAGAGCAATCCTTCCATCGTGCTGTGGGGATCTAAAAGGCCACACCTCAGGGGAAGAAATGCCAGTGCTGGCTGTTCTGCATCTGCCAAGAAAGATGTTGGTGCCTGGGGACTGTTGATCTGGCATTGTTCCACAGCACTAAATTATATAAGCAGGACTTTGGGCGGGCCAAGTGAAAAAAAAAGGCGCCATTATTAGGCCCAAAACACCATTAGTTGTAACTGCCTGGCCAAAAGAACAAGCACCTAACTATAAAGAGGTTAGAAGTGTACTGTAAATTTTAGTGAATGCCTGATTCTCTTTTTCATGTGGCTGGGACACCTGCATTGAGCTGGGGCTGTTCTGCATTGCCCTGCATCACTGCAACCACCTCAGAGCCCACCTGGCTGTCAGGAGGAGCAGGGGTAAAGGGAGATTGCATGACTCAGTTTTCACTACAGCAGAAGGGCTTTCTCTGAAGTTCTGCACACCTGTAGCTGCCATTGAAATTAATGGAACATTTGACATTGATGCCAATTCTTCTCCTTTTCTTTCCATCCACCAGCCTGCTCATATCCTTTCTGTGCCACAGGGGTGGAGAGAGCCCTAGCCTAAGTCTCACCAGCACAGTGTATGCAGAATAACTGGCCAAGTGAAGATCCTGGAGGAACATTTTTAATGCTACATCTCCTTTTGGCTACCTGCCTTTCCCAACTGAGCGGCTGCTCTGTGCCCGGGGAAGCAGGATTTGTGTTTAGAGCACGTCTGTGAATTGCAATTGTTGACTGGATCAAGCTGTCACTGTGTCACTTAAATGTTACAATCTCTCAAGCTGTCATGATGACTTTTAAATCGAAGCAAAGGTGATGGCTTCCTTCTCACATCAACAGCCGCGCCATTTCCAGAGCTGTGCATTCTGGCGTTCCGCCGCCTGCCTTCTGCTTTGAGGATTTTTATCCCCTCAGATTCTTTCCTGGGGTTATTTGTGTCTCACCTGCCTGACTGCTGTGGAGGCACAGTTAGATCAGGACACACAGCTTCATGCTTTCAGTAAGCTGGGTGTTTCCAGCCAGGAATGTAACTTTCCATAGTAATTTGGTGTTATTTGCATAGGATTCTCTCCCTTCCAGGGAAAAGCGTACTCCTGTAATCTGATCTGAAAGGGCTCCTAAAGGAATTACTTAGCTATTTCTCTAGAAGTATGTAATAAATTTCCCGGGAGGACTGATGCTCTTCTGTGTGGTGGAGGAGTGAGAAAGTATTTAGTGAGATTTCCCAAGAGATGAGCCTGAATGTGTCTTTTCTGTAGACATATCTGCTATTATTCCTCATTGCAGGGACATGCTGCAGTTTACAGAAGCAGTTGTGACTTTGCTGGGGTTCTGCCGCTTCAGAAAGGGCTTTCTATTCTGAAAATCCGATCTCACTTATACTTGAGTCCAAACACTTGCATACCTCCACTCAGTGAAGAAGTGCTGGGCTGGGATGCTGAGATGGTCTGACACAGGTGGAATGAGCTGTCCTCAGGAACGAGCACACAGAGAATACTTTTAATCTGTAAAACAAAGCCAAGGGCATAGTTATTTCTGTACATGTCCAATTGTGTATGTTGGAAAGCCTCTCTGGATTTTTTCCAAAGACTGTGTGAGCTGCATTTTGGCATTTACAAAGCAGTAAGTCTGATGCATGTGTTCATGTGATAGGCAGTGGGAATTCATTGCACTTCTGATGAATCCATCAAAAGTTGTTGGTCTCATGCTAACCCCTGAAGATGCTGCCTGGACTGGAGCAATCCCACCAGGAGCCTGATGGAGCTGAGGTTATGGTGTGCACTCCTGATCTGGTTGTAGCAATCGGTGCTTTCAGGTGAAGCATTTTAGGTGAGGACATGGTGACTTACAGTAAGGGCAGGTGAAATGCCTGAGCTGCTGTCGCAGCTGAATACTTAGATGCTGGTGGTTTTGCTCACAGTGGCTGAGATTTTGGGTAGGAGGAAAAGAAAATCAAATCTTGAGTGCTATGGGATGTTTGGTTTTTGGCATCTGAGTAGGAAAATGTTTGGCATTCAGCATCCGCAAGGAACTTGGTGCTCAATCAGGCAAAGAGCTAGAGAAGCTGAAGAGTATGACCTTCTGTCCATTTTAAGTCATGGTCACTGCCTTTTAGCCCATTGAGGCTAGCATTTTCTGGGAATGTTCTTTCCCAGGCTAAGCTGAGAGGTGAGTAGGCTGCTGGTATTGCAGAGCTAGGTGAATGCAGGAAGCCCCAGAGCCCCATTTCAACCCTCCTGCAGAGAACCAGGTCACCTCTGCCTCTGGACTGGTGCCATTGCAGTTGAATTACTCCCTAGCCTTTGGAGTGCCCAGTCTCAGGTCACCTCCAGTTTTGGCAGAGCAGGAGATGATGTGGAAATACTCCCCCCTGGCAGGGACAGGCAGTGACTGGATTCACCATTGCAGTCAGCTCTTGGTCCAAGCACTCCATTGATATAATTAATGCTGCATAGGGGGGAGCAGCCACTTCTCTGAAGCCCTTTGCAGGAGCTTTGGAATCTGTGCACTATTGCTGTTTGTGTGTCCCTCTGCCATTCAGGGTTGGAGGAATGACTGAGTAGTGCTGACGACATCAGTTGTTGGCCTGTATTAATTATTTCTGCGGGTTCTATTTACTTGCGCGTTCCCTATGGGAATGTTGTGCATACAGATCACAGCAGCACTTAATTTTATTGCACTGAGTGGCTGAGGTTGGGGAAGGGGAGGGGTGAGAGGAGAGAAAGGGTCATGTATGCGTCAGCCCTGTCAGGCTTTTCCTTCTGTTTCATTTGTGCTGAGGTTTTTATTATCATTAAGCCGATTGTATCTGTGGCACAAAGGGCTGAGTTACCTCGGTAACCACACTAGCTGGGACGGTAATCCATTTATAGCATCACTGCTCAGGTCTGATTAAATTAGCATGCTGATGACGTAAATGCTTGGCTGGGTGATGCTGATGAGGCTGCTCCTAATAGGAACTCTCGCCCTTACATTTATTCTCATTTATTTCATGAGACCCCTGCAGGAAATGTACAGAAATAAGGCTACAGATGATTGACTCTTGTTTTCAGAACAACTTGTGCTGCTAGCAACAGACAGTGCTTGATCTGAATGCAGACGGCAGGCTGCACATTTTGCCTTGTTTCTTCCCGCTGCAGAATTCCCCACACAGCCCTGCTGAGGCACAGCCCTGCTCTCGAGCCCTGCTTGCCATCTGCCACAGCAGCAGCGGGAGCAGCTCCTCTGCCTGATGGGCTGTTTCCAGACACTGCTACAAAAGAAATAAAAAAGGTAATAATGAAAGAAAAGGAACACCCTGGTTCTTTACTCCCTCTTGTGAGATTCCTGCAAACGCAGACATCCTTTTACTCACTCCAAACAAGCCAGTTATTTATGCCTGGATTCTCAGTGTCGAACAATACCGTTCAGTGCTCACATGTGGATCAAATGCTTTCAGCATCTTCTGTCCAACCCCTTGAGGGAAAACACTGACAACTGCATGATCACATCGCTGTGCCTGTTGTTTGATGAAGTGGCGAGAACAAGAGGACTGAGAGTTGCTGAAACTCCTGGTTTCCCTTCCCAGCCCTGCCTCTGATTTAGTGGATAAGGAGTCTTTGGGGCAAGCAGCTTCCTAGCAGGCTGTTTGGGGCTCCCAGGACTTCAGTTTTTAATCTGTAAAAAGAGAATTTAAAAGGATGCTTTTACTTCTTTTTTCCCTTTTTGCAAGAAGCATGGGAGTGATTAAGAGTGTTTAAGTTCCAAAACTATTTGGAGATTCTCAGGTGGAAACTCTGAGGTTCTCAACAATTTGCCAGTTTAGTTGTCAGATTTGATTTATCCAGTTGGCATAGAAGGATTTAAAAGGAATTTTTGAACAAAAGCAGTTTTGGGATGGAAGACTAAAAATGCAATAAATTTTAAGTAGCAATAAATAGTTTGGCATTTACCATGGAGTATGAGCAGATGTGGTTGCACAGAAGCCACTGGACTACACCTGCGTTTGGTCAGATTTAGACACAGAAATCTTGTTATTTTGAAATAACGAGCATGGTTTTGAGACACAAACGTGAATATGTCAATACTGTCATTTTCTGGGCCTGCAAATTCTAACCTAGAGCTCACATGGCTTTTCTTTGGTAACATTGAGATAAAGCTCATAGAGTACATGGGAGCCCTCTCATGTCTTTCCCAGCTATGGTTGCTCTCTTTGAGAAGTATCCAGTGCTTGAAGGACCCTGCCCAGAATCTGAAGCTCTACAAAGATGAGGGGCACTGAATTTGTCAGTGGCACTGCTTCCCCTGCCTGGCAGGCAGCTGAGCAGGGGCATCCCAACACTGCTGCATGTGATCCGTGCTCCCTGTGCAGTGATAGGGAGCGGCTGAGCTGGGGGTGCTCCCGCTCATCCCTTGGACTGTGTGGGACACGTGTGCTCCAGCTGCAGCCCTGCCAGCACCACCGAGCTGAGAGCTCGGCTCTGCTCTCCAGCCTCCTGCCAGAGCAGGTGCACTCTATTAATGAAGGTATTTTGAAAAGTTTGATTCTACCTCTGGCTCAGTTCAAAGCATCTTGCTGTCAAGAAATCTTGCACCCATGGCCTAGGATGCCTCACCCTGGTGCTTCCCATTAAATTTAAACTTCTGTGGCTAATTCCATTAATTTACTATTTTCAGTGTAAAAAAAGTAAAAGCGGGAGCAGTATTTTCAGGAGGGGCTGTGGGTACTCCTTAGCTGGACTCTGCTTCCTCCAGAAGTGACAGGCATGAGCAGCATTTTCCTGTTCTGTGTCCTGGATAATCTCCACCTCCTGGTACAATGAGCTGCTCTGAAGGACACAAACTCATGGGCACCCACCCAGCACATGAGGTGGTGGCAGCTGTCAGAGGAAATGTCCAGCACTCAGCATGAGGGACTCCAGACTGTACTGAGGCTTGGGAAGTCATCCCTTTCCTCCTCAGGTCCACAGTATCTCTGCTCAATAAGTAAATAATCAGCTCTTTTGATTGCCACCCTTTGGTTAATTAACCTGTGTGCTGAGGCTGACAAGAGCACATGGAGAGGAGATGACTGGCTCTGCTCCAGCAGCATTCACAAGCAGACTGGCAATATTTTGGCATCAAAACCATTCCTGTTTGTTTCAGGGACATTACAAGAGCCTAGCTGAGGGCTGAGCCCCACTTTTTCAGCTTTTTCTTTTCCCAAAGATTTATCCAAAATTTTGGTCTGAAGGGTCTGCCCCTGATTTGGTTGGCTGAAGGAGAAGTTACTTGTGCTCTAAGAAGCTCAAGTCAGACAAGGACCACAGGGCAGGAGGGGAAGTCCCACTGAAATTCCCCTCCCTTCCCCACGGGTTTCTGTGATTTTTGGCATGAGTGCATTGCCTTAAGAGTGCCTGGAAATTTTCATTATAGGTGAGTGAAGTTTCAACTCATTTGTCTACCAAATTAGAGCAAGGCAGGAGATGAACAGTAATAAAATTCCTGTTTGTTGAAACAAACCTATTCTTGCTCATTTGGAGAAAAAGAAAAGCCTCTCATGTTTGCGTGTGTTTGGATTTTGATGTTGCTTGAGCCTGGTCCCTCTCTTTTCTGAAGTCCTTGGGATATTTGTATCTTATTCCAACAGGAGAGAAATCTGTTGGCAGAAATTGCTTTAACAGTATGAGGATTTTTTTTTAGGGGGGGGTAGCAAGAATTGAGCTTTTTTTAACTATTTGTATTCTTCTGAAGGAAGGTTTGCTGCTTATTATCTCACAAGCTTTTAACTGGTGCTGAGTCATGGAAGTGAGAGAATGTGTAGGCGTCTTAGCATAAGAGAGAGTAATACTGTCATTTACATTTACAGACAGTTATGCTTTCCAGAAAACTTTTTTTTGTGGGTTACAAAAGTGATTAATCTGCTGTTGAAGCTGTCAGAGGAGGTTTTCTGTTTAAGAATTTTTTGAAAGAGACAAAAATCTGTTTCTACTTATAGGAAATAATAAGGTAGAAATTGAAATACAAAAAAAAACATACTGAAAGAACAGACAAGAAAATGTTCCCTTTCCTAATTATATTTTTCTCTTTTCATGTATCTACCCATCTGTCTATCAGCCTATATATCTATTCTTCTGTCTCATGGAAAAGTCATGTGGACTTTGATACAAAGCTAAATATAGTAGAATTATGGCCAAGTTCAGTATTATCAATTCCAGCTGCTAAAAATATCATGGGATCAATTTAAAATCATATTTATTTTCTCTTTAAAGAAAACTTATTTCAGTTTCTTTTTAGTTTTCCATCAGACTTTTTAGCTTTTATGTTTTAAGCTTTTTCTGCACTCTTGAAAACTGCATATTTTTTAAATGAAGTCCAGAGCCCTCAATTAAATATTTCTCTGCAGTAGTAGTAGGATATACTATTTATTTTCTTTTCCTTCATCATTTTGTTTAGTTTTTTCCTTTGCCATAATTTTTTTTCCTAATTGCTATTAGATTTTGCTTTTATTATTAAAAAAAAGGAATTAATTACAGCTGAGACGAATCCTTTCCTCCTTAGGACATATTATCAGTGGTGAGAAATGCAGTGCTGTTGGAGAACTAAAGAGAGTTTACCAGTTGCAACCAAATTTGTATAGACCATTGACATCAGTGGCATGATTAGCTGTGATTCTTGTTTGTTGTACCCATTCCTGAGGACAAATTGAACATGAGCTATTTAGCCTGGCAGTTGAGTGATTTTGTCCCTAACAAAGTAGGCAGTGATGTTTTCGAGTGATCTTCTGGCATAGAAGGGGTGGGAGTATAAAAACTTGCTCTACTTTCAGCATAGTTTGTCCCATTATGAAGAGTATGATATGCCCAGCAAAATCTCTCTTTTGGAGGTCCCAGCAGAGCTGACACTGTGTGGTAGAAGCAGGGCAATAAAGCAGGGTGCTGTGCTGGAAGCTGGAGCTGTCTCAGAAAGCCATGGGCAGAGAGAAGGAGCACTCCTCACCGTGCCTGAGGACAGCCTGTGGGGCAGCAGGATGTCCCTTCTTGTCCCACCTAGCTGAAACCCTCAGCCTAACCCCAAATGGAATTTTGACAAGAGCATGTAGGGACAGCACAAGGGGGAATGGCTTTAAACTGAAAGAGAGCAGGTTTTGATTAAATCTAAGGAAGAAATTCTTCCCTGAGTGTGGTGAGGCAGTGGCACAGAGAAGCTGTGGCTGCCCCATCCCTGAAGTGCGCACAGTCAGGCTGAATGGGGTTTTGAGCAACCTGGTGTAGTGGAAGGTACCCTGCCCATGGCAGGGCTTTGGGGCTGGATGGATGTTCAGGTCCTGTCCAAAGCAAACACTTCTATGACTGCATGATCAATGCCACATCTCCTCACTTGCCTTGGTTAGAAGTGTTTTTAGCATCCCCTTTATCCCTACTCTGCTTAAAGTGTCTGCCATCCTCATCCCCCATTTCTCACAGCTGCCCTTTCTCCCTCCCCAGCCATAGTAGCTTCAACCATGATTCTTTAATCTTCAGCAGAAAATTATTTGTGCCATATAAGAGGAATATTGATTTTTACATTGCATGGCCCATAAGGCATCAGAAATCACTTTTTTCCCTGTAAGTGTTGGTTATCTCTGGCTTTTAGGGAAAAATTAGCTTTGGGCCCTGTGAGATTTCCTGTTCAGGGTGAATGGGTTCTGCATTTAGATCTTTTCACTGGAAAGCCACGTGCTACAGCTGGACTTCTAAATTAAAGGAGGAAGGGAATTAACCTGGCTTAACCTAAGTTTTGACAATTCTATTGAGAGGCCAGTGACTCATTTAGAGAATTCATCCAGTCCACAAGGGTTAGAATGATACTTCTGAAAGCTTATAGAATGTCATTGCTTTGTGTTTCAACATTGGGTCCTGCAGTGAATTTTTGTGGGTTGTTACGGAAAAAAGATTTATTGATGACTTGTGATGCCAGTATGTTTCCTCTGTGCATAATTTTTTTTCTCTTAAAATACAAATACATCATAAACCCCAGAAGAGGGGGGAAAAAAAAAGGATGCATTACAAACCAGAAATTAAAAATTATTTAATCCCATGGCAAATTCAGACCTAGACTTGAATTCTCCTCACTCCCCTCAAGTCCATATCTGGAGTTTCATTTGACCTGTGACAAACAAGAATTAAAGCCACAAAACTCCGTTTTGGATCCAAAATTCCTTGCAGTTTTTGGGCATCCACTGCTGAGTTTTGGAGAGCCTTGAGCCCTTGCTAGAAACATTGTTGAAGCCAAGCTCTCAGATTTAAAATTAATACTCCCCAGTCCCAAAGTTTTTTAGTATTTAGTACTCCTGCCCCAGGGGTAGAAAGTCACTGTTTCAAATTCTGGAGTTAAAAATGTCAAAATCAGTTAGACTGCAAGTCGCAGTAGCCATCAGTATGCATTTATACATCCACCACAAGGAAAGAAGTGAGGAGAGAGGGAGGATATGTCTGTTTGTTTCTAATTAGCACACTTGGGTTCGGTTCCTGATGCAGAAGGGTTTGTGGCTGCATGCACAAGTCACGGTGCACAGCTGGAAGTGCTCTTGCTGGGACAGGCTAAGCTGAGTCCTTGGAGGTGCTGAGGTTTAGTCCCATGCAGGCTGTATTTAATATCAATTAGAAGTTTCATTTGCTTTCATTCAGGCTGCAGCAGGAGAATTGGCATGATCTCCAGAATGTTGAGTTTTGAGCAAAGCTGTACAATTAGTACCGGGAGGAGGTCAGATTGGTAGGATTCATTACTGTTTGCATAGAAACCTCCACTGTGTTCCCAGAGGGGGAGACAAACCCAGTGAATTCAGAGGCAGTAGAAGGCAAAATCCAGATCTGCAGCAGCCAGCATGTTTGGAGTAAATCTGCTGGAGTCAGTAGACACACTTGAGCTGGCACCACTGTCACTGAGATCAGAATCTGGCTTGATATAAAGTACTTTTAAAAAATGTAATTCAGGCATTGAGGGGTATGGAAGAGTATTTTAGTTCTAAGCTGTGACTGTGATAACTCAGTCAGCAAGCTGTGGAGCAAATGTTTGGGGATGTTATTTTGGTCCAAGAGATACAAATCATAACTTAATTGGGCTCATTAGATTATTAGTGATGGAGTTAGGAACTTTTTTTTTCTTTCTAAAGCTCACTGAGCAGAAAGGAATGTGGCAAAGGAGAAAGCCTGGTATTAAACCAGAATATAGTGCTTAGCTGTATCAAAAAAATGTTGACATTTTTGGACAAGGTATATAACCTAGTCAGCAGTATCAGTCATTGAAAACACAGCTCTTGCATTCCAATTAAGAATGAAGAGAAAGGTTTTGTTTGTTCTTTCATATTTTTTGTGGGTTTTTTATATTGAAGTTTACAATGGCTATTTGTGGTCTCGTTTCCTCAAGGCATATTTAGGAAAACTGGATTAATTTATAATTCCTTTTGCAACAGAATGAAGCCTGGTGAGGCAATGGATTTGACATTCCTTTACACAGGCTTTTTACAGTGATATTGTTATGATTCTAAATTTTTATCAGTGGGTTATTTGAATAAGCACTTTATTTACCATACATTTAATGTAATTGTATGTTCTATGAAAAGATGAAAATAGTGCAGAAGCAGTGATTATTCTGAGTTAATACTTGAATTTAAAAATAATCTTAACTTTCTGTATTGTTTCATACCCAAGTATTTCTATATAAATTAATGCTCTTTCTTTCACTTTTTCTGACCGCTTAAAGCACTGCCCTGTTGTTTTGATCAGAAGTGCTGCAGGGCGTTTCTGTGTATCTTGGTGTATATATTTATATACCTGGAGACTCATTTTAAAAGCAACAGCAGGTGAAAGAAAACCTTTCCAATCAGATATCTCAACATTATGCTTGGAGTCTGTGATACTGTGGAAAGATTAAGGTATTTCGGGCAGTGGTGATAACCCAGGCAGACGGATAAATGAGGGAACGTTCCACTCCACTTCCCAGAAGGAGCCATCTGGGAAAACTGTTAAATTTGACCTGTTGTTGGAGCTCATCAGCCTTTTGGAAAGGTGTACACTGAACCAAATAGGAAAATAACCTCTCTGTCACATATGACTGTCTTTTATGGGGTTTGGGGTTTTTTTTTTTTTGTTAGACTCTTATTTTTTGGTGTGGCTGTATAGTTTTTTCCTGCTGCTAACCACTCAACTTATTAACTTGAACCATTTTGTAGCCCATTAAAAATACTGGCAGATGACAGTGGGTTCTGGACCTCAAGTGAACCATAAGAAAGCAGATGTTGTATGAACACCGAATTGTTCACTGATGCTTCTGCTCTTCTGTACTGCTATTTGCACAGGCTTTAAAATGTGGGGAAAAGAAGAATGAAAACACATGGTTTTCACAGGAAATAGAGACAATACTAACATTCGAAAATGTTTATGCCCTCTGGTAGGATAATGTTTTAAATCTGGTTTAATAGAGTTTTGGAATTCAAAAAGATAAATTGGTTATAAATGCAATGCAGCATATAAATGAATCGTAAACAAATAACAAGTAACACAGAGTAAACCAAGTAGTGTCTGGGTGCATATGTATTTCCTATTAGTTTATGTGTGCATATGCTTGCTTTTCTAGTGTTCTCTAGGACTAATAAAGGAAGAAAGCTTGTATACTCTATAAAAATTGTAAAACTCCTTTGCAATTTAGTAGGAAATGAGAATTTTTTATGGTGGTTTTGGACTGTTCTTTGTATCTGTTGTTCAACACACAATAGAAAATGATAACTTTTCCGTATAAAATTGTAGAAGACTTCTCCAGAAGACTTAATGTATGTGTAATTTTGTCCTGTCACTCACAGGTTTAGTCCTCTTCCCTCACTCATAAATCTTCCATTATACCTTCTTAATCCACTTTTTGTAGTCATGATGCACATCCATGGATAGTGGTACAGCCTCAGACCTGCCCATATTTGTCATGCACAGGAGCTTCTTTTCCATTACAAATAGCTAGTTATAAAAGGAAGGCAAAAAAGTCTGTGGGCACTGTAATAATGATACTTAAAGTTTTACCAGCTTAGTAATAGCAAAAGTCATAAAAATACTTTTCTTACCCAAAGTTCTTATTTATAGGGGGGTGGGGGCTTCCCCATTGTTAGGCTTAGCAATATTTGCCTAAATTAAGCAAGGGAATTTGTTCAGCCCATTAGAAAGGCCCCGTTTGGTGAAGGGAAATGCTTTGGACATTCCTGCATTGCTAATACTTAGAGGAGATGTTCCTTAAGGAGCTCTGTTTCAGTGCTCCATGCACATGGTGACTTGTCTTCACATGGTGCAGTTCTGTTTTTTTTGTGGTATTTGCTTCTGGGATTATCCTTGGTAGTTCTGTCTTTTGGTGTAGCCAAAGGACAGAACTACCTGCCTTTTTACAGCTCTTTATGTAATTTACTGCTGAGTCTATGTGGCACTGATTAAATCTGTGCAGGGGGCTGCATTTGCATGGTCCTCAGGTCCAGAGGGGTGCAAATAATGTAATTTTAGTGATGGGAGTGGGAAATTACAGAAATATCCCAAGACAAATTCAGAAAATGTTTAACTTTTCTTGACTGGCATCCTCTGTAACTTTTTGACAGTTATGTCTCATGCAGTTATCTGATATTCTTGTAGATAAAGTTGCTACTGCATTTGAAGTGGTCAAGTGGAATTGTTTAAATAGAAGAGTTTAAATCATAACTAACCCTTTCAGTGAATTAAGCTAGAATTATGGACCTTGACTGTCCACCAGCATTAAAAGTATTTAGGTCAATTGTTTGCACATCTTTTAAAACTTGTCTTTGAGTCCTTCTCATAAATACCAGATGATCTGTCATCAGAAAAGGAAAAGCAAATAAAAAAGCTCAGAGTAGTCATCATAGCGATAGCATTAGGTAAACAAAAAAGTAAATATGAAACTGAGAAGGAAATTCTTCCCTGGCATAACACTGTTGTGTTTTGGAGACCAAACTTCTCAGATGTGTTCAGACTCTTTGGAATTAATGGAGTGTTGTGAAGTGGAAACCCAGATTGCCTAAAACACTTGACACCACACTGAAAGCTGAACCAAGGTGTGTGTCTGTAGCTGCACGTGTCAGTTGTGGAAGGCTGTTTTCCATGATAAAATATTGGAGGTCAACTCTTAGCACCTTTTCTTCTGTGCACCATCTCCCATGGTTTCAGGCTGGGTCACCACAAGGAGTACAAAAGAGGTCATGGACAGAAACATTAACAACTGTCTTGACTCCTTTTCCACCTGTGGTAGCAGCTGAAAAACAGATCAAAGCTCAGAAGCAGTTGTGTTCTTATAACACTATATGGTATTTGCAAGGTATTCTCTTCATTTGAGAACCAGAGATGAACACTTTATTAGATTTCTCTTCTTCTTCTTTTGGTGGAATGCCTGGGAGCAGTCTGTTTGAGTACCTTGATAGCTTCTGGTGATCAAGCCAGCAAATTGAATCCCACATCTGCGAAGTGTGAGTGTGGCTGCTGATCCATGCACAGCCCATACATCCGTGACACTCGCTTGTCAGCTGTAAACTAGAAATGAGAGAATGATGAAAGTGTAAAGAAAAACTTCATCTGATTATAAACGTGTTTTGGCTGAGGGGTTTAAGGTTTGGACTAGACTTCAAAACTTTGGATTGGGTTCTAAAGACATTTTGATGCTTAAAAGAATTCTGTGTTAGCAACTGAGCTGTGTGCACAGCATAGCAGCAGTGCGGTTGTAAAGATGTGTCCTCAGTGTGCTTGGACTGTCTGGACCTTATAAAGAAGGCCAGGGAATGCTGTATTTTGAAAATGCATCGGGTGTGCTAAATGGGAGCAGTCCGTCCAGTCCATCAAGATCTCTGGACATGAAGCAGCCTGGCTGGAGCTCTACCAGAACTCCAGGCATCTGCAAGTCCCAAATGAAAGGCCAGATTTCTCATTTTTACCCAGATGCTATTTCAGACAGAAAAAGGTTCAGACAGGTTATGGGGAACTTGGCCATACATTATCACTGGCAAAGCAGCTTGTTCAAATACAGAATTTGAAGTCAGCAGGAGGTAGAGGTATCTGCACATCAGGAAACCCCCTAAAATGCCTATTCACATTTTCAGGCATCTAAAGGCCCAGGTTTCAAAGCAGAGTATTTCATTTTTCTCTGGGGTTATCCTTCCCATACTGAGGGGGAGCTGAGTTTTGCTACCCCAGACAGAAGGGAGGCTCAGCCCAGATGCTGCTTCTGGAAAAGCAGCAGCTCCTGTTCCAGCAAGAGCCACTGTTCAGCACAGAGGTGGAAGAGGAGGTAGGGGAGGGTGTCCCATTCATGTCAGCCCCCTTCATACATTAGAAATAAATTTGCAACACAGCCTCTTGGTCATGCCTTGGCTACAGGGTGCAGCAGGATCCTGGCAGATAGTCTGAGCTGCTGGCACTCTGAAATCCCTTTGGTGTGCTGCTGTAGCTGAGCTTGAGTGGCAGGGCACTTAATGCAGGGAAAAGGGATCTCTGCTTCTTACAGTCACATCAAAATTACCTGCTTATTGTGGAATTTGTCTCCACTAACTTGTGCTGTCTAAATATTCAGTGACTTGTCTTGCCTGTTTTTACATTTCTTTTAAAGTCAGCAGAGTGAAGTAGATTCCCCCCAGTGGATGATTCATCTCCCCTGTTTTAGACTTCAATATTAGAACTGGATAAATGACCCTCTGGAGATATATTTCAGAGAGAAAGCTTTAAGCACCTCCAGTTGGCTGAGGTGAATGCCTATCATTGCTGTTAGGAAAAGCCAAGTCAATTTTTCACCCTTTGCTGCCCTTCCCACCCAGGCCTCCAACTTCCACCACCACTGAGTGCTACTTAAAGGATTTCAGGTGGCCTGAGCTGGCCCTGTGTTTCAGCCCAGCTCGTGTCAGTGGACCATGCAGGAGAGGGGCCAAGTTAGGAGCAGAGATGCTGCAGTGGCCCGCTGAACTGGCAGCCCCCTGAGAAAGCCGCATCCTGGGTTCAGCCCACCGGTAGTTGCCAGGTTTCTGCCTTTCGAGGAAGAAGAGTTGTTTCATTCCTATCCTGGAGTAATTAGTGGCTGAAATGCCCAAGAAAGGCAGCCCCAGCTAGAGCTGTGGTTCTTAACCTCTGCTCTGCAAACCCTGGGGGTCCATGGATCATTCCTAAGGTAACTAAGAAGAATTCAGTGAAAGGTAACTGAAAAACCCGTGTTTATTGTCAATAGATTAACTTTCTCCATAAAGGAGCTTGTCTCTTCTGAAAAACATTTGTGGGCTGCCGAGCATAAAGGTTGAAAATCACTGAGCTGGAGTAATGTATCTTTATATGTGATAATTTGACAGCTAAAGGGCTAAAGCTATTCAACTGCACCTTTATGAAAAAATGTCTGAAGAATTGCATAGAATATGATAAACTTTGTATTGGCATTTTTGATTCAGTCTTTGCAACTTGGGTAACTGAAGGGATTCTATAAAAATGATTCTACAAATGTGCAGAGTAAAAGAATGAAGTCCTTTTCATATTGATTCCAGCTGATGATATAGGGTCATGCTCATGCTGTAGACTGTGATTATTCTATACTCTTTTTAAGATTTAACCCTGATGAATGGTAAAGAATTATAGGTTAATTTCTATAGAACAACGGGTTTCATCCCTAGTACCTATGCAATGATGTCATAGTTGTAGATGTACATTGAATTTAATTTGTAAGATCTATGTAAATAATTTCTACAGGATGAAGAATCAAAGGTACTCAGAATTTCCCCATCAGGGTGGCTTTGAATCCAGACACCCAGCTCTGACAGTCATATCCTTTGGACAGTGTAGCTTCATCACAATGCCATAGACTTTTCCTATGATGCTTGATACAAGAAACTCCTGAAACAACTTCTGCATTTAAGAAGACAAGGTGGAATTTGCCAAACAAAATTATTCCCCTCATGGTTATACATGATAAACTTTTTTAGAAGTGTTTTGGGGGTTTTTTTCCTCCCACATTTGATTGAGTTTACTTGATTTTGTCAGTATTAGTTCACCTTTACTTGAACTGCTGGATAATTCATCTGTAGAAGAGGCAGTACATTTAGGTACTTCTATCTGTGTTTAAACAAGGCTGTTGTGCTTTCCCATTAAAAAAAAAAGATTTTGTATTATAGTGCTTGTGGTAGTTGAGGTTCTGAATTTAACTCCTTCCTACTCTAGTTTCTCTTAACGACTCTCTGTTATCAACACCTGGGGTTTCTAGTTTACTCTCTTTGCAAATATGAATTTGCAAGAAGGGGTTGATGGTAAGTAGCGTGGTTTTAATTTGCACTTGCGAAGTGTGTCAGACAGTTTCATTAGGGCATGGCGAGAAGAGGAAAGCCTGTCTTCCTCTGAAAACAGCCCTCAGAGGATGTCAGAGAGTGTGTTTGGCTACAATAATCACTTGCAAATGCAGTATGGTTTTGAAATGAGCTGTCCAGGAGCTGCTGGAGAAAGGGATGCCTGTGGTCCTATGAATTCACTCTTTGTCTTTCTCCTTTTTCTTTCTCCTGTTTCTACATGTTTTCATGTTTCTGGGCTTTGATGTGCTTTTGGATGAGTCTACCTCGTTGTGTTGGTGGAAGGTCTATGGATTCACTTGGATGAAACATTTGTGACAGTTATCTGTTTTGCCAGACTGTACCCAATGATACTGATAGCCCCTTCTAGTCTTCTGTTCATTACTCCATCTACCTGGCATCTTTACAGCCTCATCCATCCCTCCTGTCCTCCTGGTGCCTTCCAGACAGCTGTTGAAATCTCTCTTCTAGTGGTATCCAAGTACCCTTTTCTCATCCTTTCACACATTCCCGTCCTCAGAGCGGGAATCTTGTCCACAGTTGCTGTTCATTTATAAAGTTTTTTCTTAATCCATTGGTAATCTTAAGGTTTAAGCCTAGGGTGATATTTGAGTACATGGCTGGACTGTGGCTGCCCTTCTCTCTCTCAGGCAAAAGGGCAAAGGATTTATGGTGATACCTCACTTGTGCCCTTGCACAAGAGCTACAACCAACTTGTGTCCCCATAAATCATCAATGCTCCTGTCGTGTTAAATTCCCTGTAGCCTGTTTCTCTACAACACCACATCAGCTAGCCTTACATCTCCCCTAAACCCCAGCTTTCATCACACACTTGCCCAGTGCCCTCAGAGGAATTCAGAATGAGTCACGCAGGGCGCCTCTGGGGACTCCTACTGATGCAAACTTCCTCCTCCTCAAGGCAGCCTGTGGTTTGGTGCCACAATGCAGCCGGTACTTGTTACTCGGGCCATCGCTTTGGCGTTGATAGCAAAGTCTGGGCTCTGCTCCCGCAAATTGCCACCTTTCTTCACTGGACTCCAGTGCAGGAGGGGATACTCCCAGTTCATCCTCTCTGTAGTGTCAAACACAGGAGCTGCTCAGTGCCAGTCCACAGATTTGTGAGGATTTGGGGTTTTTTTGGAGGAAGAGTTTATGATTCATTCGTAAGGTGTATCCCAGTCCAGGCAGGAGACTGGCGCCAGCCCATCAAATGAAGTGTTACATGGATATATGTGAGATTGAAGTCCCCCAGTTCTGGAGAAAGGATCAGAAGAGCTTTAGTAGTGTCTGTCATGACCTGCTTCCAGAGTCTACATTCAGAAACATGGAATGTGGTGAACAGGGCTCACTTCTGTTGTTCTGGTCTTTCCCCCTCCCCCAGACAGGCCATTGTCTTTATAACATTATCCACCTTCTACCTCTTCACATGGAAAAGGAAAATGCTTTTCTGGTGGTAATTACACAGAGCTGCATTGTGAACCTTTCATCCCATTACAGTAAGTGGACAAACTACTATAATTTACAAGAATGAAGTAGGTGAGGAAATGGGAAAGTTGCTGGCACTCCCAGGCATAAATGCCAACCTGACATGGGAGAAAAATTCTGACAGAAAACAAGTTTTCTTGCTAGCAGCGAGTGCTGATGCACTTGTGTTCTGATGCAGGGATGGAGGAGCGCCGGCTTCTCTTTAGGTGTTTCAGAAGTAGAAGAGTTGGGCAGTATTAATGGAGGGCTACAGACCCTTAACCTGTCTCTGCCCTTGCAGTTCAACTGAGACACGCTTCAGCTCTTCCTTGCTCTCAGTTTCAAAATCTCTTCAGTCTGTCTATGTGCTGCCTTGTCACGGATCTGTTAGCAAGGTCAGGGTGTGAATACATTGATGTTTTTCCTCCAGCAGAAGTTTGCTGCTTTATTATTCCCCACCTCTGAATACACACCTTTTGCACCTCTCAGAACAGACTGATGCTCTTATTTGCCTGGGGTTTTTTGCTGATTGATAGTGCTTCCTTGTGGGAGGTTTGCCCTGAAGGTGTGATTGCAGGAGTGAGGTCTTTGCCAGTGCATCAGCAAAAAAGTATTTGCACATTACCAAGGACGAGCTGCCAGTTGGGTGGTAGAGCTTCCTTTTTCCCTTGGGCAGACTTGCTTGTAGGCTGTGCACTAGAAGCTGAATGGCTTGCGCTTATCTTCTTTTTCTTTGTTTGAGGTGGCAACAAATGTTGAGGGACTCAACCACCCTGTACAGAGGATGAGTTTCTCCCACCCCGCACAGAGGATGAGTTTGGAACCCTTGGAGGCTCAGGGTGTCTCAGGTTTCCCCAGCCCCCTCTGGGTGGTTTGGCAGCAATTAATTGCCGCCACCTGCTGACCAGGCAGAGGATTTCTCTGACCCCTTGTGCGTGTCCCCAAGAGTCCTCACCGTGCCCTCTCCAGCAAGAGGGTGATGGAGCAGGTGGAGGTCAGGGTGCCTGCATAAAGCAGGAACACCTGGGAATAAATACAAAGTTGGTCATTTAAAGGTGGCACATGCCATAAGTGCACATAGGCGTGGGTGAAGGCTGAGCTGGTCTGCCTTTGGGCTGCTGTGAACTTGTAGATTATCAAGCAGATTGTAGATTATCTCATCGTGGATGAGATCATGCCTGGTACAGGAGGTTTGAAGGAGATATAACCTCATATAACTATGGTGTTAAGTGTAGTCAAACTGCATGTCTTCACTTCAATGCACTTCTCTGTAGAAGGCATAAAATTCAGATACTCCTTTAGAATAAAGGAGAGAAGCAAGAAATTTTACCTAGTCCTAAACTCTAGAGATCCACATTTGCTCTTCTTTGATTTAGTGAAGAACAGACATAAAGAGTCTTTGTCAGTGTTCTTCAGAAACTATTTCACATTGTTAGCTCTTTGACAAAGATGTGTTTTCATGCTGGTGTTTTTGAACGTTTCATTGCAAGGTAAGCCAGACAAACAAGCACATTAGACTGAAGGATGTACGATACCTATTAGACAGCGTCACTGCACCAAAGCTTCATTCCCTGGCCAAATTGCAGGAAGCAGCAGCATTGCTGTGGTCCTCTTCCCTGGCTGCCCCAGCATTGCTGTGCCTGGGGCACCAGTGCAGGGTTACATGGCTGCCATGGCAGGAGCTGAAGCTCTTGGAAATCCTGACCCATTTTCTACCCTTTAATGAAGCACGTGTAGCATTTAAATCTTCTGGGGTCACTCCAGGTTTTCAACCAGTACAGCCATGGTAGGGAGGCCTCGGTGATTTGCTTTGATGGGAGTTCATTCTTACAGCCTGGAGCCTGCTTGCATGGTACCCCAATCTGCTGCTTCCTGCACAGTTAAAGGAGCTCCTATATTGGGGCAGAACCCTACAAGTGCTCTAGGGACCCAAGGAATTTCATGTCTCCATAGAGACTATAATCTCATTTTCTCTCTTTCAAAACGGCCTCATTTTCGCAGGAATGCATGGGGTTTTCCCTAATTATCCTCTAGCAAGTCTCACTTGTTTTTGCATGTATCATTTTTTAATTTGTTTGTTTGGAGGCGGAGGAGAAGCCTCTAAGGAGAGATGAAATGCCATGCATGGCAGTTCTGCTTGGCTGCTGTGGTTACGTCCCTGTTCTGTAAGAGCGGGGAGAGTTGCTATTACCATTGTATAACGCATGGCCCTAGGTTATTCTTGCTTTCCTGAGCAGTTTGAGTTGATGTTTCTGTAAACCCCCATTTCCACCCTCGTTGCTCGACCCAGTGCCTGAATGACCCCTCCTGCTGACCCTACATCTCTCTCCTTGCTTTCCAGGGCTCTGGGACCTCAAGCAGCTCCGCTGCCACCACCCCATCCGTGTCCACTCCTGTCACTGGCCACAAGCGAATGATCATCCCCAACCAGCCTCCCCTCACCGCCACCAAGAAGTCCACTGCCAAGGGCCCGGGGCAGCCAGCGCCCATCCCGGTCACTCCCGTTGGCACCCTGAAGCCGCAGCCGGTGCCGGCCTCCTACGCCACGGCCTCCACGCCGAGCCGCCCGGCCTTCAACGTGCAGGTGAGGACGGCTCAGCCCAGCCCGCACTACCAACCTCCCAGCCCGCAGCCCGGGCACTACGGCAGCCTGGGGCCTGCCCAGCCCTACGCCCCCGCGCCGTCCCGCCAGCCCGCTGCCCCTCAGTACGGAGCACCGCAGCCCCAGGGGCCCAGCTACGGCTGCGGCCGGCCCGCCGAGCCTGCCTACGGGTATGCACCTCCGCAGGGCCGCTACCAGGACCCCTACTATGGGGGCTACGGCGGCAGGAACGGCTCCGAAGCGCCCTACGTGCCACAGAGCTCCTGGAAGGCCGAGCCAGCGTATCCTGCGAGTAATGCCATGGGCCAGGCCCCCCCTGGGCTCTACCAGCCACCGGGCACGAAGAAGACCTACATCACTGACCCAGTGCTGGCCCCGCAGCCGCCCCCCCTGCAGCAGAAGGTAAGAGATGCCAAATTTTCTCTACATGAAAATCCCCATTCCTTGGAGAGAACGCTGCATGGCTGAACACAGCCTGGGACACTCCCTGGAAGGTGGTGGGGGTTTAGGCTGTGCTGTCGAAGGTCTGGGGTAGGTCTCCGTACGTATGGCTTCTTAAAAGCTGGAAGTAAGGGAACTGTCATCTGCTTTGAAAAGAGCCTCTGCAGGGGTTTAGAAAAACTGTCAGCCTCAAATGGGGAGATGGTGTCACATGTGGAAGCCATGGTGTCAACCCATGGGAGGGAGGGAGGCTTTGTCCCTGTGACATGCTGTTGCCCAAGGAGCTCCCTGGCCATGCCTCTGTAAGGGATCGCTGAACTGGAGCCTTTTCTCTGGGCACTCCCAAGATGAAGTGAGAGGTTGGGTATGAGCTGCTTCATGAGCGTGTGGACATCTCTGGTTCAGCAATTCATCCTCCCTGTCCTCAGGCAGATGGGAGGTACATGAGAGGCTGGTTTTGATTATGGTTCAGAGGGATTGCGGAGGTTGTCCTCTGATGTGTCGCTGTTCAAAGATCACATATCACTGAAACCACATGGAAATGAGTCCCCACAGAGCTCAGCTCTGGTTTTCCTCTCCAATGTTGGTACACCGGGTGGCCCCCACCCACTTCAACAAGTGCCTGGACCTCACAAAGTGAAGTCAGTTTGAAATAAAAAGTTAAAGTGAGTCTGCCTGGTTTCTCTGCCCTGGATGATCCTGCCTGGCTTTTGTCACTTCTGCTGGTGGCTGTCTCTGATGTGGCTCTGGGAGGACAGAGGTGTTTTAGCTTAGTGGGGCCCTCATGTATGATGAGCTGAGGTTCCACAGAGGGTGAGGCAGGGAGACAATGATGCTGTTGCTGCCTAGGTCCACCTTGGCACATCTGAGCAGATCCATGCTCTAGAGTTTGTGGGCAGTCACAGAGAAAGGGGAAAAAGCTTCTGATACATAATAGAAAGCCCGTTCCCTTGTCATTCCCTTCTCTAACAGCACACAGATGGTCTTCCCTGAATTCCAAGTTTTTGACAGTGAGAACTTTGAAAGGCAAAGATGTTTCTCGAGGCAGTTTAGAGAGGGCAAGAAATTACAGAGGTCCTTGAAATATTGTGTATTAGCAGCTAAGAAACTGCTCTTTCTCTTTTCTTCCCCTTCCTTAACAAGAAGCTTTGAAGCGGGGAGGGAAGCAATAAACTCTCAGCTCTGCAGGTACTTGGTGTAGAGCTTAGACGGAAAAGTAGTGAAAGACGCAAAATTTGCACATAGCCTTAACTGGTGTAAATTGTTGTGGTTCCAGTGAAGCCACTGAGGAAATGCTGAGGTACAGCAGATCCATATTTAGGCTTTTATAGATACAAGTAGGTTTATATATATATAAAAAATTTAAAAACTGTAGTTCAGTCAGCATCTCTATGGAAACGCAAATCATCTCGAACCACAAACAGCACCAGCCTGTTAGTCTCATTTGCATTACAAAGCTGGAAGGACAATTTAATTTAGCTCAAGTTTGAGGTTTCATGTATGCCTATATATATTTATATATACATGTTGGTGTGTCTGCACGTGGCATTTGCAAATACACATGCAGAAATACTCCGTAAGTTTCTCTATAAAAAATAATTTCAGTTCTTCTGCGGAACAGACTATCATCTGCTTGATGATAAATCCTTCCAGAAACTTACTTTCTCTTCCAACCTACTAAATAGCTGTTTTCTTACCGATTTTACTTTTTAGCTTACAAATCTTCTGTAACATATTGGAGGCAGGCTTTGCCTTTAAAGCAGTGTTGTCCAGCCTTACCATGTGCTGTTCTATTCCTTTGCAGAATAACTCATTCATAAAATCGACTTTGGGAATTATTTTATTTGAAAGAGGAAAAAAGGGCTGTGTTAGAGCTAGTTATCTGTTGGGGAGAATTGTCACTGTAATTTGACTTGGCTATCATGTGGATTTTAACGTCTTTTCCTACACACATAGACGTGGTTCTGCATTTGGTCGTATTTTGCCTTTTCAAGGTTGATTTGAGACCTTTCAGTTAAGGAAACAGAAAGGGTAAGAAGCATTAATACATATCACGTAGATTGTAAGATGACCTTTGGGAATTTTTCTTCTTGTACGGGAATGATTTTAAAATATCAAACAATTTCCAAATGTATTCAGAAAAGTGCATGCCTAATCTTGAGCACAGTTTGTGTGCAAATTATTAAGGAATTTTTAGCAAATCCATCTCAGATAAAAAGTTAATGGTCCTAAATTCTAACGTGTACCATCATCCATCACTGTGAGAGGCAAAATTTTTCATTAAATCTGTTTCATGTTTTTAAAGGGAAAAAAAAAAAGATTTATATTTGGCATTCTGGCTAGGAAGAGGTTCATGACACTGTGGCTCTGGTTTTTTTTTGCTGTGTACTAATCATGTTGAAGTCACTGCTGATATAAAATAAATCTGGATTGGTATGGGAACAGCAAATAATCTGTACTGGTTCTTAAAGCCTGCTGAAAACGAGTTTTACTCACACACAATTCCATATTGCATTCTATCCCTGGGCCGCTTATGGAGTGGGAGTCATGCATGTGGAGCCTCTGGGCATTTTAGTCTTTTGCAGCACCCTGTCTAGCATTAGTCCCCAAGTCCTAGTTAGGAAAGTCCTGGTGGAATGCATGTCCTCATTTAAACCTACATGTGCTTCAACAGCCAAAAAATCTCAGGAGTTTTCTCTTTGGATGGTGGGCGGTGGGGACTTCTGCAGGAGCAGCAGCAGAGTTCTCATGAGACCATGTGGCTCCTCTCATGCTCTTGCTGTGCCTGCTCAGACCAAGTCAGAATCTGGAGCTTCTCTCTTAACTTCTCCTCTCCCAAAGGGCAGAGGGCACAGGACCAGGCTGGCTCATTAGGTGCATTCATTTCTAGCACCAAAATGTCCATAGTAGACAAAGTTAGCATCTGACGTGGAGTATTCCCAGAACTTTTCCCTGTGGCCAAAGCAAACTGATAAGCTCCCACCACTGAGCAGCTCATCTGTCACCGAATGTTTCTGTGCTGGACTGGTTAAGACACTGAAAACACTTGTTGATTTCTTATATCTCCAAATAAATCTAGGCCCTTTCACTGGTTTTGGTTGTGTCTGAGCATTTTTGAGCTGCTGTTATATCTCCCAAGTGGATTTGTGGACCTTTTAGGGACCTCATGTATATCCTGGTGTATTTGAGGGATGGCTCTGGGAGGTCTGTTCTTCCTAGATCTCTAATCCCAGCTATTCTCCCAATTCTACTCATAGGCTTTGGGAAACATATTCCTTGCTAAAGGGACCTTCATGTTTTCAGCTACCACTGAAGCCATTTGAGCTTTGTGGCTCTGGTCCAAAATGGTGGAAATCTTAACAAAATCATGGATCTCCAGAGAGCCATTTACCAGTTTGGTGAGGACGGAAGTGTCCTGTTGCTCTGATTTAGTACAGCATCCAAATCCACATTCCTTTGCTGCAGATTTGTTGAAAGGAGAAAGGGAGCAATGTCCCTGTGTTTGTTCTCCCAGACATGGCACAGATCCCCAAGTTCCTTACCCTGGTCAGCCCTGGGTCCCAGTATCCCCATTCACACCTACAGAGGCATCATATGGAGCATGGCCTCCTCTTCAGACAGCCCTTCAGTTTTGCACACCTTTCCAGGTGAGCACCATGAAAGATGGGGATACAGCTCTAAACCAGGAGGATTTAATGAGGCAGCTCATGCTTGTGGAGTGGTTTAGCTGGTGGTGGCTGCTCATGACTAGCAGACCTCACCGCCTCGTGGTTTCCACATTGCTGGTGGTGATTTCATGCAGCTTGCAGTGCCCAAAAGGGACTGTGACAGCTCACTGTTTTCTCGTTTTATGCAGCTTTTGTCAGTTTTTCCACTGATTTAATACCTGGGATGGAGACATTCACTTAGAAGTTTCATCTTTGCCTCAGAAACATGTGCTCGCCAGTGCCCTTCACTGTGACTGATGCACTTCTCTTGTACTGGTTTAATAATTTTTACAGTCTGCTATCACTCACATAAAGGAGATACCTCCGGCACTTGTGTTTGAACTGAGACTAATTCTCTTGCTGTTTGCTGCTAATTTAGTGACTCGAAATTTTCCTTCTTTGCAGATGAATAAAAGCAGTCTGCCAGATTCCCTCCTACTGTCACAGGGATTTATTCCTTCCTAGTGTTGCTTTTGACTTATGGAGAAAGGCAGGCAGCATGCTTTGCATTGCTTGCCTCCCCCAAAGTGTCTTCTCACCCAAAATTTTGTCTTCACCCAAGTGTCTTCTTCACAAAAGTCACGTATCAAAAATTTTCAATGGATGGAATTTGGAGACAGTGTAAAATGATGATTTAAGTTGCTTTTCTGTCAGTGTGGGACAGTGGCTTCCCATAGTTTGCTCAAATAAAGCTAAACAAAGTAAAATTAAAAAGGGTTATTTAAAATATTCTAGTTTGGCATTTAATGAATTCAAAAAGACTGAAAGCTAATGTAAAATGAAATAGAAGGTGAAATTCTGAAATTCAGAGTTGAATTTGTAAGTTCAGTGTGACATTTCAAAATTTCCAGATGAATATGCAGTTCCTTTCTACCCTGAGAATAGCAACAAATGTCAAAATGTTGACATTCTTCACAAAACAGTAATTCAGAATTCTAACCAGCACTAGTTGTATATCAGCTGCTGACTCTGTCATTGCTTCTGGGTGGATTAAATTAAATACTGTTGCTTCTGTTAAAATGAGGAGGAGGGGAAAGAAGGCAGTTGTGTCTAACAATAAGATGAGAAGCTCGGAACTTGTGGTACTGTGGCACTGAGAATGATGTTTTCCGCTTCAAGTTATTATAACTCTCTGCATGAAAATCTTTGTGGGTTTTTTCAGGTAAGTAGGTGCTGGCAAGAGATGCAAAGAAGTGTTTTCAGAATGGTGTCCTTATCCTGACTGCTGGAATCTGACACAGTCTGGTTTATACTCTAGACTTTTGAAAGAGCCCAATTCTTGGGTTGAGTTGTATTTAGAACTTTACTCTTTGTTCTTTGTATTATATTTTTATTATTTAAGCACTCCATATACTAGCAGGAACCAGCTGATGACAGAGCAATTAATCAGTTTTTTCTCTTAGGAATCATACATTTGAATTGTTTTCCTGAAACAGTGAAACAAAGAGTTGCCAAACAATTACCTTGAAGTTAAAGATAACAGGGACCCTGCAGTTACAGGAGTAAGTCAGGTCAGCATATACTGAAAAACCAACTTAAATTTACAGCTTCAGGATGCAGCTTTTGCAGCTTTAGCCTTTAGTCAGGCACAATGGGTTAGAAATATAAGAGGAATAATTGAGAAAGAGGCTTTTGGCATAATACCTGGATGTTCTTTCTTGCTCCTTCTTAAAATAAGCTGAGGACAATGCCTCCACACATGATAAGGCATGGGGCAACCTTGAAGTTAATCAAGTGCTCTGTTTCTGTGCTGGTTAACTCTTGATAACCAAGTGTCTACCTTGAGAGATCCTGCCAGACTGTATTACAGGCTAACATAAGAATTTTGTGTCTGAGGTTGTAGGGTGCAGGGAGGGTATACTTACATGGCATCAGTCAGGGAGGCTGGCTGGCTTCCAGGCAGTGGGGCTTCCCTGAGCCCTGGGGCTGCCTCAGCTCGGGTCTCTAAGGGGCTCCCTGGTCTATAGCATGATGAGACAAGGGTGGTTGGCCTTGCTACAGGTTTACAGCTTTCAGTACAGAAAGCAGCACCTATAAAAGTGTGTGCCACTTAATTTGCAGGCAGACTCTGGCTGTTGTGTGTGGTGGTTCTGCTGATTGCTGGAGGAGCTGATTCCTTCCATTTTAAAATACACTGCAGTCAAATCACATTGTAATTCTTTCAAAGCCAAAGCACCAGAGCGTGTGAGGAAGCTGTTCTGTCAGATAACCTCTGTGTCATTGTCAAGTTTATTGCAATGAAGCCAGAACCTGAGTGGGTGGAGAAACTTGTCCAAGGTTAGGCACCAATTGATTAGGAGAGTTGGGCAGAAAAAAGAGACATGGAGCATCCTAGTGTCATTTGGTGGCTCTTCTGTTTGATGTGAGAAGATCTCTGGCTGCCCTGTTGATGTGAAGCTCTTTGGGCTTATGACCTGATGGTAATGCCAGTGTTAAGAGAAGTCACTATGCTCACAACACAGGGACAACATAGATGATGCTTTGGGTGATGTCCTACTCTGGCCATGCCATTTGCAGTGGATCTTTCTATATTTGGGTGGTTCACAGTGACCTCTGTGAAGCATATTTTCAGTCTTAATCCAGTTTTTAATGCATTCATACAGATAAAATAGTAATGGTTTGTTACTGAAACACCCCATTGTGTAGGGGTCTGTGCACAGCTTAAAAGATGAATCATTTTTCCATGTATAAGGGATGGTTGTACATACATAAGCTCTTGAACCTAGTATTTGAATGAGCAGGCAACCCATGTAGGGTGCACAGTGAGCAGTGCCACCCATGTAGGATCCCACCAAAAATATATATTCAGTTGTAAAGATTACAAAGTAAGCTATAATGTCTGCTGATACAGTATTTGTTTCACCGAAGAATAATGGTATGAAGCAGTTGCTAATATATGATTACATTTACTGATCATAAATGTTCTGGTGTTAAACTAACTTTGGCCTTCACATTATGTGCTTCCTGTTAAGATTTACCTCTGAATAACTGTAAAGAAATATAATATAGTAAATTTAATAGGAGCCATTGGGAGAAAAAAAAGTTTTAAAAAAAAGAAGACGTTTCCTATCACAGGCTGAAAGAACTCCTGCAAGGCAAACAGAATCTGCAATTACACTGACAGTTTTGTTCTTAAATGAAAATAATAGTGAATTATAAAGCTGTAAAATTGTTTTCACAACAGTATTTTGTTTTTATAACTCATACTATTTCATATAGTAGCTGCCTGGCTCCACAGCAAATTACATAACATGATATTATGAGTATGATGCCTCGACTTTTTGTCTAGGGAATTCACATTTTCTTCTTTGTTCCAGATTCAGTGAATTCTCTCTGCTGAAAAAAATATCAGATGAACTACATCTTGCTTGTACCAGAGTAATATTCATATGCCTCTTTATCCACACTGATAGGGCAGTGACTTAGTTTCACATGGCTCCTCAAAATAGTCCAGATTGAAATGGGCATTCTAAAGTCAGCTACACAAAACAAATTAGAAGAGTGGAGCTGCTGTCTGTTAGATGATCAGTGTAGCATTAGCAAGGATTTTCCACAGTGTGGTTTAGCACCAGCGCAGACAGATGAATTATTCTGTCAGTATCACTACCCCTCCCAATTAAATATTTTTCTAAACAAACAAACAACATTTCCTCAAATGAATTGGCTGTAACTTAACCTGACTTATAATTAGTTTAGTCATCAGTAAAATGGAACTACACCTGAGCTATAATATACAGCAGATTAGCCATCATAATTTTCATCCTATTATTGCCTAGTTACACTCTACCAACACCTGAAAAATCTTTTTCAGGGGTCTCCTCCAGCTTTGGGAGAGCTGGTTGTTCATTAAATGAATCACCTTCTTTTCTGTTGTTGCTGCAATAGAGCTTAAAGTGAAAACTCACGCCTTTTCCGTGGAGAAAAATTACCTAAGTGGACAGGGATCCTGCTGTGTATATGCCACTGGGAGATTCCTTCTAGGCTGTCACCAGGAAGCCTGATGGGTTTTATTTTGCAGTCCAAGTTCACCAGCAGAAGAAATCTCCATGAGGAAGAGCCCTGCAACATTTGTATTCTTGTAAACCTGTTTCATGTGTATCTTGCAGACTCAAAGATTCAGGGGACAGCTTGTTTTCCTGATCTGATGATCAGCATCAGAAAGGTGCACTGCATCTCCTTCTCCATCTTGTGTTAGAAGGCTGCTTTTCTGTTCTTTGCTGCATCAAAATCCTTTCCCCTTCCTATTATGCAATACTTACTTGTGACCTCCCTTTCCACAGGCTGCATCCCAAAAACATGCTTTAGAAACACGTCAATTCTTGCATGACCTCATTTGAATACTTCAGTTAAAACTTTCTCCTGAACCCATTTTCTCAACTCCATTTCCCATCATCCAGATTTTTCACAACTTCTACGTGCTTCTACATCACTTTCCCCCAGGGTTCTTGTCCTCCAAGGCTTAGGCTTAAAATTAGGCCTTTTGCTGCTGTAGGATTTCCAGATCACTGAGCAAGTGGTGAATGAGTCTTTCTAGTACATTTTTCAGTACAGAGAAATAATGCAGTTGTACTGCAGGCAAACATGGCCCGTAGGTACCAGAGGGTGTTGGGAGTGCATGTGCTTGTGTTTGTTTCTTCATGAGGTTGCTCACCAATAAATATGTCCAAATAGAGTTTTCAAATCTGAATTCAGCTTCCCACCCACCTTTCTGTACCATTTCACCGTCAGGTCACCTTCTACTGAATAAATACAAAACAGCAATTAAAACCATATGTGTAATTCAAAGAAATTCAGCATACATTTAAACAGCATGAAGATAAGAAAGGTAGAAGGATAAGTTCAGAAGCTCAGTTCTGTGTGACCTGCTTTTGAATAAACAACATTATATTCCACAGTCAATTATCCAAAAAGTACAATGTGTTCTGTTGCCAAAAAAAGGTTGTCAGATAGAAGTTGTTAGTCAAAAGGACACATGCACTGGAGTGAACATTAGTCTATTGTACTCAGTACAATATTATACAAACAGAGCTGGCTTGTTACTGGCTTATTTCTTTTTTTGTTTTTTTAATATTTGACCACAAATGTGATTATGCAGCTTTTTAATATTACTTCATGAACATCTAATTGCAGGCTTCAGCAAGAGGTGCAGACCTTGCTAGGGAAATCAAATAAGGTATGCTCTGTGCGGCCCAATAATAAGGCTTCCAATACAAAAGTGGAAAAACAAGTCATTAGTTACAACCATCGAACGGAAGAGGTCTAATGGGAGCCACAGGATAAACATTCCATTTTATTATGTCTTCGTTATATGTTTTGCAAGAATCCGTGGTTATAAATTAAAATTGCTTTTTGCAGCAGCAGCTGTAAAAAGTTCAAAATCTGTGAATGTACCTATTATTTTTATTTATATCACAGCAGGCTGCTAGCAAAATTAACTTTTTTTTCCCCTCCTGTTTGTTAGTTAAAAGATGGAAAAAGCATACAAATGCATATCTGCAGGCAGTGCTCAAAAATCAGTCCCATTCCTTTTTTTTTTGAATCAAGATGGCATCAATTTAAAGTGGAAGACAAAAGAGAGGAGGAAACCCAAGCATCTCAGATAAAATTAACTTCTTCACCATTACACAAGTTGGTAGGGTTTGGTGTTTGTTTAGAAACTTAAATGAATGCTAGTGAAAGCATCCAGACTGTACTTTGACAGATGAGATGGAGCTTTGCTTGAGACAATGTCTCTGACAAAGCCGAAGAATTTCCAGGGCTCTTCTCCAATTGAACTGGCAGTCATGGAGACCCTGATTACCAGCAGAAAAAAGCAGTATTAGAACAGGATTTTCCAATGCTGTCTTCTGCCTTCTGAGTTGCTGTGTGAGGGAATGTGTTCAACCTCTGACTCTGCCCCAGACTCTCTCTTGCACGTTCCAGCAAAACAATTAATTTGCTCATTTCTTAATACAGCGCGTGGAAGTCACTGCCCCAAGGTAACAGCCAGAGCAAGAGATTCGTGGAATGGAAATTTGTGGTGGTTGGAAACATCTGTTTCTCCTTTTAGAAAGGATACAAAGACATGCAGTCCTAAACCTTCATCACCCTCATCAACCCTTCTGCTTCCATTTAGGAGTTAATTATTAACTGAGGCGCTGTAGGCAGCTTCTCCTTTCGAGGAGAGAGGCTATCCCAGACAGGAGATCTGTGGCTTTCAGCGTGCAAATCCCAAGCATCAGCAAATTACTTCTGAGCTGTACTTCCCCTGATCTAGGAAAGCCTTTTGTCAGAAGCTTAAATTCATTATGTGGATCCTGCATGTCCAAGGGAAAAAAATAATTGTGTGCAAATGAAAAAAGGCAACAAGCTCACTGCCACAGAGACTTTTTTACTCTTTCACATTAGCATTCTTGTGGGCCATTTTGGAAGCACGCCAAGGTGGTCTCAGGCTGGGAATTCCTACTGTACACAGAGTTGAGGTTCATAGGCATCTTTCTCCAAGGAAAGAGAGAGCCTCCAGTTAGGGACCATAGCACATCTCTAGGGTGGATCTGATTAAACAATGATAAATGTTTCTGAGTCTCCACAGTGCTGCTGTTGCTGATCCCTGGTTATCACCATTATAATTCTGCTAGTGATGCTTAGTAATTGTTGTACTAGATACTAGATAATGCCAAGAATTCAATACCATGGAACTAATTGTTTTTCTGTCATTGGGAAATTAAAAAAAACCCCATGTTTAGTGATGAGGAACCTGTTTTAAAGTAAAAACCTGGATTTTTCAACACAAGATGGGTTCCTGCAAGCTTTGCCTCCAACTGTGCTGTCAATTGCTGAGAAGTTATTTTATTTCCCAATTTAGATGTTGAACAGTGACTCAGTATGCCCTGGAAATACTATCATTCTAGCAATTTTCTCATGTGGTAGCTCAGCTTAATATGTTGGAGAAATGGGTAGTTACGAGTCCAGACACTGTAACGTTGGACTCGGGTTCTAAAAATAAATGTTTGGTTAACTTTTAGTCGTCAACAAGTTTCTACTGCCACACATGTTAGAAAATGGAATAAATGGCCTCATGCAATTCCAGGCACACTCTGTGGTCAACAGAAGTATCTGCAGAAGATTAAATATGGTAGTAATACAGATAAAATGCAGTGGCCACTCTCCCCATATGGTGTGTGCACCCTTATGTTTAGAACCTTGAGAGAAGTGAGCAACTGTGCATCTAGACAGACCTTACTAGCATGCCTGATTTCTCAAATGTTTCTTTTCTGGCTTTACACTTGGAGGTTTAACCTTTTTTCTTCTTAGTTTCTCTCTAAAACAGGTATAATGTTTACCTCCTGTATCACAGTGGGGGTTTCAAGACTTGATTGTCTGCAAATTAGTTTTAAAGTCTATAAATGCAAAGTAGTGTTCCTATTTTCTTTGTGAAAGGCAATGAAAATCATGTGCAGAGCCTCTCACAGCAGGCACAATGGTTATTTGAAATGAAGGATATTTCTGCACCTTTGTATAGAAATGAAAGAAAGATCTCTCTTAAATCTGTGGCCATTAAAAACAGTTAACTTTTAGTATTTATGTAGTGTTTTATGTTGTCAGAGCTCTCTTATGAATCGCAACTAAATTCTTCACAAAGCCTCTGAAAAGCTATGGCAATATTCTGTTATGGTCATTTCCTCAGACTCACGGAGGGAGAAAGTAACTCACCCAGGCTCATATGGGTAGCAGCCCCATGGCTTTCTCCTCCCTTGGTGACAGACAGAAAGCAAGGACCTGTTCCAGGCAGGTAAGAAAGGTTCCCTTGGAGGTGGAGAATGAGCAATTTAATAGAGTCATACATTTTTATGAATAAGTCAGCATTAGGAGAGCGAGGTATATACATGCCATGAGGAGCAGTGCAGAGCTGTGACCTTGTCTGGATCTAAGGGCTTTGGTGGGATTTAGGATGAGTTTGGCCCACTCTCCATGTGCTGAGTGTGTGCTTAGAACTGAAATATGCAGTGCCTCACCGTGGTGTAAATCCCTGTTTTATTTTGTTGCCAAGCATGAGGCAAGGCCAGTGACATCAGGCATGACTACTGGCATCCTCAGCTTTCCTTTTCATGGAACCTCTGCATGTTTTAGGGGAAATCAGATGCAAAGAGTGTGGGAAATGAGGAAGAGGATAAATGTTCTTGCCCGGTGCTCAGGATTGTTCAACCAGTTTCCTTTGGTCTTCAGTCTGGGATGGTTCATCAGACATTTGGTGGCCACGTTATGCCCCATTTGGTTTTAAAAGGCTTTAAAACAAGCTCATTTATGAAAGGAGCTGTGTTGCAGCTGGAGTCAGACTATCTCTGTGCAGTAATTCCAGCTGTTGCTGGAATGAGATGAGAAACCAGGAATGGAAACAAGCAGACATCCAAAAAAGCCACAGGAGATACAACACCTCATATATGAAGTACATATAGAGAATTTGTATAGAATAACATTTTAGCAGTGAGTTTGGTCTATCCTATGAAGGCTCTTCAGTTGTAATGTACAGGTTTTCGTTTTGCAGTGTGTATATTGGACAAGAGTGATGTCATTATAGTAGTAATTGACTTTGGAGCAACTCTGTTGATTTAGTAACAGCTGGGAGTATAGATCAGAGGCTAACATAGTATTGTCATCTGAGGTTCTCAAGCACCAACTAGGAGACTGAGTAAATCATAGCCTTTTCTGTTGTCTTATTTCCTGCCTGCCTAAAACAATTACACATTGAACCTGTTTCTGGTACAACAGTGACTTAATAGTTAGCTCTAGGGGAATCAACACCTTATCCCTGCTGGTTACCAGCCTTAACATTTTTCAATGCTTCCTTTTGTACATTGTTTCTAAGCAAACAGAGATTGTACTTCACATATAGGAAGATACTCCTTTGTGAGTTCTTGTAAAGAAGAAGGAATAGGAGTGCTGTAACAGGGCAGCTCAAGGAAGTGACACCCTGCGATGGAAACCCAGCCATTTCTGGGGAGGTTTGCTATAGCATTCAGAGTGGGCTGTGAGTGATTTGGGCTGTACCTGAAGAGACACCACCAGTGATGTGAACCTCATCAGGAAGGACTGTTGGCAGTATAGGTGGAGAGCAAAGGCAGATATCAGGAGGGATTGGTTGTGAGCATGCATCCTCACAGATGCAAAGCAGAAATAATGCTGAAAATTTGTGCCGTTTTTAAGGATATACATTTCTTCCTAAGCTTTCTTTCCAAGCCCCCATCTCCTGATTTTTCCCAGAAGGATTTCTCTGAATCTCACATTCTATTTTTCTTGGACAGAGGTTGTTTCCTGCTTCTCTTACGCTCTGCACAAGAGGCAGCTGTTCACTCCTCCTCAGTGATGAATATATACAAGGGTCAATTTACAGGGTCCAGAGCATTGTGATGACAGTGAGGAAGGCAACTACTCTGAGCTTTTGCTGATGAGAGTTTATTAGTCATGGTTTCATATCAGCTCATATCTCCCTCAGCTGTTTTGCAAATGCCTTTCTTCCCCTACACTGATTTTTCACTTTAATCACAGGAGACTGCAATTCTTCAGCCAAGGTGTGTGACTTTCCTCAGACCTATGTCATTGCCACTGGGTAGATCTACACTGGTAGGAGCTCAAGAGATTTGAGTGCTGGGAGAACCATAAGGACTCATGAATTATGGGACTAGAAGAATTGATACAAAAACCTATGTGACAAAAAGAAGCAATTTGGCAATTGCTCACATACGTTTAGTTGGAGGTTTGTTGTGGGATGTTAACACCCAGATGCATGCACATGTGTTAGACAAATATCAACTGGGTAATAACACTTCTAGAGTTCTACCCATGTCCTCAATGTTGGCTTATCATCCATGATTTCTGCCCTTTTGTGCCTCCTATTCATGAAGTTTAAAGTACTAATACTGGGGACTAACTCCTATGGCCTTCAGCCAGATATGTGCAATGAGTTGTTTTTAACCAAAACATGATATTTGAGTGGCCTGATGTCAGTCTTTAGTACACTTGATCAAATAAATTGCCAGCTTGGTTTGACAGCTTGGACCCTGTATTACCTTCCATTTCCCTGGGGGTTACTGTGGATGAGCTGTTTCACACTGATTTCCCCCACCAATCTGCTTGCCCCAGGCATGAACAATTCAGGCAGCTCATTCTCCTTTCATAGGAGCTCTGGTGGGATTTCTAAATCTTCCCCCAAGGGAAGAAGCCTGGACATGACTGTGCAAGCAGTGAGGGACCATAAGAGTGCCTCTGAACAGGCAGCGCTCCTCATGCAGATGCAAAAACCAAACCTTTTTTGGGTTAATTAACATGCCCAAGTCCAAAAAGAAAATGGTGTTGAAGTGGGGGAAGTGAACCCAGGGGTTTTGACACGCAGTGGTCTGTGCTTCCCCTGAAAAGGGGAAGTTGTAGTGGCACCTGTAAGGTTTGCAGGGTTTTGTGTAAGGCCATCCAAACCACCAAATCCAAATTTCAGTGAGTCTCTCAGTTTTCCTTGGTTCCTGCTTTGCTGGGCTCTCAGAGAATCTCTGAGGGAAGGGGCCATGTCTGTGTGTCCTCCTGGGAGCTGCTGGCACCATTGGTAAGCCTAAGAGCTGGAGTCCTGATGTCTTTCAAGTGATGCTTCGGAATGACATTGCCTCTCTGGCTGGGATGCACAGGCACAAGGCAATGAGCAGAGCAAACAGGGTGGCTTTGAGTGTGTGTGTGTTTGCTCAGCAGAGCGCAGCTGCCTTGTCTGCTTGTTTCAGAGCACAAGGGAAGTGGGACAGCCAGCGGTCACCAGCCGCCTTCAGTAAAACATTATCTCAATTAATCCTGTGGTTGTGTTGTTTATTAAGGGATAGCACTGCCCACACAGCACATAAGTTTATCCACTACCTTGTCTTAGTCAAAAGGCTAGGGCAGCCTGACAATGCAGCAAGCCCAAAATTCCTCCTAGGGATGACAGTGAAAGAGCAAACCTCAGGAAGAGCTTTCAGTGTAGCTCAAGGCATATCCAGTCCTGCTTGTTTGATCTCTCCCTGCTTTCCCTCTCTTGCCACCACAACACACATTAGTACTTGCTGATTCACAAATGCACATACTCCCTCTCACTCGACATCTCTTTTGCATCGTCTAACAAACAAGGGGTTTTTACAACTGCCTGGCTTCTGGTGAGAGCACTGAGCACCTTGCAGAGCTCACCTTCAGTGTTTCCCTGCATGAGCGGGTTTTAACTTAAAAGTGACAGGTCAACACCAGGGCCAGACTTATATAATGTTTGATGCTCTCTTGGTTCAGCAGTATTTGTCTTGGTTATATTGTTATAGTAGTAGTGAATTCCAGAAGTTCATTGCTATTTCTTTTTCTGTGTCTTCAGCATCCTGATCAGTAATACCAGTAGTCCTTCCTTTTTTTATTTTTTCCCCAAACCAAGAGGCTGTTAGACATACTACCTTTTGCAATCTTGTCTTGTAGGAGGCCACTGCATATATCCATTGCTCTCTTTATCTAGGTCATTTGCAGCTCTACTGGTGCCTTGTATATAGATGAGCCTCTTGAGAGACCTGCCATTTTCCCCACCAGTGTGTGAGCTGTTTTGGTCACAGTCTTTGCTTTGGAGAGTTTTTTGTTGCGATTCAGTGTCTAGGGAGCTGCTGGCTTTCTTAAGCACCTTTGTTGGTTTGTGCTGGGACACTGGCACTTGTTCAGCCGGGACTGGTGAGCTGTGTGCATTTGACATATCGTTTGCTCTTGTCATGCCATGTGTCCTCTAATTACACTGTCCTGGATGGGTGCCAGCAGGAAAAGGACAAGACATACAGCACAATATGAGATGGCAGAGAGGTTTTACTGATGTGTGAGGAAAGATTTTATCCTGCCCTTTTAGCAAATGTTTGATATTCACAGGAATGTCCTAAGTGCACTCCTTGTTCTCGGGAGCTGGGGCCCAGCTCCAAGCAGTAGCAAACAGCCCTCTCAGCCTTGCACAAGGCTCTGTGATGTGAACACATGGCTGTTTTCACACAAGTCCTCCCTGCACAGGACTGGTGTCCTTAGTGCCAAATTACCTTTGAGCCACAAAGCACTTATTAATCCCACCAAAATCTCTATGACTGACTGAGACAAATTCACCTTTGAAAATGGACCTGATGCAATGTGATGACTCAGAAACATCAAGGGATTTTTAAATTTGTTTGTTTTGAACCACAAATGGTGCTGCCTGAGGTTTACTAGGGTCAAGCTACAAACTATAGAGCCAAATTTTGACTGTGCTGATCTTTGGAGCTTAGCCCATTATAGGAAAGCCAGTCCTTAACTGGGATACATAATCAGATTTGAATTACACCTCAGAGCCAAGAACTGATCTCTGACTTCTACAGTTCTGCATTTTCAGTAAAGTATGTATTTATAGTCAATGTGACACTGCCACATGACTGGTAAACAAGCAAGTCCCAAAAGTAAACATTGTAAAATAGGAAACCTATACATCATCAAAGTTTCCTAAATATTTTTAACTATTATCATTTGTTTAATGTTGTCATCATATATATTTGTTTGTTTGTTTTTTATTTTTCTTAGTTGACTTTGTACAGATTCCTTTTAATATGAACTACACACAATGATTTGCTGGTATTTTGTCAGGGAGAAATGTTCATCTGGTTTGGAGGGAAATCCTGTTCAAGCATGAAGATAAAACAAGATTTGTGTAGTAGGTGCAGATTAAGTCTGTTTTCATCCTTTGTTTTAGTATGAATATTTAGGTGGGGAGAGCTGATGCTCATTTCTAGTGCAAAACCAGTGGTTGATCGTCCTAAATGGGGTTAAAGTAGCTGACAATCCCAGGGAAAAGTAAAGAAGAATTTCTTCGGGCATGTGCCATATCAGACTGAGGAATGTAACTTTTGCTTTTTGTATCTTCACATATGATCTTGCCTAAATTTCTAGCATGTGCACAGTGCTCTGACTGCATTGCTGATTTGCTTTTTTTGACTTGTGCTTCATTACTAACAACTAACCCCTTTCATCACTTTCTCTCTCTCTCTCTCTCTCTGTTTATTTAGAGGTTGACCTTTTGAGTGTTTGCACTAACAGTTTCTCTTTTGTGAATTGTTAACTGCTGAAAATAAGTTCCAAAAAAGGGAATGTTATTTGTCTCTTGCATACTTGCAGCATTCAGAAGTTGTGCCTGTGCACCTGGTTGTCAAAAGAAGCGCGCCCAGCTGCTCTTGCCTGTTTTGGGATACCCAGAGCTCAGGAGAGAGTGCCTTGTAATGAAAACTAAGAATTGGGATTTGGCCTAGAGGGTGGCATTAGGATGTATTGGCACCAGTTATAACAAGGGGGTCAAGCACTTTGTTTTGTATCCCCTTTGAAAAGTGTCCTCTCAGGGATGACACAGTGTCTGCAGGGCTGCACACATGAACAGCATTTTCTACCATTTGCAGGGCTGCCTATGAGAAAGACTCTGCAGAACCTGCAGCATTTAGAAGAACAAAAGAAATATTCTCTTTTTTTTTCCTTACAGCACTTGAGACACAAATAAAAGGCAGATATATCTTGCATATGGATGAGCCTGCATATTTTCAGGTTTTTGTAATCCTTGGCTACAAACAGAAGTGTACATATGTTAACATGACAGCAAGGTCTTGGTCTGGCAGTCATTCTAGAGGTTAATGTGTTGTCCTCTGAACCATTGATACAATTTCATGTATGAAGAGGAGGCAGAAAGTTTCAGCAGGAAAAAGCAGACAATCAGGTCACAGTAAAGGAGCAAGCACTGGAGAATCCCAGAAACCCTGTTTGCTCCAGAGTAAAGCAAAGTTGAGGAATGGAAGACACAGAGAAAACAGGACAATAAGGATTGATGTCTACCACAAACAAATGCAGCTTTGAAATGCTTATTGCATAGAACAGCACTTAGGAACCCCCGTGCTTACAGTTAGGCTAGAGTGACTGTGAGGGCTTTTGACAGAGCTCTAGGATGCATCTCCTCTGTTAAGTGTGAGAGAAACAAGAAACCACAGGGAAATGACTGCAAACCCCCTTGTCAAAAGCTTTGAGAAGTCTTTCTGACTTTTACTTTTCCAAACTTGACACTGTTATTCCTAAATCTGTTACATTACAGAACACAGCCCATGTGCAAGCTGCTGAGTTGCTGTTTAATTAAGCATAGTTTCCTATGGCCTGTGAGACAGTTTTTACAGACCTGAGGTTTGCACTTTGGTTTGACTACTAGAGCCGAGCCCTGAGCTCAAGGGACTTCAGTGGTCCCAAGCAAGGGATGATCATTCTGTTATTTCTGCACCTCATTTAGCAACCCTGTTGAATTATATAAGATTGACCAGATGAAAGCCAAGGTCAGATTCCATGTCTTCAGCCCCAAGAAGAGCTATGAGAAGTTAATCTTTGTGGTATGTGGTGTCACCATTCAGCTGCACTGTCACCTGCAGTGTTCTAACCACAGGGTGCAGGAAACAGCAATACATTGAAAAGAGAAATTATTCTGCTCCCATCACAGTCATTTCAGGCCCAAAGCTAGGTCTGGTCATGTCCTCTGGTGCATAAAAACTTTCACTGGCTGTGGGCTCTGGCATCTGCCTTGCACACAGGTTTCTCAACCTTCCGTCTATCGGCTAAGAGCCAGATTTTGTTCAAATCTTACGGGATTGCAGCTGGCCAGGTTGGTCATGCTGAAATATGTGAGTGCTATGCATTGCAGGCTCCTGTGATTCATCTGCAAGAGAAATTAACTTCCTCGGTGTCCCTTGCCTAATCCTTGAGCTTTGACATGGCCAGGCTGTTCTTCAGCCAGTAACTCACACTGGTGCTAGTACCAATTTCCCAGTATCCCCGGCTTAGCCTCTAAGATTGTTGCCTTCCCCTTAATTAATTTACCCTGAAACTGTCCAAATGTCATGGATTAAGCCAAAACCAGCGCACCAAAGCATACTGTCTTTGGTCTTGATTATAGTAGGTTTGGCTTTGCTCACTGCATTTATGTATTTCCTTCCTGGTTATCTGGCTGTAGCTTGCACACCCAAGATCCATTATTTATTCACTTGTCTGCAGCTTAATTTGCTTCTTTGCTGTGGTCCTCACCCTTCTCCTTTTTACTACCACCTCTGTTCAGATGTCTGGGTGGACTGTCATGACTGGGACCAGAGATACCTCTGGTCAGCCCCTGATGACCAGACATCAGCCTCACGGATCCAGCCATCAGTTTTCATCCTTGGTGAGGATCCATCACTCCCTCCCTGTCACTGCTGTCCTGGACTGACAGCTATACTCAGAGAGTTTGGTGCAAATCAAAGCAAATTTGGCAGAAACATTCAGAGCCAATGGATTTCTTTGGGGTTCAGGTCATGTTACAGGGACAGACTGAAGCATTTAGCACCCAACATGCCACTCATGTGCTGGAAGCAGAATTTTAAGTGTGGTCACCACCTTAACTCTGCTCCATCACAGGGCAGCAACTCCATAATGCAGCATCCAAGCTGGGCAGCCTCTGCTCTGCCTGCTTTTTGGTTGTTACAAAAAGGATGCCTTGGCAATGGCAGTTGTGGTAGATTGTGCATCTGTGACCTTTGTTAGGCATAGGGCATAATTTCCTAATTTTTATGTTCTACAGCAATGGGAAATACTGGACGGCTGGGTAATGCTGACCAACAGTTTTGGGAATGTGGCAGGGACTCAGTGACTGTGTAGAAAGAGGCAGGGACAGGGAGTAGAAATTCCCAGTTGAGAGAAGGATATAACTTACAGGTCACTGCAGCTGTCTTCCCTTTTTGGCTACACTTTCCCTCTTGGTTTCTAGCATGGAAAGGAGCAGGGGATGCTAAAAGTCTTTCCTGCTGGCACAGAGGAGCAGTTTGGATGTCTCTGCCAAAAATGCATTCTTGAAGGAATGGCTAGGTGCCTTGGTGTCACCCAAGATGCCTCAGTTCATTGAATCTTAGAATTGTCAAATCTGGGAGGGATGGAGACTCTCCATAGACAGCATCCCATTCACATCAGAAAAGAAGGATTGAGCGTATCTCAGGGATGACCTTCCAGACACTTCTCCAGGCAAATGCCACTTCTAGTTGGGAATCCCAGTGTTACTACCAAATACCTGCTGGTCTCCTGACCTGAATTCCTGCTGGTGGGGTACTAAGAGGGTGCCCAGGCTTAGCCAGCCCTGTCAAAACGTTTCTTCCATGGCAAGTTTGATAGGAACGAATGTGAGGCTAGCATGGAGGCAGTGAGCTGCTTTTGGGGAGTGAATTTGGGAGGGTTTGAGATCTGAGCTGCCTTGTCTTCTCTGTTCCACAAAACAAGGAAATCTTCATTTTTTGTTGCCAAAGCATGATTTTTTTTTTTCTTGAGTATAAAATCAAGGTCTCAGGCCCAAGTGTTGCAAACACAAGTTAGCACCTGATCTTTCTCACTAGAAATAACTGTGCAGGGAAAGTATGATACTGCAGCTGTAACACATTGCAATCCCTCTTCTTTTTCTTTCCTCTGAGGCCAATTTTTTTCTCTCTAGCAGCCAGCATTAGAAATACACATCTGCATTTGGCTCCTAAAGAAGCGGCCTGAGGTATGATTTTCCATAGTACAATGCATTTGACTTCAGTAGGGGCTGAGGGGATGCAGCAGTTCAGAAAAGGTGACCTCTCATTTAGTGTTTACAGATGCATTTCAAAGCTTGACTTCAGGCACATGAGTTTGAAAATGTTTGACCTAAAGTCCTTTTCCCCTTTTGGCTTACTGCCAGGTCTTATCTGGTCATTACTATAGTAGATCACCACATTATCCTTTACTAGCAGCTATCAGTAAGTGTCAATTCCCAGCAAATTAATTCAGCAACTTGACAATATTTTTTTTATGATGTCTGTTTAAAGATGACAAAAATCATAAATCTTGTAGGCTTGTCACTAAGGGTTTTTATTGAGTTTGTTGATGAAACAACTTCACAGCTCAGCTGAAGAGGAACTGCAGGATATGAAGAAGCCAAAGACTTTTGATAGTGTGCAATAGTCCAGGAAATTGAAGATAGAAACCAACTTGCTGGTATTCTGTCCATATTCTTTCTTCCCAGTCAGAGCAGGAGCTTCTCTTCACACCTCTGGGAGAGGCAGAGCATTTTCCAGTCCCTCTGGAAAGGAGGCTGGTCACCACATGAAGCAGGGGCTGTTTTTAACCACAGGAATTAGAGAAGGGGAATTAAGACCTGGAGGGCGGCAGTTGGGGCAAGCGTCACCTCCCTGAGTGCAGCAGTGTTTCCTTTTCTCCTTCACATCCTGCAGTGGAAAGTTCTATTGCAATGCTGTTGTTTTACAGATTTTATTTGCTGAGGAAAGTTTGAATCTTGTGGACATTTTGATAACAGCCCATAAACTCTGCTCCATAAATCTGTTTGGCAAATTCCCTGGTTGCCATTTGCATTCTCATCCTCTGTGCAGGCCAGTGGCTCTCATTGACACTTACTTTATTTTGAAGTCAACGAATTGACTGGCAGAGTTTATGGAGTAATTGCAGCGTTATGCAACAAGTGGGAAGGTTTATGGTTTTCTGAAGAAGGAAGACATAATTGTAACAACTAATATAACTGCTTCAGCAACCACCCTGACAGCCGGTTGGTCCATAAAATTCCAAAATTGGATTGAAAATAGTATCTAAAAAGTGTGTCTCAGGAATAAACTTCTATTTAACAGAGAGGAATGGATTTTAGCTGGTTTTAACTGTTGAAGTTATTTTAGGTATCATTCCCTATTCTTGAAAACCAGGGATTTGCTCATCCTCCAGGCTTCAGCAGACTGATGTTACTTAAAACTGTGGCATAGTGGTTCTGCAGTTGTATGTTTATCAAAGATAATGTATTAAATGTAGTAATAATATCTTCTGCTATAACAGTAGTTATCTGGTGTATCTTGTTCCACTGTTCATTCACTGGAACAGTCAGTCTTGCATTACCCACCGAAAAAGCCCCATTCTGCAGAGATAAAATCAGACTGTGAGGTAAATCCAATACTAGGTTGTGCTGGTCTCTGAAGAGAAATTACATTTTCAAAACCTGGCCTTGGCTAAACTCCCACTGACTCTGGCTCAGCCAAAATTTAACCTATGAAATAGTAAGCACAATTTTTTTTTCCCCTTAAGTGAAATTGAGTCACATCAGAGGTCCTTTAAGTGGGTGTCCTTGTATTTTTCAATCTCCCTGCAGATGATACTTGACCAGTGCTCCCATAAAACATGCATGCACTTAGTCAAAAAACCAGCAGCGCTGACTTGTCTGTGTGCAGAGTGCACAGCTTTCCTTTCCTCTTTGCCATGCTGTGTCAGAGGATCCCAGCTCCAGTGCCTGAATCTCTTGTCCTCTGAGATTGGAAATGCAGGCCCACAGTGAAATTTCCTGCACATGGGTGTTAGGCCCAAGACAACTGATTCCATCTTCTAAACACTGTTGTTATGGCACTTCCAGCTTGCTTCATGAAGCTGTCCAGATTCATGACCTATGTGCTTTACAGGTGCATGTGTGTTTTTATAGGTATACTATATTTGTGCATATTGTATATATTATACATATGGATAGTATATACCTGGGATTCTATTTTTGAAAAATCTTGGTCTTGTTCTCCCCCTGCCTCTTTTCTCTAGTATCCAAAGCAGAGGATATGTTAAAAATATTGAGACTGAAGGAGTGGAACTGGGATGTTGCAAGCTTGCCCAAGGGAAAGAAGTCATATAAGTTTAGTGCAAAGCATTTCACAACATTGACCTTTGGTACATCAGGCCTAAAGCCTTTACTACATTTGGACGTGGTTTTGGTATTGCCAGTTCCTCAGTTGGATTATTTTAAACTACTGAGCAAAACTACAAAGCCTTTTCTGTGTCATTGCTAAAGGGTCTTGGGAAACTAATTGCCACAGCTGAGAGCCCTGAGCTCTGACCCCTGGCCTGAGAGCTGCAGTAGGTTGCTGTCCTGTGCGTGGCACAGCGCAACACAGTGTACATTGCTGCCCTGTGCTGGTTATCGGGCGCACTAATGTGTTCACCAAATTTCTCTCTAGTCACACCTATTTAAAAATGCCATTTTAATAACTGAAGGCTTAATGCTAAACTTCTAAACTTCTAATGTTGTTTATACAACAAACAAATCAGACCTATTTTGGCAAGCCCTGAATCTTTGTAGGTGCCATTACCTTGTTTTGTAACAGCACTTGACTTTCAGGAATTGTAGTAAATAAATGAATGAAATTAAAGCCCTGTGGTGAACTTCAACCAGAGCATAGGATCCACTGGAGGCTGTCGACCTGCTGCAGAACACCACTTCATCTTCTCTGATGAATCACCACCTTGTGTGTGGCATTAATAAACAAGTGCTAGACAGAAAGAAGAGTGTTATCTAGATGTAATGAACTCCTGAACTGACTGGAGAAGGTGACATGCTGACAAGAAGTCATCCACCATGAAGCAAGACAGGACCCCTCACCTCTGGAGCCCAGTGATAGGTATCACAAAGCCACTGTTATCTGAACAGTTATCTGTGGAGCCAGCCCTGCATGGTTGCACCATTAACATTTCATGTGCAGAGATGAAGCTGTGAATGCTTAAAAGTCTCCCAGTGGCTGAACTGCAAAGCTTTTATATTTTCTTTATTTGAAGACTTAGCACACAGGCATGTGTGTGCACATAATCTTCAGCCTGGAGATTTCAAGCTGTTAGGTAAATGAAATGTTTCAATGACAACTTTTTTGGGTTTGTCACTAGATACTGTTAGCCTTTAGTAAATTAGGAATAAATACTTGCAAAGAGAGTTTCATTTTTCTTTAGCACTATTTTCTGGTGGTAGCTGGACAGATAATGCAGCCGCGAAGTGAAACTTCAGTATAAAGAAGTGCAAGTACAAGCTCTTCAGAGGCTTGCAGGCAAACCCCTACAGCTTCATAGCAATAGTCAGCAATATTTCAAACAGTGAGAAGATAATAGTCACTTAGAAAAGTAAGAAATGGATTTGGATGGTGATTTTCTAAACCAAGCACTGATCCAACAATTGTGACCACATCTGATTGCAGCAGTCATGCTGAAGGGAAGCTTGAGTCATAGTCACACTTGCAAACTTTGCGTATCACTCTAGTTGTAAAACATGGGTTTGAAGTGGGGGCTAACTAATCTGCACCTGCCCACTGCAGGAATTGCTAAAAAAAGGTGCAGGGAAAATGTTAACCAGACATCTTGTGGACAGGAGAATGATTCTTTCAGTTTCTGGGCATTTATAGCACTTTACCCACTTGCAAGCAGGTGAATGTGGTTGTCTCCAGTGTTATTCTGCCCATCTTGAAAAGAGTGGGCTGCTCAGATTGTCTGAGGATGTTGAGTAGTATTTTTAAAGCCCATTTCCTTTGAGATGTCTGGCAGTTAGATGTGTCTGTATCTTCAGCAAATATTGGGTTAGGTTTTTGAATGTGGTCTAAGGTACTGTGAGCAGCTAATTAAGTTATTTCTTTAGTCTGTCCTGCCCTCTCATCAACCCAGATGTTCTGCTTAAACCCAGAGAAGGGGAAAGTGCATCTGCCCAATGTGCCCGTAGGTGAGAGATTTGCAAAAAAAGTAATGCAAGCTGCAAAATTAAGAGAAGTCTGAAAGTCAGATTGTCTCTGGTCCTTCTCATGCATTCCCACAGCATGGACAAGTCTCTAAAGGCATGTCTTTTCTAAAATACCCCATTTCCCTTTTCCCCTCTTGTAATGCTGCTGCTTCTGTCCATCCAGCATGCATTGAGCTGTGGAGTCCAACTGCTTTGTGAATTGATTGCAGGGACAAAATTTGCTAAGGGAAGAGAGAGGACAGGATGCAGTCACAGGAGCCCTGTGGCTCACAAGTTGCTGCTGCTGCCACAGCTCTTTCAGCATTGGACAGAGCCCTGAGAGGCTGCCACAGTGCAGCGAATGTCCCAGCTGCCCTCAGTTGCAGCAGGGCTCCCAGCAGGGTTTCCAGGGGTGTGCAGCCTTGGGCCATCCTTCCTAAACTCCTAAGGTTCTGCCACAGTTCCTAGCAGCATCAGTAGAAACCCATAAGAGGCTCAGTACCTTCCTTGGGCAGAAGCTTTAATGGAATTTGATTTTGGCTAGATGAGTACTGTGTGTGTTTCTTTAATGGCATTTCAGATAACCTAGTGGAAACTTAAAGATTCACTTATAAACTGGTATAAAAATAATACTGCCCATCTGTTTAACTGGTCTTGGTCTGTCTTGTAACAGTTCACTGACCATCTGTTACTGTGGCATAGAGATAGACATTGTGAATCCAGTTGACTGTGTGGATTTCAGCCTTCAGTTTATTTTTGGTTGCTGGTACATATGGACTCTGTTCCGTTGCTCTCCATGTGTTTGTTCACAAGGACTTCTTAACACAAATTTCCCTGGGTGGGATGTTTTAGAATGGGGGAAGAAAGTGAAGAAAAGCAATTAATTTTCTACTTCAGTAATCATAAATAGTTTCTAATTTGGATCCCATCTCACTGTCTTTTCCCCAGCAAGCTGTGTGGATGGATGAAGCAGCCAGGGGAGAGTGGCAATCCGGATGTGAGCTATCAGATTAATGAGGTCACTGTCAGGCATGCATAGTAAAACTCAGACAAAATGAATCATTTCAGAGTTCTCTTATCAGTGTTTGTGCTGTCTCCCCTCTTTCACATGGTGTTAAAGGCTAGGCAGGGTGTCTGGGCCCTGCCACAGTGCTCCTTAGTTTCCACATCCTGGTGTCTGATAAATCAGAATGGTACTTAGCTGGCTGGATGCATTTGCAGGGCCTGCTTGTGAGACATGCTCTTGGTCTTAGCAGTGATGCTTTTGGTTTTATTAGTGATGCTTTTAGTAGTCAGAGTACTCTCTGCACTAGGCAAAGATCAGGAAGAAGTCTCTCTTTTCCAGGGGCAGCCTGTGTTATGAAAAAGAACTGATATTAGGTTGGGCTTGTTCATGCTGCAGATCACCATTTGTTGCCTTATCTGTGGTGTGTGGCTGTTTTATTGACCCTTACTGAGTTCAGTCTTGGTGAAAGGTGTTGGAAGAAGATTTTTCCTAAGATCATAATGTTGTTCCCTGTGAACAGCTTCCTGGTAGAGGCTTCATCATTCAGCAGAGCTGGAAGGGGTGCTGGCTTTTCTTCCTGCTTCTGTTTTACAACAGAGTGAAAATTCATGTCTGTAGTACTCCTGCCTTTGGGTGGCATGAGGTAGAAGTGAAACTTCCTCATCCTAACCAGGTATGATCCAGGCAGCTGCCAGGCAGTTAAGCTAAATGTTGACACAGTCTCCATGCCTTTGACGGAAGAGTTTGAGAATGGCTGTGCAGGTGACGCAGGAACATTCCTGGAGTTGGTCTGTACTTGTTCCTATTGCTCATTAAATCCTTTGTGCTTTCTTTCTAAGTTAGCCTATTTAGACAAGCAGAAGCATTCATTCAGGCATCACCTAGCACTCCAAAAGAATCAAGTTCAGCTCTAGATCAGCTATAAGCCATCACAACTCCTCTTGTCAGGAAATCCTTCTAGCACACACAAATGCTGTGGGGAAAAATACAGCAGCCACAATAAATATTGCACTGGGAGGCATGACATGAACATGGAGATACAGAGCATTGTCCCAGCAAACTGCAGTTTCCAGACTGGGGGAAGCATTTCAAAATCCCACCAGGACCCAAAGTATCACTGTGCAAAGAGGTGAGTTCCTATGCAGTGAGGAGAGTCAACCAAATCCCCTCTCATTGGGAACCAATAGCACTCCTCTGTCTGTAACTATAGCAGAACATGTAGGCAAAACAGGATTATGGTTATGCATTAGTTATCAGCTAATTAGCCCCTTGTTTTTTAGACAAGGCCCACTTTATAAAAATCTGGTGAAAGGATTTCTTACATCTATTACTTTACCAAAGTTTTATTAACACCTCATAATCTTTAATCTCTCATTCTTATTTGCATTTAGTAATCTATCTGAATTAGAAGTGGTGTGACCCATTCTCTACTGAGGCCAGACTGCCAGCTTATAGAAATTACTGAAACGAGGCGCCAAAGTAATGTAAGGACAAATGTCTCCCTGTACAGATTGGCATGAACACTGGAGGCAGCATTTGAGCGTAATATTGACTAATTATTTAACCATGAGTGGCAGCTTTGAACATTGTGTTCTTTTTGCTTCGCTTCCCGCATTTACTGTGAATCCTAATTACGAAGGGAACAAGTATTCCTCCTCAGGTCGCTGAAAACACAGCAGCCAGCTTTGGGAGAGTGCATGGGATGTAAAGTGGAGGCAGCCATGAACTGTGCATCAGCTAGTTCTCCTACTAGAGCTAGTACTATGTGCTAGCACTTGAACTCACTGATCAGAGAGAGCAGGTGTTGGTGGGGATCTGGACTGGAAATTCTAAAGCTGCTGATAAGAGAAAAAATAGATCATGGACTAAAAATGCATAATTTGAAATGAGCCATTTAGATTATCAGCAGCAAGATTTTTTCCCCCCCTCCCATTTTAGAAGGCTTGGCTTTTTAATGATTCTTTCTGTGATGTTAACAAGAAGTGTCCCCAGTCGGGTGCTTTTCAGTAGAGGTCACATGTATCAAGAGATCTGACCTCTAAAGAGGAATATAGGCTTCTGGCATGAACTTTGTGCAAAATACCTCTGCCACAAATGGACACTTATCTGTATCTAAAGGAATATGCATGTACAGCAAACAGCTGGATTACCTGAATGAGAGGCAGTTGCTTGAGAAGGCAGATGGTTGTCTTACTCTTTCCCTTAATGCTGTCTTTTGGTCTCCTAACCCATGAAGTGAAAAATAAGACTTAAGCTCCCAAAGAACTGAGACAATAAATATGGCAGTAAGATGGAAATTCATGTTTATTGCAGCACTGAAATTTGTGACACCCTGAGCAATTAGACAAATACTTAATAAGAAATTTGATCCTATTTATTCTGAAGCCCCTAGAGAAAAAGACTGTCTCTTCAAGTGTATTTGTGTATAGTTAAGTCAGACCCATGACATGGATCTCAGTAGAGACTATGTCCCATAGGCCACCTGGAATAGCTAAGTGCTTAGTTAGGCTTGATATCTCAGCTTTTAATTGAAAACTATGCCAATGGCATGGCCTTATGCCTTGCCTCTGACCCTCGGAGAAAGCCTGCCTTCATTGTAGTATTTCCTGGGTTCAGAGAACATGGTTTTGGCTCAACCCAGGGATCAGCTGTGAGTCTGTATGTCCTCTCTGGCCACATGCACATTGCTGGGCTCTCCAAGGACACCAAACTGCTGCAGCTCATTGTGCAGCTGCCAGCTCAGCCTCTATGGTTTATTGGGTTTCTCTTTCATAAGCAAAAAGTCACCTGGAAGACTTTGCTTAGCCCTGAGGCTCATTCAGAGTTTTGGGAGGCAGCTGGAAGACAGCGAGAGCCTCAGTGGTGGAACAAGGTGCGCTGGATTGCTATCCGTGCTCCAGCTCCCCTCAGCTCCCTGTGCAGCTCCCCTGCCTGCACACACCTCTGCTTTTGTGGCAGATTAGCACAGGAGTTGTGGCAGGCTAAGGACACCAGTGGCTAAAAGATCACATTGCTACTGCCTTGAGGTGCATTCTTGGAGACAGGAGTCATGTGCAGTGTAAATATATCCTCTTACTCTTTCATCTGGGGTCAGATGATACCAGACTATTATATTAAATGCTCTGTTGTAGTATCTGCTCTATGGATGACTTTGTGAATGGTACTTTTTTCCACAATAAATTAGTTGGAAAGCCCCTACTGCTAGACCAGGGTGTTAATACCCGTCATAACTCTTTGTTTCCATTAAGCTTGATTAAGTTAGCTATGTTTGCTACTTGCTGATTTTCCTCTGTGAGAAACCTAGTGCCTGTTTTTCCTGGAAGTGCCCGATAGATTATTTGAACTACAGAGGTTATTGAGATATGCCAAGACCAAGATGTCAAGATTGGCATTAAGCATTTGTCTCTGTATTACGGGAAAATTTATTTGTGATATAAAATGATTGCCAAAAGCCTATTAGATAACTTGATGTCCTCTGTTCCTTCCTATTTCCAAAGTCTGCTGCGGTGCTCTGATTCCAAATGCACTTTTAATAAACTTGCAATTGCACTGTTTGTTTTAATTTAAGGTACCATTTCTGCAAACACAGAGTTGTGCCACTTTCTTTTTGCACTTGATACTGAGTTGGTTGTGAATATTAATTAAGAGACATCAGCAGAGCAAGTGCGGAGCAGTGCAAAATGTGACTGAGCACATGTGCTGTGCTGCAGTCTGCAGTGTTTTGTGTTGTACCATTTTTTATGAGATTTGAAAAATTACAAGTGGAAACATACTCTTCCTTTATTAGCCACTATTATTAGAACCATATGGCTTGAACTGAAGAATAAAATGTGCCTGACATGTATCAACCTAGCGTGTGTCTGCAGGTGACTATAATTTTTGAAATGTAGATTAAAGGGGAAATGAAGGTGGGATAGTAGTGTTCAAACAATTTCTCTAGGAGATGCTGGCACTATGTCTCATTTTTAAGGTCTTACTCCAGGGTCTCTGGAGGATGACACAGAGGTGCAAGGCAATTTCTCTATAGGAAGGTTGATATATAGACATGCATTTGCATTCAGCTTTTTGTATTCCCTCATAAAATGGAACTCATTCTTGTGCGTGAAGAGGCTGACACATGATACATAACGTGATTCCATGGAAGATATTTGCATATTGGTGTGGTGCTGCTGAGCGAAGTTCAAGATGAGACCTTGACCATCCTTGCCTGGCTTGTCATGAGATAAGAGATCATGCTGTCATGCTGCCTAAGAGGCTCTGTTCTTAGGAAGAAACATAAATCCTCCTATCTCAAAGCAGTCTAATTACAAGTTACCTGGAGTGAAGAAGAAATTAGTCTTCTGACATTATATTTAGTATTTTACTGTTTTACATTTCTTGGATTTTTTTACCCCTTCATTATCAGGTGATGGTTCTTCCTGAAGATGCAACTCTGTAGTGGGTAGAAATTGCAGCTCTGGCCTGCCCTGGGGATCATGTGAATTTCCCCTTGTCCAAAGAGTTTTATGAGTGCAAGCACTGTGGACACAAGATTTGTGATGTTCTGTTACTAGGAAAAGTAAATGCTTCTTCCTCTGTGTCTAGAATTAAAGTGTCTAATAGGTCAAACACATACTTTATTTTATTCCTTCTTGGAGTAAAGGGGTATACTAAGCAATCTTTCAAAATCACTTCCAAATCTTTTCTCTCTTGTTATTTCTTAGTTACACAAGCTTGTTAGGGGTCTCCTCTCTGCTGTTTTTAGGGTTTAATTAAATCCCTGTTGTTATTGAGGGACATTTGTCCAGGCCTGAAGCCTCTGTGTGTGAGCAGAAGTCTGGGGAACTAGCCACTGCTCTGCTGTCCCATTATCTCCTCGTGCAGACAGGGATTCCAAGCAGCATCCTGGGAAGAATGATGTCCCACTTCCTATTGGCATGTTTCACCCAGCTGCCATCACAGGAGAGCCTCATCGATCCTACAGCAGCCACCACCAGCCTAGCATCAACGAGTAACTAAAAATAATGCAGGGTGGAAAAAAAACACCTAACATCTAAATATAAATCTCTAATGCCTCAGTAGGGAGCATTGCATTTCCTAGCCATTCAGTCAAATTGTTTAAAGATTGATTAATACTGGAAAGCCTTATGTTTCCACCTTGGCCACTGGTCTCTTTCTCCCAGCTTTTTTTTAAGAAGGCAGAAATTTATTTTCCCTTCCCTCCCAGTTCTCTGGTAGCTGTTTCTTTGCTTGTGTGCCCTTTTCCACAAGCCCTGTTGGCCATTGGAGTGGTGGGAGCATCGTGCAGTGCCTAGCCACATTCGCAAAGCTGTGCTGGCTCCTGCAGCCACCTTCCAAAGAGCAGCACATTACGGGGGGTAAGGGGGTCCAGGGGACACAGTGTGACACTCAGGGCACCAGTATTGCCATCTGCAAGCTGACACAGCTCCCACAAACTCAGCTTGTTGAGTTGAGCCACCTGGGCTTGCCACCCACCCTTAACCATAGCACAGGTGGAATGAAATAACACACAGGCATGGAGAAAATGGTGAGAATGGATTTTTTTCCCAACCTGTCAGCTGGCTGCCTTTGAAAATCAAAGGCTAGAGCGATTTCTTTCCTCGGGAACACATGCCAAGCAATCGTGCTCCATTGTTGCTGGCAGATTTGTTTTTGCACACTTCAGACAGGAAGAGTGGCACTCTCGGGGCGAAGACGCTGGCACAGCGCGAGCGAGATGGGAAGAGAGGAAAGAGCCGGCGAGTGGCGGGGAAATCTGCGGCGGCTTTGCCACGTTCCCTAGCAACCCGTGCCCCCAGCGCCGCTTCCAGTGGCTCCTCTTCATCAGCGCAGCTGCATGGGATGTGCGAGCCTCACCGTGGTCTGACTGGCGCTATTTTGGGTGTAAAACACGAAGCGTGTGATTGCAGCGCTGTCATGGGCATAAGGGCTTTGGATTGCTCTCTTGCACAGATGGGAGCAATTCACAAGGAGCATTGGGAAAGTGACTTTCTGTTCTTGCTTGAATGTTGTCTGGTACCAGCTAGTAAATACCGTCTTGTGGCATAAAGACTTTGCAATGAGTAGATTAGATAGCTCCCCTACCATTTGTTTTCCCCAGAAGGTGGTATTGCTGGGAGAGCTGGCATCGATGTTTCTGGAGTAGCTTCTTTCCTTCAATCCACTGCGGACACACATGGGTTTTTGCACAACAGACACGTGGAGCATTTTGCAGTCTGGGGCACCTATGATGATTTTCTGAGTGCTTTTTGCCTGCCATTTCCATGCTTCTGGCCAGACTCTCTGCATCCTGTCTAGCTTCTGGGAGGTTTTAATAGATTCAGCATCAAGTGCCAGCTGGGCATTCCTGAGGACTAGGACAAAAGAAGCTGGCTGTTTGTCTAGCACAAATATTTACTGCCCATACAGTGGGTGCTGTGAATGTTCTGCCTCTTGCACCTGGAGTCAAAGCTGGAGCATTTTGGAGATGGTGAGAGCAGGACAGGGCCTGCTTAGGACCCAGCTTCTTTGTCTTACCATTGCTGAACAAACTTTCCTTGATTTAGTGTTTGGAACAAAACCACCAAGTAACTTAACACTGCATATGAGCTTCCTTTCCTGTAAGCAGCTTCAGCGATGAAGATGATCCATAGGGCTTTCAGCTGGCTTTGCTCAACTCCGTTGCAGAATATGTCACAACTGCTATCACAATCACAGAAGCATAAACAGTAAAGCTGGAACAGACTTGAAGATCTGTCGGCTGCTCAGAGACAGGATCAACTCTGCCTAAGCTATTCTTGACAAATATTTGTTTGTTCCTACTCTGAAAAGCCTCAGTGATGGAAATCACAGACTCTCCCCAGGCAATCCCTTCCAGAACTTTGCTGGCCTCATTTTCTCATCCTGTGTGTTGCAAACTCTCTAAAGTGTGTGAGTGATTTTCAGATGAGAGTCCTACACAGGGAGGGGGCCTGAATCCCTTCTTTAAGTGTAAAAATTAATGCAGAAGGGCAGAAAGGGAGCATGGAGAGAATACATTGTATTGAGAGAAAGAAGAGAAAGGAGTCTGTAAAGTGTTTGATGTTCTCAACTGTTTTTCTAGACATGCTGTTGAAATTTGCATGGCTCTTACATCTAGAGGTGGAGGAGGCATTCTTGCTCTGAAGGTCCTCTAAAAGAAGGAGCCAGGGCCTCAAAAGGAGCCAGGAGAGAGGAGGCCCTGAAAACATGTTAGCTTGAGCTGGGAGTTGGTAACAGGAGCCCATGAAAGTCAGGCTGACACTTGCCCCACAGAGAGGGACTGAGACTTTTAACTTTAAGTAAGCCCTGAAGTGTCACCTGCAAGGAAGCTGATGTCAATCACCCATATCTTCAGAGAGTGGAGTCTTTGTCTGCCATGTTCACTCTTGGTCTGGTAGTCTGGAAGCCAGTTTTCTTTCTGTGACATATGTTCTGTGAGAGACAAACACAGCTGAGGGCTCAGGGGGCTGCAGTTAGTCTGGTCTGGGTTTGGATAGCTTTGTTGACTCAAATAGTGCCTCTCAACTACCAGTGTACATCTGAGTATGTTGCTCTCTTTGACATGTTGAGATAGATTCTCCACTGCTGTGTAAATCAGCAAATTCCCTGGAGTGACTCTGATTTGCACCATCTGAATGTGTAGCCCATCCTTTTCAAGTAAATTCAGCAAAATTATATATATACACCTTTGTTTTTCCCCTTCAGCCTTTGCTGAGTCAACCTGTGAGCTGCTCACTTATTAAAACACAGGAGGCTGCTGCTGTTGTGGACAAAGTGATCTTTCCAATTCATCAAAATGGTCCAGGCACAGTGTTGTGTCCAGCCACAGCCCTCAGCCTCCTCAGCTCTAATTGCACATGCCGCCGCCTCTGCCAGTTCACTCCATTCTCCACTAAGTACTGCTTGACCAATTAGCGAGGGAAGCCTGTCTCCAGCCCAGGATGGATGTAGACAGCATTCTTAGCTGCATCTCTGTACATGGAGGAATGTTCTGACAACTAAACACGGATCTTGTTGAGCTGTCAGTTCGACTAACTCTCCCAAGTGTCTCATTTATTGAGCCATCAGGCTCTTCCTGACCTCCTCAGAGTCAGTTCCAGCCTCACACAAAAGATGGCACAGAAATACAGCTTGAGCATGGCCTTCTGAGCAGGGTGAGTGTGTCTCCAAGCATTTGATGCCTTGAGCAGTGTAGATCATTAGGTCTGTATGTCAGTACAGTGACTGTGCCTTCAGGATGGCAGCAGCCTTAGAGGCTGCAGCTGGGGAAGTTAGATCCCCTTCCTTAGTGCACAGCCTGGTTTGGCTGCCAAGATCCTGGGGCTTTTTGAGAGGCTGATGAGAAATCAGAGGATGAGGAAAAGCAGTAGAAAAGCTCTGAATCCAGGGAATCTATTCCCTTATGACCCCAGTGTGCCAAGCAGATTTCCTTCTCCTTGTCCTTTATTCCATAGGTACTTCTGTAGCACACAGCACAATCCCCACAGCACAAGCCCCTATGCATTTACCATCTTAAGCATTATGGCCATAAAAGTAGTTTTCAGTTTGTCTGGAAAGCAGGCTTGTGACAAATGTGCGATCACACACTACATATGGCAGGGGAAGTGGAAAGGAGGAGTACAAACCCCATATACCACTTCCATGAGGGAATCAAAAGTGATATTGAGAGTGTAGTGCTCTTCGCTGAGTGCCTATTGTCCCATCAAAAACACCCACACACCCACACACCGGGTGTGTCTGGAAGCACCTGTCCCATCCCATAGACTGAAACTGCTGTGTTTTGTTAGCGCTGGGTATTTCCTGTACAAAGGAAATTATTCAGTAAAATCAGCTGACAATGATGCCTCTCCTTTGGTCTTGCTTTCCTGCTTGCTCCTTGCTCTGAGGGTGCTATTAGTTCATCCTTTCATTTCATACAGCTCCTTTGCACATTGATCTTTCCTAAGCCACTCTGCCTGTGCTGGGTGCACATCTCCATGTGTCCTTTCTGCTTGGACTTTAGCCAGCTCTGGAAGCTCCTAGCCAGGCTGCACTTCCTTCTCCTTTCTCTCTGCCTCATCCCATCCTCCCCTTAGATGCTGGACTGTGGCTCAAATCATTTACTGCATGCTGCCTTCTGAGTGGTTTTCCCCTGTTCCTACCAGCACTTCTCTCTTGCTTTTATAGTTCTGCCATTTTAATTGCTGTATTTGTGTTGCTAAATGCTAATTTGCTCTTTCTCCTGTCTCTCTCCCCACTCCTTCATCCTTGTGTTGTCAGCATCCTCATTCCAGATCTGATCTTCACCTCCCTGTTCCTGGGGCTCTTCTCCTGCAAGGGCCATCTCCTGCCCTCTGTACAAGCAGAATTCATAGGATCCACAACAGGAATAGAACAGCCAACTCACTCCTGTTCCAGCAGGTTGCAAGGAAAAGGCTGAGACCATCTGAATATTGAATGGCCATAGTGAAACTTCCTGCAACATTTTTTGATAGCCCATATTCCCTGCTTCTTTGCCTCCCTGCCATGATTTGGCCGCCAGCTGGGATGTCCTGGGTCTTCAGCCTGTGGTTCTCTCTGAGTAAAAATCATTCCTCTTCTCTTGCTGCCCTTTTCTCAGCTCCCTTCCCTTGTAATTGTGGGAAATTCCTGAGCAGGGACAGTTTTTCAAGGGAGACTTGGAGCTTTTATTTGAGTAATACTTTACTGCCTGGGACTCTATTACAGGAGAATTATGACTTTGTTGAGAAATTTCTACTGCTGTGAGCCAAATGAGAGATCATTTTTGTAAGTACATTGGGTGAAATAAATTATAATCTAGATGACGGGCATTTACCCTGGCCTTTTTCCTCCAAGTGCAGTATAGAATTTGGCACTGCTTTGTTCTGAAAATATTATTTCTGATTATCCTGAGGTAATTGATAATGAAACATGTACAAGTCTCTTCTAAAGCAGCTGTGCTTAGGCTATCAAGGTGACACTTGGGGCTGCAGCCCTTCACTCTTTCCCCTTCTTTTCTTGCATATTACTTCCTCTGCTCCTGATGGCACTGTTTAATTTCACCACCTCTCTCCTTACTGCCAGTGTGTCCTGTCCTCTGCCTGATGTTGCTCAGCATCCAGCAGCACCTGCAAGTGCAGGTAATGCCTCGTGGTGCAGCTGCACCATGAGCCGGCTGCCAAACCCTTCCCCAGACTCTCATGTGAGCGGGCGGCTTCAGGTCTGTGAGCAAACTGCCTGCTTTTGGTGGGGACCTCCATATAACAAGGTGAAGGGTTCTCTAACTTTTTAATCACCACTGATGACCAAATTCAGCCTGGTAATTTTGTGAAGAGGCCGTTGTCCTTGCTTGGGCTGGAGATAGAGAGGCCAGGGCTTGCTGGTAGCAGTGTGGGTGGTCTGCTTCTCATGAATTAATAACATGTGTTTGCCAGTGGTACTTGACATGATGTTACATGACTGAGCTGAGATCCAGGTGACCTACTGATATCTGCTGAGGGCTCTTCATGAGAAGAATTAGTTGTTTTAAAAGCAGTAAAGCCTCAGTTTCTTAAAGGTCAATAAAGCAATTCAGCAAAAAAAGCCATCCGTATAGATGGTATAAAATATAGAGATGCTTTAATTAGAAATGAGGTGAATTCTGATCTTTCCTGCTTACATATTGTCTTGAGCTGTGTCAGTATCCTTTAAATAATCTTCTCTACAGTCTTTCACCACAAGATCTGGAGATGTAAGCAAATGAGGTCTTCCTCTGACTTCGATGAGTAGCAGCCTTCTCATTATTGTCTGCAAGTTCTCTTTTCTCCTGCATCACTGGAAAAGGTGTCACTTTGAAAATTTTTTGAAACACACCTTGGCCCAGAGGTGAGCACCATAAGATGGCCTGAGCAGAATCCAGATGTCTGGACTGTTTCTTAAATTTCTGCCTCCTTTTCCCTGTCTCAGTTTCCTGAGAGACTCAAAGTCAAATGAAGGATTGTACTCAGTGCTTACACTCTCTGACATGTTTAGAGCTCCCTATCTTCTTTCTAAAGGAACTTGTGCCTGTTTTGTTAAAAGGGGTTGGCAGCCTCCAGTAACCTCTTCGAGAAACATGGCCTGTGCAAAGTCAAAGAAAAACCAGGAAAGCTCTTAGAATGAAGGCAGCTTCACATAAGGAAAAGAGAACAGGTGATTCTGGGATTTAAAACATGGGTAAAATTAATAAATCTCCCAGTTGTGAAATAAGGAAGAAACTTCAATCCATCAGGAATGTAATTTGCTTTTGCCACATTATTGTTTCCTCAAATATTTTTCTTATCACTTTTATTTATACAAGAGCACTTGGGGCATGTTGGGAGTCCAGTGTCTGTTTTGAAGGTGTTATAATATTAAAAGACAAAATGTAGGCACAAAATGTGAGTGAAAGGAGGCACAGTTTTGGCTTGGAAAGGTAATTAATAATTGTCATGATTTGTACTCATTCAGCATCTTTCATTCAAGGATCTCAAAGCATTTTGTAATGAAGAGTTCATTGAGCCTCTCAAACTCTCTTGAGACAGCCAAGCATTATGAACACCATTTATAACAGCAGGGTGCAGGATCAGGCTGGTTAAGAATATTGCTGAGGATAAAGCCTAGGAATCCCTATCCTCCAATGCTATGGAAGTTGAACCAAGCACCCGCTCCAGTCTAAGAGGCCTTTTTTTTTTATTTTTTTATTACTGTAATTTATATATATAATCTTTTAATGTAAAGCAAAATATGTAGTCTTCATTTAAGTCATTGGTGTCCTGGGAAGTGTAATGGCCCATGTCACAGTTGAGTAATAGTGAGAATAGAGATAGTGGGTTAAACACACTTGGTTAACCATTTGTTTGCTGTAACAGTTTTCACATGAAACAACCTTATATTAAAACCTGTCTTGGTGATGGAAAGTGATGTGATTTTAGGTTTCTTTGTGTATTAAAACGGAAACACAATTTGCATATTTTAAGTATCTTTTCTAGCCTATTCAGGCTTCTGGCAAGAAAGCTATATTTAAGCTGTTAATACAGTATGAATGCAAGTTTCACATGCAAAATTAGTACCATTAAAATGGTGAGATTTATTTTTCTTTTGACACAAATGATGCCCAGGCACTTCTGGTTCTGTTACCTGCTAAGGCCCCGCAGCTGGGGCCGCCTGTTGCCGAAGCTGAACCGCAGGGCAGGTGGTGCTGGTGCAGAGGCTCCAGCCCCAGCTCTGGGTGTGAATGGTGGTGAGCAGCGCTGGGGAGCTCCCCAGGCACTGCGGTCACCGCGCCTGTGTGAGCCCGTCGTGCCATGTCACCCCTCAGTGTCTGTTCAGCTCTGCCCTTCTGAAGGGCTTTGCAAATGAAAAATTTAAGAAAGGGCAAAGGTTAATTATTTCCTTGGATTTTAAGGGTGCCTCTGGAAGGGTAGGCTTTGGAAGGAAGATGCTTCTTTCAGTCGTTTCAGTTGGGCGAGTTGAGTAGTGTGTTAGCACACACATCTCTTTTCATCAGTATGAATATTGGAAGCATTCCCATTTTTATTGTTTGTGCTTGTCCTATTAGATGGGAATATGGCTTGGCTGGTGGTGAGTCTGTGAGCCCTTGGATGGCCAATCAGTGCCACTGGAGGTCCCCACAGCTGGATGTCTTTCAGTAGTGCCACCTTGGACTGGCACAAGGGAGCCCTGTGCAGGTCTTGAGGCTCATCACCTGCCCAAACGAGTGCTAGATGCACTGTGCACCCCAGGATCTATAGGCAAGATGTCAAGAAGTGAATTCAAACTCTTGTACAGCAGTTTGCTGTGCAGCTCTGGATCAAAGCTGTGAGACTGTTATCTCCTATGGAAGCTTATGGCTCCTACTCTGAAATGCAGATTTTGACCTGTTGATAGCAGTAAATATAATGCTTAATTAATCAGTGCTTTGAAAGCCATCCTGGAAGCCCACAGTATTATGATGGGAAGAGTAGGGGAGTTGATAAACAGCCTGTAGGGTCTTTACTGCTGATGATGATCCATGGGAGTAGGAGAGTGTGGCAAGGCAAGCAGCTTAGAGCAGAATAAAGCCTTTGATCTTGAAACAAATAGATGAGTAAGCATAGGACCTCCTGATGTAATTTTATGGAGCAGGCTGAGCTCTTCCAGACAAAAACATAGGGCTAAAATGGTACAGTTTCTTTATTTGCATATGAGTATAATAATGGTGCCTCATTCTCTCTCTCAAGTAGTACCATCCAGCTGTTCCTTGAGTTCTTGGGTTTTTTTTAAAGTTAAATGTCTGTTACCAAAATAAGTGGGGTTAATGGAAAAACACAAAACAAAACAGCCTGCTCCCCTTTTCAAATGAGATAAGCCTTGACAAGTAAAGCATATTTGTGTAATGATAGGGCCAAGAGGCCCCAGGCAAGATCAGCCACTGCTGCATTTGTTTCTGTATATACATTTAAGCACCAATGGGACATTGAAATATAGTATTTTTATGTGAAATATAGCTTAAGTCTTCTGTTTCCTGAGATAACATCTAAAAAAGTTATTGCGTGTAGAACCAGCCACTGCTTTGTATTTTATAATGAGAAATGGTCAATGTTGCTCCATAAAAATCTTGCACATCTGCTGTTAACCCTGAATATATAAACAGTCTGTAGTGTCCAGCAGAAGCAAGGATTTGCCAGAATAGCAGTCGAAGGTGCCATTTAACACAGTCATGCTCAGTGCAGAAGCCAGAAGCAGATGGAGGTGTTTATAGAGTATCCAGTTTTTATAATACCTAGCAAAAATAACCAGCCCTTCCAGATTCAAAACATTAATGAGAATTTGAAGAATAGCAAGAAAAGCTACTTAGTCTGTTAACATAAAATAGCGTAAAAAATCCAAGGACAAAACAGTCACGTTCATTTGTTACTATGCTTGATGTTTAATAAAATGCTCTGTGTAATCACTTATATCACAGAAGCTTGAACAGCTCTGTGGCGCTGATTAATTAAGACAGAAATATTTTAAACCCATTTTACAGAGTAATTAGTGTGCATGTATGGGGAGCCTGTTGAATTCAATATCAGTACACAAAAACCAAGATTTTGGGTTTGTAACTGTAAGCTAAAAGCTCTGCTTTGGTGAGTCAAAATAGACATCTATTCTATGATTTTCACAGAGCAGTCTGATTTTCAGAAGTCCAAGAAACCTCTAAATTCTATAGTGATTTTGTGTTCTGGCTCTGCTGTTGTTTTAAACTATTAACAAGACACCTCCCCTTCCTACGTCTGCCTCCCACTGTAAAAAAAAAGGAAAGAGATAATTGTGCAACATAGCAGGCTGTGAAGTTAAAACGGAGGAAAATACTTTCATTGTTTTTATTACTCAAATTCTGTGTAGCTTAATGCCACAAGAGATCACTGAAACTAAGAGCTTAGCAGGATTAGGACAGGCAATGTGCATGGATAGCTAAGTGAGGATACAGTTGCAATAATGAAGTTTAAAAATAAAGAAAAATATCCTCTAGAGCTTTGAAGCAGTTACAAAACTGTCCTATTTCAAAGCCAGGCAGTGTTAAACAAATGAGGGCTCTGCTGGCAGAGCTGCATGTTCTGAGTTGATTTGCTGTGGGGTGGTAGGACAGGTAGGCAGTGAGGGAACTGGTGGCTTTTTCTATTCTGGCATGTCCCAGAAGAGCTCTCTGTCCTGGCAGCCAAATGCTTGAAATTTTGGTCTTCTGGTGTGGGCTGGAGGGCACTGGCTGGCAGTGGGTATCTGCTCATGCAGGGCAGCTTCTTCAGAGGATCTTGATGAGCTCTCCTCTGACCAGGAGTAAACCAGGAACATGCATGCTGCAAGGATTCCAGGCAGAATCCTCTTTTCAGGAATCTTTATGTACTCTGGCAGCTGTAACCTTTCACTGGGAAAATAAATCAGGAATAAAAATATTTTTTCTAATGCATCTCCTCTGTAAGAGCTGGCCTTAATTATAAACTGAATTACAGCTGTAGGCAATCTTGATAATTCCTTGGGAGCACAACTCATGAGAGATGTGGTGCTATGCTAGATTTCTTGGTCTGAAAGTTTGTGATTGTTTTGGTCAATAACTTTTTTTAAAAAATGCAGTCTTTGTCAAACCATTGAACAAAAAAGTTATGCTGCAATACTTTTAAACTGACAAGTAGTTTGGTGAGTGAAGTGAGAGGACTAACTTTATACAGTTGAAGCAGGAGGGAAAAATGAAGAGAAAGTAACTATTAGTGAAAGATGTTTCTGGCTGCCTTTCAGTTCCATATTTGGCTAATTCTACCTTCTGAAAAGAAGGTAATTTTCACATTTCTGTAACTGGAAACACATAATTGAAGTTATTTTCTCCCAGAGAGAAGAAGCTTACTCTACAGTGTTTGCAAACGGGCAAGAAAAATGACCAAATACAGTGTATTCTGAATGATGGTGCATTCATCACATCATCTTCAGATATCTTTGCAGATTTTGCACTTCAGTTTTTACCCATATGCGTAAATTCTTATGTGGGGATGGAGAAGGTTCTTGTTGGCGAATGCACCACATTGACTGCAGAGCTCCCTTTTCTGGGCGGCCCTTCTGAGACAGATCTGGAGTAGAAAACATGTGCCAGGGAAGCACTGAAACAAGTACCAACTTCGTGTACCAAAATAATTATGCAGCGATTCCACACGACTGCTTCTTTTGACCTGGCTTTTCAGGAACTGAACTTTAATAAGGAAGATGAGCCAGATGTTGCAGCATTTTGATAGTGGCACAAGCAATTAGCTCGCTTCCTTTGTAGCATGAAGATACTTTCTGCTACAGGGCTTAACCTTGGAAGTGCTGGTGTTTTCCTTAACACTCCAATTAAGTACGCAGGACAGTGTTTATTTAGGAATGCTTTTGCATCTGCACATGCTACTGCAGTCCTCTTCCTGAGCTTGCTTCTGCATTCTGCTCTTCCCTGAAGTGGCTTGCTGTTTGATGACAGTGCAAAGGAGGCACTCAGGTGCCTGTGCTTGCAAAGCCCCTCCTGCCAGCTTTTTCCTGAGCTCTTTTCCATTCTCGTGGGTCAGTTTATCATCACTGATGCTTCTGTAGTTAGCCAGAGTGGTGCTCAGGTTCTGCAAGTCAGTGCAGTCCCTTTCTTTGAGCTGCATCTAGCTAAGGAAGTGTATATTTGTGTGCATTGAGGCATCTTGGGGAAAAGAGAATGCATTAAGTTAATGGTAGATCAGACAGCAAATATAATTTCTAGACAGCCTGTATTATTGTACAGATCAGGAGAAAATAGAGGAAGTTTAATATAAACAACAACACCACAACTCTGTTTTGTAAGGAAAGCCAGAGTTATATTTTTACCCTGACCTAACAAAGGAGGAGGAAGGAAACTGTTTTGCTGAAGCAAGCATTTTATATTGGACTAAGAATACACTTTCCTCTCTGTGTTTGTGTGTATGCATGTCCCTGCAAACAGCATGTTCATATGCATGAAATGCATTTTCTTAGAGGCACATAGTCAGCATGTGCCATGGGAGGACGAAAAAGATGTGCCTAGCACTACTGCTGGTAGTGTTACACGCACTCTAAATGCTGGTCAAAAAGGTATAGCATTTTAGTCAAAATAAGTTAAAGTGTCTCATAACATTGTGGTTGATATTTGTTATTTCTGCTGACATTGGGTACTGGATAGGAAATCTGTCTGGTTTGGAAAATTACAATGTAGATAAAAGACGAGAGCAGCCTATTTATTGTTTGTATGAGGCACTGTGGCCTCCAAAACCAGAGAGAGTCAGACAAAACTGAAAATCTTCAGATTTTGGTCTTTAATTTTAAAGGGCCTAGTCCAAGCCCTTATGAATTAGTTATGGAGGGCTCCCCAGTTGAGAGGTGTTGGAAGCCAGCATGGAAAAGAGGGGCAGGCTTCATTCACCTCCTGGCAAGACCTGGCTGTGGTGGCCTGCAGGTGCAGTGGCTTTGGGTTGCAGAGTGTTCAGTGTAGGTCTGCAATGCCAGGTACAACCCCAGTGGGCTGTGTGTGACGCTGGAAAGTGTAGGGCTCCCAGCAGCCTGGATGCAGGATTTGTCTTTGCCTTAGAGCCCATGTGTGATGCTGGGCACATTGATTCAGCTCCATGTATTTCACTGCCCTTTTCCGTGAACAGTCTGTGGCTTGTGCCATCTGTTTTGGTCCATTCATATTACAGGGCCCAAGGATAAAGGCAGTGTTTCAGAGGATGTGTGGACAGAGCCCTGCAGAAGAGGCTGATGATGACTAATGGGAAATACAGGGATGGGAGCCATCATCAGCTTCACACTGTGCTGTCTTCTCCATGCAAAAGTCTAGGAGAGGAGTCTCTGTTGATGGAATAGCAGTGGTCATTCTTTTCTGCATGGAAACTGAAATAGGTACAATAACTGGAATAGAAGCTCAGTTATCAGATTGATTTCCCAAGCTAATAAATCCTTGGCTGCACTTGCTGTGTTAAAATATACGTTCAGGCAAGATTCGTGATCTGCTCTTAGGAACAAGAGAGCAAAGGGAAAAAACAGGTTGTTCCAAGATTAAATGTCTTACATTTTATACTTTTAATACTTATTAATAAACTTTTTTTTTTTTTAGGATTATGCTATATATTATTTCTAATTAAGTACTACTAGCCCTTCTAAAAAAAGCCACAAAGTTCTGGCCAAGGGAGTCTGGGTGCTGTGGGTCAAATACCTGCGTCTAGGACTTCTAGTCATACAAATGGCCAATCTGTATTCTCAATCAGGGAGGCTGAATGTTTGGCAAACAGACCTTTCACAGTCCTTTTGGGAAATTCTGGGTACCTGGGACTCGTTCCAGGTACACTTTTGTCCCTAGGGGACCGTGCCACGTCTCTCCCTTCTGAACTGCTGCTGCTCTGCTACAGAGTGGATTCTGGGCAGGCAGTGGGTGCAGCTGCTGCACTGAGTGTGTGCTCAGAAAATCCAGCCCTTCCAAGGAGCACAGGCACCTGCTGAGGCCAACAAGTGAGAAGGGTGATCGTATAGGACCATGGACCCTAGGAAAGTATGATGGAGTCAGGGACATGCAGGTGTTTGGATTTTGGGAGTGGATGATTGAAGTACTGTCACAAAGTGCTGTTCTGAGACCTTCTTTACATTGATTGATGTCTCATTTGAAATCTCCTTCTTTCCTGAAGGAGGAGCATGGAAGCATATAGTTAATTCTCTTGAAGTACAGTGCTTTAAAACTGCTGTTCTCTGTTGAGCATCACTGGCTCAATAAAATTCATCATGACAGATGTAGTCCCTAGAAGTGATCAGTGTATTGTTTCTCCAGTGATTTTACATTTTCTTGCCATTTAAGTAGTTATGGAGCATAGAGAAATGTTTCCTTGTTTCATATCAAAGGTCCAATCCTTGATGTAGGCAGCAGTTAATCAGTGAAATAATTTGCTTTACTGAAATGATGTATTTTATAAATAAGTTAATTTTCATGTGCAAGTCTTTCAAGAAAGCAGTGCACACAAGGAGAACTAGTGTCAGCATTTTTTAATCCTGAAATGACCAAGTTTCTCTTTACGGACATCAAACTTAGTTTCTAAGAAACTTCTAGGCATAAGACTCTTTCTGTGTTTCTCAAGATATGCCATACTTTTGGTATTTTCCAGGGAGGAGACTCTCTGAGACAGGCTGCAAATACTGTGTGCAGCTGTTAGCTTATGAAGGCCAAGAGATCTGGTTTCTACACATATATTAAAACCTTTGTATCTCTAGTATTAAAAATCTGTGGACTAGCTCGTGTTGTCACTAGTATTAACAGCAGGATTTGTGTCAAAACAAAGAAGAAGAGAACATAACCAGCAGCTTGGGATTAACTGTCTTTGTCCATATGCTCTGCCACTGTACAATTATCTTTTATGTTGTGTTGTTAAGTGATGGAAACTTTTACCAAGTCCGAACTTAAGTGCTTCCAAAGCCTTTTTCACTTTTGGAGAATGTTTGTATCAAGTAATTATTGGAATAATCTTCTGCTTTATTTATTGTTATGTACTACCCAGAAGACATCTGATTATGAGGCGCAGAATACTTCCCGTTCTCGGAGGGAAGTACTTCATTGGATGTTCTTCAGAATCCATCTTTATTACATTAAGTTAGGTGTTTACTCATGGTAAAGACTTGCTTGGGTCTTAAAAAAAAAGCAAAGTAAAACCAAGAATGAAGTTCAACACTGAACAGCCCATATACCCCCTTACTGTGGTGAATGCTTTAATACCATATCACAGGATGTTCTTTTTCTTTTCAGAGTGGATATCCAAGCTCTGGACCTGCATCAAGCACTCCTGCTTTCAGGCCTGAGGATGAGCTGGAACATCTGACAAAGAAAATGCTGTATGACATGGAGAATCCTCCCTCTGATAACTTCTTTGGTGAGCCATGTCACAAGTGTCTGTGGCCCTCTTCTGTATTTACCAGGTTCAGTAACGGGAGGCCTGACAGCTGCTCTGGTAATATGGTGACACTCGTGTTGATGAATGTGCTTTCCATGCTTGGGCTGGAAGTGTAATCATCCATAGGAATTCCTCTGTAATTTCAGCATAAATCTCATGCTCACTCGCTGTGTGTTTATAGTCTTACTGGATATAAAGTTGAATTTTTCAGTGTCTGGTTCATTTTCACACCATCTGTCCCCAGCTTCCAGGCTACCAGTCTGAATTCAGGTGCGGTCGCTGTCATGCCTGCCTGCCCCATCCCTTCTCATTGCAGCTGCAAAAAAATCTGGCAGTGTAAATGTGTTCTGCTTCCAAGGCATGGATTTTCATTTTCTGTGTGCTGGCACAGATCAAAAGGAAATCCATTTTGAGTCAAGCAGGTTGGTTATACATGAGGACCCACAACAGGGTCCAACAAATACAAGTAAGACAAATCTGGACTGATTGGTTCATAGCAGTATCCTCTTTTTTTACCTGGAGAAAGATAAGCATCTAATTTCCTTCTTAAGAGGTATAGAGTATAATTATCTTAGGCATCTATAGGTGTAGAATTGTATCTTGCCTTTGCATGAAACATAGATGATAACTCTGAACTCTGCATTGAAATCAAGAGTCTTGGGCACTATCGATTGATCTGCCTGTGTGCTTAGTTTCTTACAGGCTTAGGTAATAATGATATTATGAAACAAACTGCTGTAGTTTGTAGAGTTAAAGACTGGGGCAGGCCATTCATTTTGTGTTCTTTATCTTCCTTTATTTCATAATTTCTTTAAATATCATTTATATTGCCGCCACATCTATTTGCTATAGAGTTTGGTTGGACCGAAACATTTCTGGCTTAAAGAAACTTTTGTGGGGTTTAATAAAAAAGTGGGTGGTACCACAGTTTCACTAACAAACAAGGATCTTGCAGTGGCAAGGATCTGATAATATGAAATTAAGGTGAACTCATCAAACAAACATTGCCCTTGTAGGTGGCATTTTAGTATCAGTCCTAATTCTCTATCAGTACCTTCTACCTCCTGTGGGCTGCACCCTAATAACCAAAATGTCTTCTCTGTAAACACTGATAGTCATCAGAGTTGATGACTGTCACAGATCTGAGGTGTGAGCAGGAAAGGCTAACTGAATAGAAAATAGCCAGGGAGAATTTTCTGTGTTGCTGCCTTTGACTTCATCTCTGCCCATAGCCATTTGGGTTCACTCTCTGATGTTTTAAACACAAAGCTACAACCAAATAAACATAGCATATATTTAGCCACTAGCTGGGCAGGCAGGAGGGAGAAATTTTTTTCCTGCCCTCTTCAGGCAAATGGCTGAAGCCCTGAAGCATGAGATCTGATTACAATAATTTTCTTGATGTAGCAGGAGTTGGTTGAGGGACCAAAATGCATTCAGTTTTCTTTTTAGCCCAAGAAGGTAGGTGGATAAACAAAGAAGATTCACAGGCTTCAAGGTCAGAAAGGACCTTGCTGTTACACTGCTTAATGCCCTACTCTCAGTTTCTCCCAGAAACATGATTGAATCATGACTTTAAAAAAAAAAAATCTAATCTTATCTTAAAAACTTTGAGCAATGGTGAGTCAACCACCTACCCTGATAAGCTGTTCTAGTGATTAATTTTCTTCACAGCTCGGAAATTGCTTCCTGAAGTGAAGCTTTAGTTTTGTTTACCACTTGTATTTATGAAGCTGCAAAGCTCAGATTTTGCAGACTAATATTGTATGACTAAGATTGCTCTGCTCTGTTTGAGAGGGTGGTACATCAAAGTTTCTTCATCCAAAAGGGATGCATAGCTGAAAGGGTGGGAACATAAAGTCTCTCAGTGTTAGGTCATCAATTTGGCTATCAGATGGTAGGTCAGACCAATGCCATGCTAATAGCTCTTAATTCAGCAGTATACGAGAAAAATGAAACAGAAAGAAGGCTTCAGAGCACTCAGAAGTTTTGCCAGTGTTATTTATATAAACATAATCAAAGATGAAATTATATAGCATAATCAAAGATGGAATAATCAGGCATGAGGCATGGTGGAAAAATCAAACAACCTTAGTCCTACCCTGGGCAGGTCATGTGTAATTACCAGCTGCACCTGATTGATCTTCTAATTGCACTGTGTGCCACTGAAGTTCATATCTTGGGGTGGTGTCCAGCCTTGGCATTCCTGATGTGTCAAAAAACCATGTATTGGTTCCTCAGCTCCCTAAGCATACTGTGCCCCATACAGCCTCCTGGAAGTATTTCTGTCTAACAAAATACAGAATGCTGGAGCACAGCTGCTTTTTATGCTCAGGTACAGTGAAAAAGGTAGGTTGCCCTCATCTTCCTAGGTTTGCTCCAGCCCAGACTCCTCCCTGGGTCTCTGGAGTCACAGTGGATGAATCTTTCTGATATAGCAGTGCAGGCCGGGAGTTTTGTGCTATTTCTGGCTATGTCAGAACTAAATACCCATCTCTACTTGAGCTGTCAGCCAGTGCCTTTCAGTAACTTTGTGCTCATGTGGAAAGAACAAATTAAGTGTGGGAGGGAAAAAAGAGTCTTTCAACTTTGGTTAACTGTCTCAGCCAATATCTCTGCCCTTGTTCTTTAGTTGTTTAGCATGGTAGTGTGAACTGTACAGGATTCATATGGCACATTGTTCAAACAACCCAAAAAAGGACAAATGGGCAGAGACACTGACTCTGATTTGCATTAAATGTCTTATGCCTGAGGTCTAAATGCAATGGTAATTGTAGCATACCAGATAGCTGTCAGCTAATCACTTTTATTAGTCTGAATTTAGAAAACTGGATTTCAGCACATTAAAAGTTGGTTAAGAGCAGATAGGTTTTGAATTGAGGAATCTAATTAACCTTGCTAGAAAGCTGCAAGGCGTTATATTAAGTCATGAAAATAATTCGTTGTAATAATTACATTTGAACTGTCAGGCTGGGTAAAGGTCATTTTACTTGGTCTTCCAGCACTCTGGCATCTTCTCTGTAACCAACTTCCTTCTGCAAGTTCTCACCTTATCTCTGGTTTTCAATCAAGCCATCTTGGTTCTGTAGTCAGCAGAATCTGACCAGCAGTGGGCAGGGTAAAGGTTCCTTGGGAAGGAAGAGGAGTAGGAGTCACTAAAGTTGTCTTTTCGCCCTGGAAATGCTGTCTGGTACTGTTGGCAGACCCAGTGAGCTGAGGAACAGGACAGCCAACACTTCCATCCATTCTAACTGCACCTCTCTGCAGCTTCCCAGGTGGAAACCACTGGAGGTGGTTTCAGAGTTGGAGGAACTGTTTTAGGCAGGGGTTGCTCACACCAGCACACACTGCTGGCAGCAGGGCATGGATCACACTGTCCTCGTGGGGAGTCTGGAAGTGTGGTGGGAGCCAGCAGCAGCATGATGGAGACATTTGGGAGCAGCAAGATCACAGCTGGCAGCTTTGTCTTGCCAGGGCTTACCAGAGCACCATGATCCAGTTGCTGGGAAATCCTCTAGCTGCCATTGGCAAGGCAGTGCTTAAGCATGGAAATATCACTAGGCATAATAATTTTGAAAAAAATTCCTCTGAATTTTTAAGCATTAAACATGCATGTTGGGTATTCTGCCTAACTTTTGTTGAGACCATACTACTATTATAAGTTTAAGCACCTCAATCCTTGGTGTATGTCCCCTCCTACCCCCATGTAGATTCTGGAGTAACTTGTGGAGTGACTACTCCTGGGAAGTCCTTGGCAGATCAGCAAATTAAAGTCTTTTAAGTCTAAGCTGCTCTTCCTTCTTTACTGATGATTAAGTTGCTGATCTGCGGTAGTTGGCTGTCTTTAATCAAATCCCTTTTTATTAGAAAGGATTCCCAAATGTCTTATGCTCTGTGCAGTAGGGATAGTTTCTCTCTGTCACAGCCCTCCCTGTTGATAAATGTGCTATTGTAGACAGGCATGTCTGATTTGTTTGGAAAAAATAATACTTAGTGGAGTGGAAATTGGGTAAGGTTGAGGGAGGAGAAATGGATACTTTTAGGAGATTAAAATGAAACTATCAAAATTGTTTGTTGGCCGCCATGGGAAATTACAGCCCTTGATTTTGCATTTTAAAAAACCCAACCAAATAGACACACACAAAGATCACAACTGTTCTGGACCACTGTTTCAAGTCTTATAGAAAGAAATTACTTCTGGCAGCTTATCAGTCTCTATCGCCATGCAGACAGTGCTGATCAAGACTGGAAAAGTGCCATTGGGGCCCCTCATCTCCTGTTGCCTTCTGGACTATGTCCCAGCTGAGTCACTCCCCACAGCAGTTTCCCTGACTGGTGGGAAAAAATTCTCACTGGTATTTTACCATAAATGCTCGGAGCTACCAAAGGAACCACCAGTTTTCTGTATTGGATAATGTAGCAGTCTCCTTTTGTAGTTCCAGCATGCTGTAGGGATGAATGTGGGGAGAAGAGTGATGCTAAAATCATCCTGTGGGAAATACTTAGTTTGTGCAGTAAAGAATCTTGATTTAACTCTGAGCTGATAATTCAGGATATATAGATTTTTTTAATGTGTATTTTCTGTGTACCCTGGTTTTGACAGTGGGAGAGGTGGTAAAGAATTGGGCCAAAGAGCAAGGCCAAGAAACAGGAGGCTTGATTTTCTTTTCTACTTCTCATCCTGACGTCTTGACGTGTGGCAGACCATTTTACCTTTTAAAACTTTTTTTTTTCCTTTTTCACTGAATTTGCTGGAGATGATTAGCAGCAGCAGTCATATGTGTGTCCCCCATGGAAAAGCCTTCAACTCCAGTGGTTCTTTGAGATGCCATGTCACAGTTAAGATTAAAGAATGATAAGTGTCACCACTATTGAATCTGCCAAGGCTCTGCCAGACTTTCCCATCACTGGCTTTGCATCTCCATTTGGCTTCCATTCATAAGATAAAATTACTTCAATAGGACGAGAGACCTGGTATCCAAACAGTGTTGAATGTGTTCCCTGATTTTGCTGCTTGAGAGTAGAATGTGGGTTGGCAGGTAGCAGTCCAAGTCAGGTATGGGAGAGAGGGTGGTAGAGTTGTAGGAGGGTCAGCTGGGGAGACACACTGGATGGTCCAGGTCCTTTGGTTCTGGTGTCTGTTTCCTTTGACGTAGCTCTGAGCACCGTACAGTTCTATAGGGTCTAAACTGAACATGGTCTGTGTTGCATTTCAGTCCTGGTCAGGCATATCATTAGCCTCCATGAGGCACAAGTAGCCACTTGGTTTCATCTGAATTATTACCAGAAAAAGAAACTGAAAGTTGTCATATCTTGCCTGTACTCTTAGATCCGTTCTGAAAAGGTTATCATTAGAAGAAACATATTATTACTACAAGAGCATAATTACATTGTAATTTTGCCATATAAAGTGATGTGTCTTTTGTCTAAAGGCAGGGGTTCTGCTGCAAGATGGTATCTGTCCTCATTGGAACAACATCTGGGTCAGAAAATAGTAGGTTAGACTTTCAACAACTGATGAGCCGACAGTCATTTTCTGTTATGTAACTGCTCACAAAAGCAGTATGAAAAGACATATAATGGGGACCCTTTTCTCCATTGTAGTTTAAATCATTATATTTTTATGCTCAAGCCATATTCCAGCATTTCCACACAGGCTACAAAGCCTGGGAGCAACCTCTGCTCAGGGAGGTCACAGTGGAGCACCATCAACATCCAGCAGCTCTGTTGTGGCCTGCCGCAAGGGGAGTCACCCTCCCTCTGCTCCCCAGGGGCTTTAATCATCTTGGTAAATGGCTTTCAGAGCCTGTTTCTTCAGTCTCATTTCTGTCAATACCTGCCACCCTCACCTAGCTTCTTTTTGGGGAGTCCTCTCCCGCTGGCATCCTTGCACAGCAAGTGGAGGTAGAATAAATTTATAAGGATAATCTCAGTGTGACCTGGATGGTGAATTTTAGCCCACAGTTCCAAAGTAAGAAGAGAAAAAGAGTAGGCCAGTGAGTGGTTGGAGAGCAAAATATACCAAATCTACATGCACTTATCTGCAGCCATGAGAAAGGCAAGAGGCTGTGAGCTGGTCTGTTGCTTCTCAAGCATTTGAAAGACTGGAAATTTGACTCTTCCCAATGTCGATCCTGTCCGCTTACACTATGTTGATTTTGGGGAACCTGTTTTATGAAGCTAAGTACCTAGATATTTTTATACCAGGGATCTTAGCCTTATAAAGGCTTGAGTGCACATCTTCTAAATGAAGATCCAGCAGATGTAGCAGTCAGGAATGAGAGAAGGTTACACTTCTGAAAGTCCTGAGGACCTGATAAATGCATGGGCCAGGAGACAGGAGACTCACCTTCTGTTTTCCTCTTATCCACACAAGAATGGTCAAGACTTTGCATCATGAGTGTTTCTGAAACACAGCCTCTTCAGAGATCACCGCTGCTTCACAGATGGGATATAAATCTTGCAACAAAACCACAATTACCTTTTGTTACTGTAGGTCATAAAATCCAGCTGGAACAGGTAGCAAGCAGCATGAATTCTGTGTTTTTAATTCCCTGGTTTAGCTTGAATTGATGGCAGTCAACATAGGCATATTCTTACTTTCAAACAGAACTTATTTTTGATGCACAAATTATTTAATGGAGAATAAGTTCAGAATACCAAAGTAGCACATTATCAAAGGGATTCCTATGGTCACCTGTGTGCTCTGAAAGAGAGTGGGTTTCAGGCCATGAATGAAATTAGGTTTGTCCAAAAGATTAGTAAATAAAAATTGATAATTTCCTACTGTCTTCTAAGAGGAGTGAAATGTGATAAATTTAGGAATATGTCTTTCTAAAGTACAGCTGTATTCTACATGATTCTTCAGCATGTTTAAAAATTAACATAGCCATAACAAAAAAAAATCCATGAGAGTGGTAGATACTTCTTTTGTTGTGAGAGGGCCCTTAATGTGCTAGGACCTGTACATATGGATAGGAAAGCTCATCCTCTTTCAGAAAGACCTTTGAACAATGATGAGGCTGTTAGCCAACCCCCCATATTTAACAGTCCTATGTGCAAACAGACCAAATCTTTCTACCTTAATTTGACAAACAGTTCAAAGGCAATCCAGCTTGTTCATGATGAACTTAGAAAGTAAAGTAAACTCTCTATGGACTGAAAGGGCTGAAGAATTGCTAGTGAGCCATCAAGTCTTCAGCTGCAGTTCATTAGTCTGTTGCTAACTCAGATCATTAAGAAGCAAAAATAAGACCTACCTGCTGGCTGTTTCCTGCTCCACATGAAATGAGCTGGCTGGTCCCTGGAGGTTCTCTATAGGGATGTCATCACCTGATTAAAATCCACAAATTTTGGCACCTGGAGGACCCCCGTTGGGAATCTCCTTGATGAGGCCAGGAGCCGAAGGTGGACTGTTAGTCTAGGACATACAGGATGGAGATGGAGATGGAGATGGAGATGGAGTGCAACCAGGAGTTCCCTCCATCCAGGATATCGTAAGCTCTAAATTCTCACATACAGGTATTTTGAGAGGGGGTATGTGTGTGTCTATGAATGAGTGAGAATGCTTTTCTGGACTGTAATATTATAGAAATAATTTTCATTTCAGATAGAGATTTGTAGTGTTTAAAGCCTCAAGACATTCTTTTGACATGACTTGTAGCTGAGCTGTTGAGTGAGGCACAGGCATTCAGTTTTGGAGCTGGAGTTAGAAACCCTTCCAGCCATGCAGTCTTGGATAAATCTTTGTCAGAATAACATGAAAAAAGTTTAATTTCTTTGTTTCAAGTTAGTTGTATACATGACCTGACAGAAAAGAACACTTTCTTTGCTTTTTAAAACTGAAACCAGCTCACCTGTTCTCTGAAGCTGGATGCACTAAATTTGCAGTTTGCTCCTGTGTTCCATTGTGGCTCATTGTGCTGCAGTGGCATCCAAGGCTGTGGTCACACTGTACTATGTGTAAATTAAACCTGGAGCAGGAACAGGGTGCATCCCTCAGAGTTCTGAAACTGAAAATATGTCAAGGACCAGGAAATTAGTGTTCCTAATTTACAAACGAGGGGCTGACTGGCAGAGTTAAGATGACTCACCCAGAGTCATGCTGAGATCCAGTAGTGGAGTGGGAATTGAGTCTAGAATTCCTTCAAGTTCCATGCCTTACCCAAAGCTGTGGACACACTATTTTATGTGAAAATCAACCAAAATGGACTTGTGATCCTTGTCTGATAAGAAATCACAACCACTTGAAGGCTTTTCCCAGCATACAGAGCAGAAGTCCTGTTTTCCAGGGTTAGTAACAAGGCTATGAAAACAAGAAAGGAGGGAAAATGTGCTCCAGGATCACATTCGATCATTTTACCTGCTGTTAATGTAATGTACCTACTAATGTAATCACACTTCAGCATTTAGATAGTTCAAGTCTATTAGGAAAATTGATAATTCACCATAGTATTACCATAGTAATCTGTTATTCCCACTCTAACAATCACTGTTCCACTGAAGTGGGGCACAGTATGGCATTTGTTATTTCTTCTTCTGGTGCCATTTGTCTCATGCTGTCTTTTTTGATAGGGTGGTTTGTCTTTCTCTAGTACCTTTTGCGGGTACTTTAGTGTCTTTAACTGAAAATGAGTTATTTCCAGTGGGGGGAAAGGACAGATTTTATCTGAAAGTGAAATGTGTTAAAAAGAAGAATTAAACAGGACTGTCTCATTTGCTGAGTGTTCTCCAGCCTTTTCTCTTCTGATGGAAATGCATCAAAACTGTTTGGTTTTTTATAAGGAATTGCTTTGACTCAGATTCTGTGAGATGAATCATAACCCACTTTCTCATCTGAGATGCGAAAAAAAAAATTCCAGCTCTGCTGTCAGTGTCAGCATTATCAATACAGAGTGATTCTCAGTGGTGCAAAGAGGTAGAGGGAGATTAAAAGAATGAAAAGAATCAAAAGTAGCCAAACTTTCCTGCTGGTTTTAGTAAGCTGCACTATTTTCATGTTTCCAAATGCACCTTGCTGTTCATCATGTCATGTCATGAACACATGTTTTCATGTCTCTGGCTACAACCCAAGGTCACACCTGCTGCTCAAAAGTCAGGAGACTGTCATCTCAAACTGGCAGGCAGATCATGAGACACCAGCCCTGGCAGACATTTGGGATGCTACAAGCAGCCAAGAGTAAACCTGTTTTGATTTGTGAAACCTGCAATTGAGCTGTCCCCTGCTTGGACTGTGCCAGCACAGGTTGTGTCAGCTGAGCAGGAGAGAGTGGCAAAGCCCTGTGCCTGTCCCATGGCCCTGCCAAGCCAGCCCCATTGAGGGAAACAGACAGTGTCCATAGCAATGGTATCACTGTGGGTGCAAAGCAGAGATGGGAGACTACATCTGATACCTTGTCACCAGCTTTCCTTTAGAAACTTGCTCATTTGGTTTTTTTTAGTTTTTTTTTCCTTGTGTGTCTGCCAAGACATGCACAGAGATGTAGAAATAATTACTTCTGGAAGTGTGAGCTAAGAGCCAAACCTCTGAAAAACTGTGTTCACAGCATCAGGGTCAAAAGGGGACAGCACAGGTAGTGACATGAGTTCTGACTGCTGACAAAATTTATCTCCCCATTGCACACAAGTGGTTCAGTAAAACACCATGGCAATAGCAGACCCCTTTGTTGAGAGTTTAGAGGTATGGGTACAACCATCTTCCACAACCTAAGGCACTGTCCACTGTTAGATACAGACAGCTGGATGTGGGATGTGAATTATTTTGTTTTGTAGATCCTTCTAAATCACTGTCCCAGCCATGCTAAAATGTGTTTAAAGCTGTGAATCAGTCTGTGTGCAGTTAGCAGCACTGTTGAACTTTAATATACAATTTCCTCAACAAAATCTGGTTCCAGACAATATCTTGAGAGGTTAATAACTTACTATCTGCTCAGTACATGTTCTGATTATGTCTGTACTGTCAGGGGCAGGCTAGGCAGATGATGTGCTGCATTCTTTGTGAGTGCAGGTTGAAAGAAGGGATACTTTTTGTGGGGGTTTTAGTTGCTTTTGTTGTCATTTAAAATTACACTTGAAAAAACCCCAGCTTTTTAAAGCTCTCTATTTCCTCATGATGTGCTTGCCATGAAAGACAAGTGAATTCAGCATGTGACTGTCAAAAAAACTGCAGAAAGCCTGAAGCCTTTTGCCTTGAATTTTCACTTGTGTTGATGAATGGCTGAGACGTGACAATATTGACTTTCCACTCCTTTTAGTGCAGAGTTTGTGATCGCATGAGCCAAGGAATTGTGTCTGGCTGAGCTGGAGGGAGACATTTAGAAAGGACTCTAATGTGGGTCCTTTATGCTGTGCAGAAGACTGTCATATGAAGCCAGCTCTTCTAAGCAGGAAAGTCCTAGCGATCATCACTGCCAACATGGAGCTAATTCTGGTCATGTGTTCTTGTTGTCATTTCCATGAGCTGGGCAGCTGCTTCTCATCTGTGTCCCGTGGCTGAAATTAGTGAGAATACTAAAAGGCATAAATAAATATGTGTATGTGTACACATATATATAGTGCAGGATACTACCTGGAGGCTGATTCTAATGGCATTCCTTTCTTTCCCATTCTCCATCTCAACATCTCACATCAACTCATCCAGCTTTTGGTGCCTACTTGGGTCACATGAAGGGTGGCTCTCTTCTACACTGGCAAATCTGATGTGTGTGGTTTAGAGGAGGGAGGAAGGTGTGGTGGAAGGGCAGGACTGGGGAAGGAACGGCTACAGTAACAGTGGATGTTTGGGTGGGATATTTTAATGCTCCATCTTTTATCTGTATATGCCTAAAACCATTGTCTTCTTCTAGAGATAAAATGGCAAAGCACAGGCTTCAGTGTGCTGTGCTTGTGTAGTTCCATTAGGCTGCTACTGATGCTAAGACCACTGTAACCTCTTATTCTGTGTATACTAAATTTCCATGCTCGGCAACCAAAAGGGGAGTGGAGTGAAAAATGGAGGTTGCTTATGGTCAGATTTATTTCTACTGTTTCTTCATAGTCAGAATTCAAGAGGTGAAGGAAGTGGAGCATGTGCACTGCAGATGTGCACAGCTGGTGCATTGCCATCTCCGTGGCATCCTCTGTCAGAAAGGCAGCTGGGGAGAGCCACAAGGTCTGTGTCAGTTACATGACCAGCTCCTAGTGAAAGCTTGTCTTTTGAACTCTTTCAGTCTCTTGCTGCCCTGCTGTGTCTAAATTGAGTGAGGAATGGAAAGTGTTCTTTTCAATCACACAGGGAAGGGTCACATACTTTCTTGATGACTTCTTAGGCAAAAAACCACACCAATAATGCAAGTTTTAGGAACCTCAGCGGGAGGGTCAGAGACAGGCTATGGAAAAGAGGCCACCCCCAAACTTAGGCCAGAGGGACATTGCTGCTCTGGGGTTGGAGATTTGTGCCCTGAGCTAGTTCTGGTCATGACTGGTCATGAGGAAAGGGTTTTTTGTTTGTAAGGCCTATTGATCCAAGTGTGGGCTTGGTCTTTTAAACAAAAACAATACTTCCCAGAAAGACAACTAGTCTTGGGATCTAGGTGAATTTTCTATTATTTCTTTTGCTATGATTACAGCAGGACATTGCGTAAGGAGCAATAACTAAGCTGTTTAAAGTCTACAGACTCTGCTTCCTTTTGTTTTATACAATTGCAAGGTGTGCACACACAGTCTTGCTGCCTATTGCCCTTTGCAGCACAACTTTCAGGGAAGACAAGGTGGCTGACCTGTGGTCTTGAGTCCTTTGTAAGTGACAGAAGTCCTGGTACTGTGAGTGACAGCATTTAGGTAGCAAGTACGAATGGTGTGCATCCAGCAAATTTCTGATTACAAGAGCTGGTCTGGCCTGGGAAAATTGCAGAACTGTTTGTTCAGAAGAACAAACATTTCACAGGATGATGTTTTGGAGCATGGTCTAATTGTGGCACATGATGGCTCACATCTCAACAGGCTGACTAGAAGATGCTGTAACTGATATCAGCTTGGCTACAGTAAAATCAGTCTGGCTGAATAAATACTGCCTAAATTCATAGGACATCAGTGTGTGCAGTAGCTTCATCCTTGTGCTCTGAGGACAAGGGAGAACAGAACGATATACAGCACAAATAAGACTGTAAAACAAAATTTTATTTAATATTGTTTCTCCACGGCAATTTACTAATATTGTGTCACTCTTAGCTGGGAATATCACATGATGACCCTTAATACCTCAGACAGGGTTTATCTGCACTAAAAGGAGCTCATAAGACTTCAGTCTGTGATTTCCAAAATGCCAGTCTCTCTCTTTCTTTGCTGTGTTGAGGTTGCTTTGACTTTCTCATGAAGCAATACTGGAACTCCGACATTTTGCAGGCGTTCTAGTGTTTGGACATGGATCTGAAGCTTATCTCAAACTCTTCTGGAGTCATCTGGTCTTGAACATGGTTATAGACTTCCCACAAGCTACATCATCCATTTTGTTTTGTAGGTCCTCATCTGTGCAGGGATGCTTAGAACAATGGAAAACAATGAAAGCAATTTCTAAAGCATTTGAAGTCCCAAAAAATTCTGTTTTGAAGGCTTTTGTAAATTGTAGCTTTCCACTGGGACAAAAGTCTCCCACACTTTTCCTGTGCTGAGGTGGGAATAATATCTTCTGTGACCTACTCATCACATCTGACTTTGTCACTATAATAAAGCTGCATCATTTTATGTGGCAATAGAAACCAACTGACTTAAACCAGTGTTGATTTTCTGGGTTTGGTCATATAAATTCAAAAGAAGTCAACTAAGTTTACATCAGCTAAAATCAGGCTTGGTATAAACTGTCCCTACATTTACCTCAGATCTAAATTTGGAAGTCTAGTGGATTTCAAATGATTCTGTTATCACATGTAAACAAGTCCATCAGTTTTCCCTACTGTCACACCAAAGAGTTTAATGAGGATTAGATACCCCTACTGTTTTCACAGTGAACTCCCATGAATGCTGGAAACCAGTGAAGAGCCCTGGAAGTTCAGAGCACAGCGATTTGCCAGCTTTGCTCGTATAGAGCTGCCGTCACTGATACAGCACGTTCAGGACGTTTTCCAACACCAAGTTTTTGGCAAACACTTAACAATCCCTGCTGATGATGGCCTTTTCCAATGCCCTGCTCAAGGACATTGGACTGTCAGAACTCATCATGAACTCTGGATATTGAATCAGTCCTTTCTGATTGGTTCAGCTGTGGGAGGGAAGAGGGAAAGCTTTTGTGGTTTCAGTTTCCGTTGGCGCAAAATTTTCAGGTCATGAACTGTGTGAATAATTCAGGAGACAGGGATTTGTGCTCTTAGTATGGAAGCCAATTCAGGAAGAATCTTCCGACTTAGTAGTACTATGATGAGTGATGAGTAGAACTTTGAGCACGCCTTTGTAGATGCCAGTCAACATCAGAGCCTCCTCACAGAGAACTTGAGGTGAAATGTCAGGAAAGTCTTTAATCATGATAAATGGATCAGTACCCACAACTCTCGTGTCTCCTACTGTTAGTCAACAGGCTTTAGAATCAAAACCACCACCTCAAACAGATCAGATTTAATGCCACTAAAGAGCTTGGTTTTATGTTGTGAGATTTTTTTAACTTATTATTTTTTAAGCCTTGCTAATTTTGAATCAAAAGCTGTAGGATGTGTGAGAGTGACACATGCAGTTGTGCAGATGGATTTCCACATACTTTCTTTAAATAAAATAATAATCGTTATAAATACGTATCTCGTATTTTGCAGTAATTCACTTGTAATAGAGGCCAAGCAAGAAAACTTTGATATCCTTATGCAGCAAGCTCTGAGAATGTGGCAATCAGAGAGCATAATGATCTGTGGATACTTGATATGAGTGCTCTATCAGGGACTCCAGATGAAGCATGTGCCACTGGGAGGTTATTCTGAAATTAGAGAGTTATCAGTATTACCTTCCATCTACCCCGGCCAGTAAAAGCAAGTCCCATGACCCAAAGGAGGAGCAGAATTATAGTTATTGCTTAATTACATCAGTCTAATAAATATAGTGTCACCAACATCAAATGACATTTTTAAAAGGACTTTTGCTTTAAATACCAATTTAACATTTTAAGATTATGACATGTGCAGTCATTCTGAATAGGTACAAATATTGAAGAACCCCTGCAGATTCAGAGTGCTTCTCCATCCCACATTTAAAGTTCCTGTTACTTGTCCAAGAGAGTAAACAAATATTGGACCTTGTACCTGGTTGGAAAGGTCTCAGATTTTGGGGTGAAGAAGGAAACCTCTGTCTAGTAGGTTGCTTTAATGAGGGAAAAAGCCAGCATTAGTTGATTCGAGCTACTGAGAAATTGGGAGTGCTGGAATTCATTGCGAGGAACTGTGGATGCTCGCCATACAGGTGAGGTGGTTTCCAGTGCCTGAGGGATGTGATTTATGGCAGGGCTGCTGTCAACACACAGACAGCACATGTTTCAAAACAGCAAGGAAGCTTTGGGCTGGTGCCGGATTGTGAAAGGCAGGGTTTTCAAAAGACCTGAAATAAATGAGGTGCTGGTTGAAATTTGGTGTGACATCTTCTAATGCAGCCAGGCACCTTTGAAAACCTCAGGCCTTAACATTGTTTGACCTATGAGAGCTGCCATTTGTTCAGGACAACACTCTTTGTCAGATCCAGTCTTTCTTCATTTTTTTTCCCTTTCGCTTTTGGCAGTGGGGAGATAGGTTCCCTCCCTGCTTTTTGAGTTTTGTCAGATGTTTTTCCTTAGGTAAGCATACAGGAAGCATTCCAGGTTGGTAGGCCAGAGCCAATGGCACAGGAAGCATCTCTGACTCAAAATTTTTTGCCATTATTCAGGCAATTTCATCTTCACCACTGAACAGAGCCTTTGGTAAAAATCAGCTCATGCCACCACCTTCCCAGTGATAGCATGAGGCAGGGACAAGCTGCAAAATACCAGCTAGAGCACAGTCAGGCTATGGAAGAGTGAATTGAGTCATTCATGCCCAGCCATGGATGTGATTTTTGGCTTGAGTCTGCTTAACACACTGATGGTGTCAATCCTGGGCTTATGAAATAGATTGGCTGAGCAGGGGGACAGAAGTGGTTGAAGTGCCCTTGTGTAACATGGACATAGTTGGAGATGAAAGTCTTTGGGACAGGGGACATTGTTTGCTCTGTGTTTGTCCTGCACCTAACATCACAGAGCTGCACCCCATTGCTTGAGCTCCTTGAGCCTGCTCTCATACTGCAAATGGCAAACTCAACCACAGTCCTTTGCAATGTTGGAAAAGACAACTCATTTTTTAACCCAGATACAAAGGCTGCTGTCTGTATCAGTGTGAGTCTTAGCTGGTCCCTTCTGACTGCATTCTTGGTTCATCTCTGTAAGAAAGCTGAGAGCTCAGGACAATTTGATCTATGTATAAGGTGTGCTTGTACTGAGCAGCAGCATGAGCCCATGGGCAGCCAGTCCCTCTTCCTCCCCAGATGGGGGAATGTCTGGGAGAAGCTGCATGAACCATTGCACAGTGAGCACCAACCCTTTGAGGAGAGCAGCTCCTCTGGCCTCCAGCAATCACTTACAGACAGGGTCAGGTGCAGCAGCCCCTGAAATCACCCTCCACTGCTCTGCCAGCAAGGTTGGGCTCCTGAGCCAGGAGGGAGCAGGCTGGGACAGCACCTGCCAAAGGACCCAGACAGGCAGGCAGAGCTGCCCCACGTAGCTGCTGCCTGAGGCTGCTGCCATTGGCACCCCCCGTAATGACAAGGTATTTTTTTGTGGCTTTCCAAAAGAGGATGCTGAAATTTGATGCAGCATTACAGAATGAGCCCAGTGGGCCAGGGGATAGCTCAGGAGATGCCCCTCTGCCTGTGGCCTCTGAGGAAAGTGGGAGGAGGAGTGATCCCTACCTGGTATCCTGCCTTCCTTTCCCTGCAGGAGATTTGTACAAGCATGGTTGTCTCACCTTGTGTGCCATCATATATTTGGTGGTTTTATTTCACTGTCCAGGGTTTATCATGCAATATGGCTTTGCAAGTGTGAATGCAAAGGGAGTGGCTCAGTGATTGTTGCTGTTGGGATCACCAAAACTAACAAAATTTGTCTGATCTACAGCCCGGCCAGCAACTGTTTGCCTTTGCTAAGGTCCTTCCTAGGAGGGGTAAACTCCCACAGAATCAGCCTTGGGGTAAATTGCCCAGAGAGAGGTTTCCTGCCCCACTAGGACTTGGCTGGTAGCCTCATCTTCAGCAGGGCTTTAGTAGAGAGCTGCTGAGGTTGTTCCCTGGATGCCACATATTGGTAACATCTCAGTAAAAAATTAGATGTCAACATTAGTGATGAGTGCTAAGGAGAAAAGTAATTTTTTGGTTTAGAAAATCTTACCTCCTATGAAAATAAAATAAAACAAGAAGTTTCCCAGCTTTTGAAAGCATGAGAAGGACCCACTTTCTTACAGCCTTTGTAATTTTTACCCTATATTTATTTTGAATTAAAAAGAAGTTTTGCGTCTTCCTTTTTGAACTTACTACATGCAATCAGAGAGGAGTACATGAAAGTGGGAGACTTCTGTGAAAGTATGAATTTTAATTTTTTTTTTTGTACCGAATGAAATCATTGCATTATTTTAGTATATATACTATATACATATACATATATATACATACATATATATATATAGCTAAGTATTTGTTGGGTGGGGTTTTTTGTATAACTTGATGCTTTGAATGTCTTGCCCCTAAACGCCAACACTCTTAATTAAAAAGAATAATTATGAAATGCTTCTTCTTTCAATCCAACTCTACACTTAAAGCTACTTCTTCGCTATACCCATGCCCAGCTCAGCCCGGGCTGGGAGCAGTGGGGAGGGGAAGCAGTAGCAGGGAGAGCCCAGCACACAGCAGGGTTCATGTCACCGTGTTTGCCGTGTTGGAGAGCCCGGGGCAGACTGGGGCTGGAGGAGGAATTGCTGTGGCTGCCCCGGTGCCTGGCGGAGCTGCGCTAAGGAGCTGCTTCCCCTGCTTCCTGAGCCCGGCGCTTCAGTGGATATACAGCCGTAGTGTCTGTCATCTGGCAGCTTTCATCGGCATTAAAGGAAACATTTCTAAAGGAAATAGAGTACATTTTACTCTCCCTTGCATTTCCTTGATTGATTAGCAAAGGGAGGAATGTTTCCTTTCTCCCACTCTTTTTTTCACGCTTTTTTTTTTTTTTTTTTTTTTTTTGTCTCCAGATGTTAGCGGGGCTCTATTTCAAGCCGTTCGCACATGGTAAAACACGTGCCAAAAAGTTGACACAATGTAACAACAACAACAACAACAGGGGAGGGAAAAAAAAGGGCAAAGCATGCTGCAAAAAAGGTGCCTGGGACCTTAAATACTGTAGAGCATCACTGACCCCCACTGGGCTGGCACACTCACTGCACATCATCCGGCCTGGGGACTGGCACCTCACCCACGTGCGGGGCTCCGGGACACCCCAGCCTGCGAGGGGGGCTTCTGCCATTCTCTCCTTGCAGCTGGAGCAGGCTGTGTCCCTCATGAACGCAGTGCAAAGGCCTTGGCCTGGCTTGCTGCCAGGGGCATTGTGGCCGGATGGCAGAAAGGCTCACTGGTGGTACCATTAGGTGCCCGATGAGATTTTTTTTTTTTTTTTTGCCTGAGTGCTTGGTGAAATCTCTGTTGCTGGAGGTTTTTAGGAGCGGGTTAAACAAGTATCTGTCAGGAATGCTGTCCAGAGAGTTGCTGCTGCCGTGGAAGCAGTAAGATTGTTTCTATATCTTCTCAAGATCCTGTTCAACCTGAATTTTTATATTTTTGGGGGGAAAATCAGGAGTGGTCTTCTCCATTTTGTGGCAGTAATACATTGTGGCTGCAGTGATTTGGGGAGGTACCTCTCATTGTAATCTGCTTTGTATCAGAAACAAACTAAATTGTCTCTTGTGTCCCAGGATGTTGAGGGGAGGGGGATGTAGATGGGTAAAGGATCATCGCTACACAAGTGTTGAAGGAAGCAGAGGCCTTTCTTTCTCTGTCAATAGACAGAGGGACAGCAGCAGAGGCACAGAACTCTGTGTGCTCAGTTGCTGAGCGACTCTGCCAGGCTGCCAGAGAGTGATGCCATGATCCACACAAGGAGCAAATTCTTCCTCCTGGGGAGGGGGTTTTTGCAAGACTGGTGCTGGGAGTTCCGCCTGAAATGGAGTTATTACGCCACCAGCCCTTCTTACCATTCAAGCCTTTTCAGAGATGGCCTTGTGGTTAAAGAAACAAGACTGTGATTGAGAAGATAAGGTTTCAGTTCCTGAGTCCATCCTAAACTTCCTGTGTGACCCTTGGAGGGTTATTTAAGATATGTGGGTCTCAAGTTCCCTACCTTCATGTTGGGTGTCCTAACAGTCCTCTACCTTCCCTGGGGTGTTGGAAAGGTTCACTGGAGATCAGCTGCGACAGTAATCTTGTCATGAGCAGCATGAAGAAATGTTTGAGAAGGTGAAGTGTTGGCAGAGTGAGCCTGCACAGTTGCAGTGCGTTTGCTCTGTGGTGTGGAATGGGACCTCCGGGGCATACTGAGAATGTGTCAGGTTTTTACAGCCAAGCAAAGTGAGAATATAAAGTTGTATTGTGGTTGGAGGAAAGGGATGCAAACAACACAAGAGTGCAGCTACTGCACAGTGCTGTACAGTACAAATGACAAGTAGGTCACTGCAGGGACCTGTACATCTGGAGTACAAGTGCAACACAGTTAAAGCAAAATAACCAGGACACAGTAATTAAATCATGGCCTTGGATTTAATTTATGAAGTGTTTCAGGCACACTTTGGTGCATGAAGCTGTGTTTACTGTGAAAGATTGTGTTTTCTGACGTCTGCTGAAGAAGAGGGAATTAAGATTGATCTGTCTCATGTCCAAAGGCTGTGTAAGACAATTGATGCATACAGCTACTGTCAAATAGTGACACTTAAAGCTTGGATCCTGGCGCAGTAAACCATTGTGAAGGGCTTCCCACTCAGTGAAAAGTCTTAAGTTCAGAGCAAGAGAAGGGTAGGTAAGGAAGGCAAGGGTAAGATGAGCTAAATAATACAGTTTTCAGCAAAAAGTACAAAATGCCTCTGGGTTTCCCTTTGTACCATTATTGCAGTGCCCTGAGTGCCAAAATGTCAGAATCACTCTGGGACAAATATGATCGACACATCTTTGTTGACCACAATCAGTTAGACACACACCTCCCATGCACTGTAGAAGGACATAAACCCTCCCTAGTGAATCAGAGATCCCTCTTGTATTCCCTTTGGATGAATCAAAGAACCCAGGACCTGTTGGGTACTTCTGAGTTGAAGAATCCCTGACACTGGGACTTAACTTGATTAGGGTATACTAAGTTAAGGTCTGCTGATACACTGTTATGCTTACAATCAATTTCTGCTCCTGTATCCCTTAAAATGGAGCAATTGTGCCTGTATGACATAGGTGTCCTGAGGAATCCCACCTGCTTGGGAAATGCTTGAAAACCCTTGGATAAAAGTCGCTAGGAGAGAGGAGGGACAGAAGGGAAAGTCTTTTTACATTGTTGACTTATGGTCAATGTTGTCCTCGAAATGCTGTTTTGTCATCAATATTTCTTCATTAGGAATAATGATTTTTCCACATTTACTGCCAGCTGATTCAAAGCCATCCAAAAGCAGAATGTGTCATGAATCTCTAAAATGCATTCACTGGCGAACTCTAAACAGAGATGATTAGAAAAATAACACAGCGGAAATACTGGGTGTCTTGAGGCTGCCAGAGGAACTTTTAGTGAGATATTTTGTTCAATGTATTTATATATTTTAAAAGTGTTCTTGGTACTGTTTTGAAAAGGCAGTGTGATGTATATTTTTTGCTCTTTCTTGCATTGTGTATCAGGGCTGCAGTGAGAGCCAGGGAATACACTTAGCTGATCAAGGGAAATTGTGTAATTGATAGGCACTGAGGATATGACCTTGTGGTTTATTCCCCCAGTACAGTTAGGTGGAAAACAGTTTTTCCCATCATGCAGTTTTTTGAGATATCAACATTTTTCCCCCACATTTCAGCAAATGCAGAACCTCCCTACTTTCATGCTTTTATCAGAAAATTATCCCCTATCTCTTCTCTACATAGAATGCATGCTTTGAATTCATGAATTTAAGTCTTTTGTGGAGAAGTTTTCACATTTTCTCTCTGCTTTCTCTGCTCTCGGCATGTATAGTTACTGTCTGAATTGTCCGTGTTAGGCACTGTACATCACAGTGGTACTGCTAATGGCTTCATGTCTAACTAGGTATGGCAGAAAAATATTGCTGTAGCCTGGAAAAGGCTACTGAAGTCTCTGGATGTGCAAACAGGAGCATGTCAAGCCACCTGTGTGGAGTTACATTGCCTTTATCTTCAGCTCCAGCGTGATTGTTATCAGAATAATACTGCCATAAGCATCAGTATGACATGTACCTATTCCCTCATCCATCTTCAGTGGTGGATGTTTGTCCCATTTGCTCACATTCCTAATCTGATGTTTAAAAGTGACGCATGTCCTAGATAACATTGAACACCCTGTGTCTAATTCCTCATCTCCAGATTGTGCCCAGTTTCTGGCCAAATCTTAAGAATCTTGCTGAGTAACAGCACAGATTATGGCCTGTCCTATTAATCTTTAGAGTTAAAACATACATCCTAGCTCCAGTGACCTTGAATCTCTGCAACATCCTTTTCAAAAAATGCAGTTTCTCTCTATTCATGCTCAACTAGCTGCAGAAAGAAGTCTCTGGCTTTTAACTTGGGCCAGATTATTTCTGCTTCGTAGTCATAGAGTTATAGAATATCTTGAGTTGGAAGGGGCCCACAAGGATCATCAAGTCCAGCTCCTAAAAATCTCTCCTCTGGTTTCCTTTCTGCCTCATATCTAACAGAAGTTTCATGTCTTTACCTGCATGACCTGTAATGACCTATTCCCACCCTTCTCCCTCTAGTATTCTCTAGTGATATATCAACTCATCCTTTCCATCTGAAGGCATCTATGTTCAATCTTCAAGCACTTACATTCTCTTTTGTGTTGTCTTTGTCCTTTCTTCAGAAGCATTCCATTAAACTTCCTTTAAACTCCCTGCGGGTCCTCTTTCAAATTCTTCCTTAACCTTTTCCTTTGCTGTGCTGTCTACAGACTCCTTGTCAACAGTGAAAACATTTAGAGTGCTGAGGCCACAGCTTCTCTTGCTGACTGGTTTTGTCTGATTGTTTCCTTCTATTTCCTATTACTACCCAGTTATTATTGCTTGTATTAGGTTGTAAACTCCTGCAGTTGGGCCCTTCTGTGAATGCTGTGTTTTTCCAATACACAGCAGAATGGATCTGTTCTATAATCTGAGCAGCCAGGATCTGTGGTGGTATGGGTGAAAGCCATGTCATAATAGTCATGAGATAACAAGAAATTAGAACCCACCATCATGTGCAATATGAGCTCCTCTTTTCCCTTCTTCCCCTTGCTTCAGATTCACAACATTTCATATTTTTTACACAATAGAAGACAGTAAGTGAGGAGGTTTCAGAACAGAGTATAGTAGCTGATGTATCCTTTCAGCTGCTGAAGTGTTTCTGTGTGATCCACTCACTAATGATGCCATTTTCAGCAGGGCAGCCTCTGTGGGCACTGCTGTACTGTCCCCCAAGGTAAGACCACCATGTGGCAGCCAGGCTGGGCTGAAGGAAGGTCACAGCACAGCCAAGGTTATGAACCTTTTTCATGCAGAAATAAAACTCCAGTCTCCCAGGCTTGCTGCCAACATATAGCCTTCTAGTTTTGCTGAAACGATCTTGAAAAGGGACCTAAAAAGGGCTGAAGGGGCCAAAGAAGAATGTTGAAATGACATAGTTTCTCATCTTCATGCAGTTTAGTGCTAATGTTGTCCTTTGTCTTTAAGCTGCCTTTTAAATGCTGTTTGTGGGAAGCAAATGGGTCACGTTGTTCTGTGTTTCTACTGTAATACACTGCCTGCTATTTTTCTCTTAGATTATTTGTGTAATCTTTTTTGTGCAATCTGTTTGTTCTTGAGTCTTGCAAACTTTGCCTTTGCTACTTCTTTCCCAATAAGCAGTGCAACTTGTTCTGTGTTCACTCATGGGTATTCTGCACACAACAGGCTGGGTTATTTGAGCCAGTGTGAAAATATTAAAATGGGGAACATGTGTGGGCACTTAATTGTGGTAAGCCCAACCACAAATACCTTCGCCGTTGGTAACTGGCACACAGGAAAAGCAGATCTTTGTTTTGTTTTTATCAGACATAATGATAGATACATTGTTTTTAGTGGGGTTTTTCTGGTTTTCTAAGGAAATGAGGCTTGTGCAATCGTACTGTGTGTGTGCATGTGCCTGTCTGCTTGTCAGCTCCTCCCTCACCAGCACTTGAAACTAATAGCCATTTTCAACTACATTTGAGCAAGAAGTTGGGAGAAGAGAGAGGTTTTTGCAGAAGTCTTGTGAGTTCCCAGATTGCACCAAGGTCTGCAGAACATACAGTCCCCAGTGAACACATTGCTGCAAACCAGATTGCTTGTGTATTTGCTCATGTGCCTTTAAGTGGATCCAGCCACCCAACTGAAGCTCCCAAATTTGAATATTTTGGCTTATTTGCTTTTACCTTTTAGGTGAGTAAGTCAGTTGGGAGAGTTGCCAGGCACTGAGCTTGGGTTCTGATTCTCATTGGAGTGGCCATGTCTCATGAAAAACATGGTTTTCTCAAGACCACAGTGTTGCAGTTTGCATATAAACTTAAAAAAAGGAAGCTTTCCTGTGTGAGAGTTTATAGCAGTATTCCTGTCTGTGTATTTAATAGCAGAAACTGGACTTCTCATAAATGTAGCCAGGTTAAGTCTGTCACTGCTTCAGTGGGAATCTTCTGTGGAAAAACCCAGAAAGAGGAAGGAAAGCCTCAGGAAACCAACATAAAGGGGAGAAATCGGCCAAGACTTGTGTTATGCTACTCTTTGGTTTGTATCTGACCACCAGCAGTGTAGTCGGGGAATACCTCAGAGCCATGGGGGAATGTAGCCTCAGGGCACCTGTGGGAGGCAGAGGAGGTGTCTGTATGCCCTTTGGTCAAACAGGGGACAGGGGTACAAAGGCACTGAGTGACTTGTCAGAGATTACAGGAGTATGTATTTGAGTTAGGAAACAGACCCAGACCAACAGACTTGGTATAAGTACAGCCAGAAGTACGGTCTCCACGTAGACAGCTTCTTCAGCAAATGGGAACATATATTAAATATCTCTTCAATATATAGTGAGTGTATATATATATATTTGTATCTCCAGTAGTGGAGAGATGCCTTGGTCAAAGAGGAAGATAAATGCTGAAGGACACAAGACCTGACTAAATTATGAATGCGAGAAGAGAAGGAGGGGTAGAAAAGATTCCTACATGTTCTGCTCAGATGTTAACAAAGAAAGCTGAGAAGTGTTTGCATAGACACTACATTATTCCATGTCCAAATGCCTCATAAAAATAATACCGGATGATCACAGAATGGCACACTAGGGAAAATAAATTCTTCAGCGGAATATTCCCTCTGGAAAAACACTGTGTAAAGTAATACACTAATGGCTTTCAATTTCATGTTTTATATATAGAGATATTAACTGCTCCCCAGACATCTCTTTGTATTACAGCCCAGCTACAAGAGATGTTTGGAGAAGGCCCTGGAGCAGCTCTGTGCTGTCCACACGCAGAGCAGAGCTCTCCTGTGGTACACAGGAGGTATCTTCTGCCTCCTCCTCTGTGCAGTGCTTGCTCCTGTGGTTCTCTCCAGTGGGTTTGGGTTTTTTGCTTCCTAACCCTCGTGTTTTTTTTCCATTCTTCCCCCATGCTCTGTAGCCTCACCACCATGCTGGGAAACCTGAATTCCTTTTCTGCTCATAAAAAAGGAGCCCTCTCTAGAAGTGTTACAGTGGAGTGAATAAAGCACAACAGTGACAATCAAATCCTAATAACAAATACTGAGGAAAGTTAAGTTTAAATAAAGCACTATTAATTCCATTTGGGGGATTTCCAGACTTGTCTGGATTCATCTGGTGAGTTCTGCCTCCACACTGTTCAGGCTGGGAGCTGTTTGAGTCAGAAACTGTCTGTCCTATATAAAGCCAGCTACAGTTACGCCATTGTAGCAAACTGTAATGATCTGGGTTCTTTTCCAAGCTTCTAATATAACTCCAATTTGTATATATATCATCCTGCTGTATCCTGAGGGATCCAAAAGTAGCTTACATGCATTGTTCCCTGAATGGAGCCTGTTGGAGTGTGGGACAGGCAAGAAGGAAGTCATGAGTGTGGGGACATTGACAGTACACAGTCCTGCTTTTGGGGTGACAATATAGGTCTAAGTCCTTATGGGAAGTTGTGCAGTGTTTGCATGAAAAGGCCAATAAACAGACCATGGTATGAGAGAGCATTGTATCCTTACTGAAATACATAATTATTATCAGGTACATATTATTTCTATATGCCTTTATGAATAATTCTATACTGAACTCAGTCTGCTTTTCTGCTTGGACCTCAGATCTTGCTTCCCTTCCCATCCTCAATGACCACACCACTCCTCCACCCATGAAGCCTTCAAGAAATGCAGGGCCCCAAGGCTGGGGTCACCACAGTTATTCTTTAACTGGAGAGTAACATTTTGAGTGGGGCAATGCCCCAGATCATAGTTGCTCTATTAACTTTGGTTAATGGGGTTCTCCTGTGTAGTGTGGCTGGACTTGTTCTTAATGCCTACCATTTTCAACATAAATTGTTGTGTAAGGACATCAGAACTTCATGGACTGTCTCCATTTTCTAGAACTCAAATGTCAGAGAAAAATGGCAAAGGTGTGCCTTCTACCCACCTCTTCCATCATATCTACACCACAGTCTTCCCTAGGGAAATGTTCTTCCCATGAGCTAAGGAAATCTTGTCTTCACTTTATATCTATCTGAAACATAACATCTTTAGCAACAATCTGAACAAGGCAGCAAGCCTTTTGTATGTGTGTGTCTGCAGACTTTTTCTTATGCATTTGTATCTGACATTAAGGACCTTTTCAGAAACAGACAGCTCTTAAGGTTTGTCTGTACTTAGAGTCTTTACCAGCAGTTTCTGATACACCTTTCTTGAAGGATGGTAAGAATAAAGTATCTACACATCAGTGTCTTTAGTAATAGTTTCTGTGCTTTAAATAGACAGAATATCTTAATCTATATTAATCTTTGAACAGAAAAAGAAAAGTAATTGGCTCCATTGAGAGAATTGGTTTAAGCTGTATAAGCAAAACCTCTTTAAATTGCGCTGCCACCAGACAGCTTTATAAGGCTCCTACAACAAAATCCTTTCATATGGAAGCAAGGCTTAAGGCACAGGTTTATCCCATCTACCTGAGGAGCTGAGGATGACTATGTAGCTGGGTTAGATGATAGCTCAGTGGTTTGTATCTGGAGCTCAGGATCCTTACAATGATTGCTGGCTTGCAGCAGCACAGCTGACATGAGTGCTGTCTTGGGAGCCAGTTTCAATCCTTTCTAGATCTTTTCATGTGGATCAGCACCAGAGTGCCTTCCAGTGGCACTGGATCTTTGCCAGCAGTGGCACAAATTGTTTTTCTATGGACTGAGCTGCTACATCCCCCTCACCCTCTCTGCAGCCATGGGCGAGTGGAGGGGCCTCCTGTGCAGCTGGGACAAGGGGCTTGCTTTGACTCCTGTCCTTTCCCTCTGGTGGCAGGACGCTGTGCCCGCTGCGGGGAGAACGTTGTTGGAGAAGGCACCGGCTGCACAGCCATGGACCAGGTCTTCCACGTGGAGTGTTTCACCTGCAAAGTGTGCAACAACAAGCTGAGGGGACAGCCTTTCTATGCCGTGGAGAAGAAAGCCTACTGTGAACCCTGCTACATTGTGAGTACTCATTTCTCTTTGTGCCCTGATTTCAATGTACAGATGTGGGAAACATTTATTTCTTTCATTGCTCTGGAGTTGCCTTACAGTTAAAATCTGACAACTCTGGCAGTACCCTGAGCAACAGGTTTCTTTACGGTCTTCAGAAGAACTCTGGCCCTTTTGGCTTACTGGGTGAATTACATTTCCTAGTCTGACCTGCCTCTGAAATGAAGTGGACACAACAGGAGAAAGAGCTAGATTTTGTGATTGTTTCATCTCTATAAGGAGCAGACTATGCAGTCATTTTTTAGCAGTAGTGTGGTTTTCAGCTTTCTGCATTGAGAAACCTGATACCAAAATGGTTACAGACTGTGGTGTCCTCTAAGATTAAGGAGGTGGGATGCAAGAAAGCACTAAAACTTCTAAAATCAAGACTTTTGCCTTGCTTAATGCAAGACTTTCTACTGAACTAAGGTTCTTTGGATTAGATAGCTTTTGATTTTGATCTTACATTACCCTAAAATTTCATTTCATGCTTCCAACAAGGTCTTAAAGCAAACAATTAACAGTTGCTCTGCACATTTTAAGAGGCTCCCATAACAAGTAGCTGGAACCAGTTGCACAGCTCCAAATTAAAGAAACATCCCATAATGTGCCTCAGGCTTTACATTGGTCTGACCTTAGCATCCAGTATATAAGGATAATCATTGTAACTTAGAGTAAGAAAAGAACTGGAGCATTCTTAAAACACTGACAGATCTTTCTCTAAACTTCCAGTTTTGAGTTCTTACAAATACTGGACCCCAGACCCTTCCAGGATTGGATTTACACTTCTGAAAGTAAAAATTGATGTTTTTCATGACATTTCTGTCATTCCAGTGATAATTAGAGCAACAATACTATAATATTTCTGAAAATGCCACCAGTATCTCATTGTTCTGTCTATTTCTACAGAGCCTTCACAGTGAGATTGTTACTGAAATATTGAATATAAAAGGGAGGATTGTATCTTATTTACAATGGCAGTGATAGATGGGCCCTGTTAATTTGCTTTTAAAAGCTAAATGGTCTTTTGTTGGAATATGTACCTTTTAAATAATTTCTATTTCTGTTTGCACAAAAATGATTGCACCATAAAAAATTTAAGTTTCATTTTGTGGCAAGTTTAACCACGTGCAAAGCACTGAGGACTTTAGGAAGGTGCATTCATAATATAATTGGAGCAACTTTATGTAACTGGAATTAAACATTTCATTGACTTCAGGCTGGAATTGACTTCATCTGCTTGCAGATTGATACTTTCTTTTCTTCTTTTTTAAATCAAGCACGCATTCTACACCACTCATCTGCTTTAGTTTGGGAAAACATCTGCATTAGCCACTGTAGTAATGGTTTAAGATTATTTAATCCCATTACTTATACACTTCATTAGCCTGAGTGAATTGTTGGCAAGGGTTCAGTAAACTTCCTACATTGGGAGATAAAAGGATAAAAAAGGAAAGGGAGAAGGATTCTGTTCCTCATTTTCTTTCAAATTTATCTTCTATCTATTTAAGGGATAAAGGAACGATAATTGCCTAGTTGCATCTGCGTTTGTATGTTCTGTGATACGGCTTTGCAGCTCTGAGTACAGAGGAAAGAGTAAACGTTTAATAGCTTCCTTTTATATAACCAGAAGGGGCCTTTAAATGTTTATCTATGCAGTCCACAAAAACATGGTTACAGAGTTAACCCAAAACATGTCTGGATCCATCTGCTGCTGCACATGCAGGGGAAAGATGGCAGTGCTGATAGGGCTACATATAAGTAGCTGGACAGCTGGTACTGTGAGTGGAAAATGGGAGGCAGGAATTTGGCCGTCTGATGCGGGAAAGAAAAAGAACAGAAACCCAAGCACATATTAAACTCTTAAACGTGGAAGAAACAAATGTTGGGAGCCTGTCTCAGTGTCTTTCAGAAAGCTCAGGACTCTGCTGTGTTAAAAGCCAGATCTACAAAGGGTGTAGGCTTCTGCCATGCCACTGGCTTTAGGCCTGAGAAATTTGTGTCCTAGAGCAAATGCCTCATTGATTTTTCAGTGGAATGAAGCCTTCATTGGCTTCAGTAGGATAATGAATGCTTAAGTACACCAAGGCTTTGAGCTAGGCTTGCAAGTTGTTCTTGCAGAGGAATAAGACCCTTACATTGATGGGGCACTGTCTGACTTCTTTTGTCTTTAGGTGCCTTTAGATGTGTGATGCAGTTATCCTGAACTCTGAGAGTTAATGACCTGCTTAAAATCTAGCCTGTCTAGCCACGTTCTGCTGAATTGTGGCCTCTGATTATTTTTGGTTTGGCTTGGGGTTTTTTTGTTTCTTTTTGCTTGGTTTGGGGGGATTTTTTGGTGTTTGGTTTCTGAAGGTGGGTGGGGTATTTTTTGTTTCCAAAAGTCCCTGTAACAGAAAATAGCTTGGATACTAGGAATCCTAGATCTGTAGAAAGTCAGTGGGACTGAAATACCTTGACTCAGATTCCTCTGGACCTGAATTCCCTTGGAAGGTGCAGCAGATGTGACTGGCCCAAGACTCCACAGCCAATTCATGGCAGTGGCCAGCTGAGAAAACAGGGGCCTCAGCTGGTATAAGTGTGACTAATTCAGTGAAACTTGTTTCCGGTCTACCTAATTCACACTGTTTTCTAGAACACATCCCTATTTTTCCAAGTCAAAAACTCTTGGCCTCTTATGTAAGCCATAGACGCTTCATTTATATAAAGAAAATAAATACTTGCCTTGTAACACTTGCCTGGTTGTAATATATAAATTCTTGAAGCCTTTGATTATTTTTTAATAATTCACTGGTGTGACTTGTGGCCTTATACACACAAAAACTATGCACAAAAACAAAAATAAATGTTTTTCAACAATTAGAATTGGCTAATCTTCTCAGTTTGTTGTGTGACTCTTAGCTGTGGTGTAGTGAAGCCATAATTAAGATTACTGTGAAGAGCTGTATTTAATTACTGGTTAGTCAGTACCAAGCCTAAATAGCCTGCAGAAGGGGTTTTCTTTGTTGTATTTGTTTCTGGTTTTATTTATCAGTGATCCAATTAAGATGAAATTCCCCAAAAGTCTGAATTAACATCTAAAGAAATCAATCACCGGTTTGAAAAGAAATATTTTTCTTAATGCAAATTTGAGTACCAGGGTGAATTTCTTTCACACAAAAATCCTCCCACCCAAAAGCCCATCACTATCATTTCCTGTTACATCTGAGTGCAGCGAGTTCTGTTGCCAATGTGTTTGCTGGTTTTGCTCTGTATCCAAGGATTCTTTCATTATTGATGTTATTTCTAAAAGAGTACCAGTCTTCTCCATTAAGACACTTCTGCTGAACTAAAAGCAACTGTAAAAAGGGGAGTGTTAATAGGAGACAGATGTTTCGTTAGAACAGTCGTTAGAACAGTCAACATTTGAAATACCATGAGAGGGTTTCCAGTGTAACCAGTGCACTGCTGTGCACGTGACAAATGCCGTGCTGCAGTATGTTATCAGTATATTTTTCCCTTCCCTTACAGGGAAAATTACTGACAAAAGAACATTTGGTTTGCTTCCTGTTGATGAGATTTTAACACTGGACTCAGAGCAGGGAAAAGGCTAAGCGTAATATCAGTGGAACTGTTGTTAGAAAAGACTGAAGAGCAAGACGTTGAGCAGTGCCAGCTGTCTGCTGTCCAAACACCGTGTTATCATAAGGACTGAACACAAGGTTAACCAGACACGCCAGTCTGGCAAGAGTGATGCTGCTGTTTTGTGAATGGGTGTTCTTTGATGTCCAGATAACTTTCTCCAGGATGTGGAAACTTTCCTCCATTCCTTCTCCCCTCTCCTGGCAGTCTGGTGGTTGGCAGCTGGAGATGTGCACTCTGATGTGAGGGCTGGGAGGGGCTGAGCTCCTGTAGTTAATGCAGAAAGCAGCAAGATCTTGCTGATGCTCCTGGCCTCTCAGGGTTTCTTCTGTTGGGTCCAAGTCAATGTGACCCACCTGTGGAGAGGACCATGGTGGGATGGGTAAGGGTACAAGAAAGCAGAAGTAACCAGGGTCAGATGAAAGACTTCAGAGAAGTGGTGGGCTAGAAATGATGAATGATTGAAGGAGAAGAAAGAAACTCTTGATTTCTATCAAGCTAGGGTAGGGGACATGATGCATACGCTCTGCAGAGCCCTATGGAGACACAGAGATCGAAGTTTCCTATTCCTCCTGAGCACTGTGAGATATTGAGGACAATATCTTAAACTCATCTCCAAAGATCACTTAGAAGGACTTTTTGCAGGTGAAGTTCATTTTTCCATAGTACTAAAGCTGGTGAAGTGCTTGAAGGAAGAAGAATTATGCATGGAAATCTTGCCCTGATTATTGCTGTTCCCCAGCCCAGCTTTGAACTTGGGATCATAGCGCTTCCCCTTGTTGGTTTTTTTCCCTATGCCCCCCCACCCCCAATTACTTGTTTTGTGAGCAGAAAAAAAGTGTATTTTAGATAGTTAGAAACAATCTTCTAACTTCCTGTCTTAAAAGTGGCTGTAGTTCAGTAAGAGAAGATAGTTCAGAACAAAATACTAGAGAAATGCTGATGTTTTAAGAAATGGTACAGCGAGAGCCACTGGTGCTATGGAGCATCCTGGGAAAGCTTAAATTTGCTAATCATTCTAAAATGTCAGTGTTAACTCAATTTGGGCTTATTGAAATCTCTGGTAAGACTGCTATTGGCTTCAGTGTGACTGGTATTGTAAACCTCACCCTGTGTGCACGTGAGCGTGGTTGGTTGAAAGCTGTGCTAGAGCAGCTTCCTGCAGCACATAGGGTTTGAAGTGTGAGGTTGTTCCCTGCAGTAAAACTACATCTATTTTTAAAAATAATTCTGCAATTTGTAAGCAGGGATTACAGCACTAATTTAGCAACCATGTAACAATTTAAATTGGACCAGAAAAAAGAAACTATAATTTAAAGATTTTTTTTTTTTATGATACAAGTTTTCTTCTTTTTAAAGTAAAAAGCCCTTTATTCTTGTTTTTGTCAAGCAATGTATTGAATTTGAGAGTAATTTATGGAAAGTGCTGCCAGCATGGTATTGCAAGTGCTCCACAATTTGAATTTAAACTGCTCAATGGGATCATTAAGACTATTATGCCTGCTTTCCAAAGAGTTTGAATTCAAAATGACAACTGGAACAAAAATATAAAATAAACTAAAGAGAAGTCACGCACTCTTTGCGTGGTGGAATTTTTCTGCCCTCGAAATATTTCATTGAGATCAATGCTGCTCTTCAGTCCTCTCCTAGAAAAAAGCTGGCGTTGCTAGTTTTAGTTCGGAGCTCCTGTGTGAGTCATCAGCAGCAGGGAGATGAACCTGTGACCCACGGATCAAAAAGCATTAAGGCTCAGCTCCTGTGGCACAGAGATGGAGCTGGGCTGTGCCAGGCAGCAGCAGGCTCAGCCCTGGGTATTTCTTACCCTCAACAGAAGTGGTCCATGGGCGTAGCAGCTACAAAGCAGGTCCAGAGTTTTGGCTTGCACACAGGCATGTTTTATTCCTACTGATTATTAGCATTGATAATTTTGCTAATCGGCACCCCATTGGTAATTCCTTGGGCAAAACATAATGGTAAGGGAAGTCTGTTATGTCTAGTAAACTGATCATTTGTGAAAGTGAAAAATCAGTAAATCCCTTAAGTGTAACAGCCCTTTCTATTGTTACCACCCAGCAACAGCTGATATAAAAAACATAGACAGAAGGTGGTGGAGGATGAGTGGTGGCCATAAGCTCAACTCTAGTGCTTTGAGTGGTAAATGTTCCTGTGCAATCAGGGCACAGACAGAGGAGGACAGGATGTTATTGCATAAGCTGCACCAGGTCTAGGAGGTACAAAAACATGTGGGAGAATATGCCAACGAAGCAGCTTCTGTCAGAACTGGGACAGCTGAACTTAGCTGACCCTCTAGAAGACTGTGTCTGTTCTTTCAGTGGCCTACCAGCTGTTACAGGGGATGGGTCATGCCTCTTACTTTGTCACGAGGCAAGGGAAAAGGTTCCTTTGCAGGGATGGGTGGATGGGGGGAATCAGCAAAGGTCAATAACCTCCTTTCTAAACTGGAATTCTAAAGAAAGAGGAGAAAGTGTACTATGAGATGATGAGGTAATGATTTACAGGGACTCTGTAGAGACCCAGAGGCTCATATTAAAGAAGACAGGGCAAATTCATCTTGTTGTCCAACAAGGACAGGACAAGAAGTCTGCAAACCAAGCCTGGAAGAATGAAAATTCATAGTGTTCTTGGAAGACATGAGAGCAAGCCCTGCCAAGAATTGCAATGGGCTCATCTTGGTGATGGATTCTGAGACCAATATACCTTGGTATAATTGACTTTCCAGAAGGCTGACTAGAGAGTTGCTTTAGAGGAAGACCAGCCATGGATTGTGGAGGTAAAGCAACTTGATGCTACCAATGAGAACAGTGTCACAAGGGGGATATTCTTGGAAAGGTACTGTAGTGCTGGACAGCATTTTAATAAATAGATATGTGTTGGAAGATTGGGCATGAAGTGCTGAATAACTACTCACTGATGACTTGGTGGTACAAAGTTTTGTTAGGTATGGATCACTTTTCATTCCTTTTCATGGCCCCTATTTAAAAATGTGTCCATATTAAATGATGACTCCTCCTCCATACCTGGGCTCGCTTGAGATTTTTATGATGGCTTGCTAGAATCCAGATCTTTCCTCCTGTGTGTGTTGGCAGCCATAACAATTTGAATTGTAGTCTTGTCTCTGCCTTGTGCTTTTATGATTAGAGGCATTTTTCATATTTTGATTATATGAACTAATCATTGATTAGAAATGTATAATGTAGAAAAACTATGCCATAGGAAATGAAGAGTTCTTAGTGACTGAAAAGATGATACTGTAAAGGACCAGCTACTGTCATTCAGTGAATTTCTCGCCTCACGGGGTGAATTCCACTGACCAACTGTATATTCTTTGGAAGAAAATTGTCTCCCTTTCTGCAGGACTAATGGGATTTTATGGCTCCTGGCTATAGATCCACTTATGGATCATGCTACAGTAGAGGGGATGGTGAAGTCATTTAGCAATAGATTTTAGCTGTGTGTTGAGCTTTCCCTATGGAATGTATCCCGAAGCTTGCTGCCTTTGCAAGTTAGCAGAAATGGCTCATAAGGAAAAAATAAAATCTTTTTAGTATCTTCCTCATTTGCAGTCCAGTGTAGATAGGTATTGGCAAGTTACATACAGTGTTTACAGTGGTCATCTCTTTTCCTTCAACTATTCTTCATCACCTTCTCAGGGAACTGTTTTCACCCTTTGCTGCCCGAGCAGCATCTGGAGGTACCACTGTAATAAACTCTCACTGTGGTGTGTCAGTGAATCAAAGTCTCTGCCTCCAAAAAACTTCTTGTAAATAGCAAGTCTGTGGAAAAGGGAGCAGTTTTGTCTCCATATTGCAGATGGAGATCTGACTCTGAGACGTTTAAATGCACTGTGTTTAGACCATGGATCTCCATTCCTGGAAGCTTCAAGGACAGGTGGGACAAACATCTCTTAGGAATAGATAAGGCCTAGGCATGGGCAGACCTAGGGGTGTTTTCTAGTCTTGTTCTGGTTCTGAGCTTGAATAACCTGTCCAGGGCCACAATCACATCCTGCACTGTACAGCTCAGGTTTTCCACACCCCAGTTTTCAACCTATTTGCAGTTCAGCCTGCCAAGATCTTGAGGTGAAGGAGCTACCTTTCTTTTCTTCCTCTCTTCCAATCACTGCTGTTTAGAGACTAGACATGAATATGAACGAGCATCTGAAATCTGAGTGAGGGCTCTTAGAAAACCCAGGAGGGTGGAAGGTGCCATGATAGTGTTTCTTTCCATGTAGTCCTATTGCTTGCTTGTAACCTTGCATAGTTATTTGTCAATTCAAACTGCTGAAGACAATTATTCTGGAAAGCCTGTAGTTTACTTGAACTTGGGCCTGTAATTTAGGCATGTGTTTCCATCTGATCCATGTATTATGGAGCTCTGTCCCTTCTAATGCAGTGATGTCAAAGTGCTGTAGTATCCAGACAAAAAAAAATTTGAACTCACTGGGGTAAACAAACCATTATGTACTGGTTATTTTTACCAATGTCCCCATGCAGAACTGCTGGCAAAGCATACTGCAGTACCTGTGAGTAACAGAGCTGAATCTCTCCTGGAATGGGTATGTTTGGATTTAGTAGGTACGGTTCCCTGAGCAACCTTGAAGAGCCAAAAATCTTGTCTTGCTCACTCTCAATTCCAGATGCCCTCTTCCTTCAGTCCAGACAGTGATTTGCAAGCCTGAGTGCCAGGGAGCCCAGCAGGCTCTTGCAGCATGCCACTTGAGCCGTCTCCTTGGTGAAGCCACACTCCAAGGAATTTTCTGTGGTAAAAGCTCAGTCTGTGAGTTGATCCTCCCTCTAGTGTCTGCCTCTGCTCTTCACTCTGGGACAATATTTGCATGCATGTGATGTTTGTTTGCAGTGGGGGAAACTTTAACTTGCCATCGTGCACACAGAAACCCCAGTAGGCTTGGGAGATTCTGGTTAAAAAAAACAAAATCATGCCGGTGTAGGGAAAGTACAACAAATGGGATTGGTGAAAGGAGAAAAAGTTTATTGATTTTAAGAGTATGGAGAGTGTTTGGTACTCACGTAGGGACAAAGCAAATTGTAAGACTGTTGTTTCATCTCATCTGCATTGATTACAAAGCTGTGGGCCAAGTACAATATTGACAGAAGAGATAAGTCATCCCACTGGGATATTTTGGGCAGAAGGAAAACCAGATTATAGCTCAATTCTGATGCTGTGGCATTTGCTGGGGGCAAGAGATTGTAGTGCACTGGAAGGTAGCAGCCTTCACAGGAGCAGGGAGGTTGATGTGGTCAGTGAGACCTTTGGTCCCACCATCTCTGCGAGGCCTCTGGAGGGGTCATGCTGGGCTGGCACCACACACATCACTGAGCATGGAACTCATGGGGCATCTGGATTGCTGATGAGATCTGCTCAGCGTTGTCCCTGCTTTTCTCTGGCTGCTGTTTCCTGACAAACATTTGACACAGAAGCACCATGTAGGTTTTCAACACCAACCTGATGCCATAACTGTCAAAGCGGATTCACCACGCAGCTCTCTGAGACAGTGCAGGAAGTGGGGGCACTTAGAAACTGGTGGCAGCTTATATGTTACATGCCTATGTTTCAAAGGCTTTTGTTCTTGTTAAAAATGGAGCTTTTTGGAAAGAAATAAACCAAGAACCTTGGTGACTTCTTTGGTCTGAGGTTATAGAGCACAGATCCAATAGTCTTTAGTCACTGTAGGAATAGCCTGCAGATGCTAGCCATTGAAAAAATCTTCGTATTGTTTTGATTTTTATTTCACTGAAGTCAATCTACTGATGTGTTTAATGCTGCAGCTCATTGTATTTGCATCCTTGCTGTTTGACTCTGAGTGGCCTTCCAGATTATCCTGTCACTTAACATGCTTTATGTTTTTCAAACAGTTTTGAAGATGTAAAAAGTAATGGTTAGTGTGCCTGAAACGTAAAAGTTGCTGCTGACCAAACCCAGATATTTTCCTTTGTTTGTGAAGGGAAATACAGAAAGAGGGGGAAAACAGTGTTGAAATGTAAATTAATTCTCAGATGTTATCAGGGATTGAGATTTTAAGTATGAATATTCCATTAGCTCCTGACAAGGTAGTTTTTTGTTTAAGGTTGTGTTTGAACCAGTACACCATCTTGGCATTCCACCAACAAAGGTATCTGGGTAAATGCAATCTGTGTTCAAGCCAGACAACACTTTAAAAAATTTATTTAATATTTCCTACAGCAAGCCATCTGTGACTGGTCATATTTTAGGAAGCAAATGAACATCATAGCAACGTTTACCAATCTCTTTGAGTAACTTCTAGACTTTTTAAATTAAATGTGCTGCCAAATATTTATGTTCTGTTGTGAAAAGAAAAATATTTGTTTGACATCCTAGTCTCCCCAGCAGTTTGCTGTCAGTTGCTCCTTTGAGGAGCTGTGCTTTTCTCGTGGGTACTGCAGGGCCAAAGGAGGATGTGGGAATGCCTAAAAATGCCTTTTTGGCTTCTCAGCAGAGAATGGGGGCAGCTGTGGGACGATGGGGTTCTGTGGGGTCTGAGAGAGGCTGAGCCCTGGGTCCTGCAGTGGAGGGTGTGACAGGGCAGGCTGGGGGCCAGGTTGTGCCCAGTGCTGACACTGGCAGGTCAGAGGGCGGTGGAACAGGCACAAGTGGCCATCACAGCATTCCTCCCAACATGCAGAAGGCTCAAGAGTGCCCAGAAAAGCCAAACCACTTTGCAGGATATCTTCCAGTGCATCTGCCACAGGCACTGCACCATCACCAAAGGCAACTAAGTTGCCAGAAATTAGCAGCAGCAAAACAGAAGGAAAAATTAGCCATGGCTGAAATCATGGCTGCTAAATGCCCTGATGGAGTTGAGGCATGCTGTAAATCATTTAGCAATAATTTTCAGGAAAAGTCTTGGTTTTTTATCCTGTTCCACAGATTTATGGCTGCCTTAAACTTGATCATTCTAAAGTAGCAAAATGCCTCTGTTCAAGGGTTGAAAATCGGTGTTATCCTCTTTCTACATACAGGTACTAATAAACAAGCAAAATGTCCAAAACTGTCCTGAAACAGTGAATTCCATTTTGGAGGCTGAAATGTTCTGAAGAGTCTCTGGTGGCACAGCACCAGTTCTTGATCAGTATTCATTTGAAATGGTCCCTATAATTTGCCTGTACTTACCACCTTGGGACTGTTGCAACCAGGAGAAGTCCAGGTGAATCATGAGCCCATATCCTGTCTACATGTGTCTGTCACCTAATGGATAAGTGCCATACATAGAACATGTATATTCTTATTTTCCGGAGAAAGGCCCTTGCAGTGGAGCAGGGAGAGAAAGCAGTCCTGATTTGCTGTATTACCTCTGACAGTTTTACTTTCACTGTGGCATGGCAATAAGATTAAAGTTTTATAGTAATATCACTTCCATCCAGACAAAAAGAAATTAAACCTCTCTTCTCTGGTACTTAGATTTCAAACTCTTTTTATAGAGCCTCTGCATCTGTTAATAAAATCCTTAATTCATTTTGAACATTTTATTGTCACTTTGGATAAAAGTTTAATCAGATAGAATTATTGCCCTTCTAATATTCTCTTAACCTTTGCATTTTAGACATAGACCATATCATTTAAATTTTAAAATCACTCTTTTATAGACTTGAATGTCCCCATCTCCTTTTTAGAGGGTACTTTTGCACAGGAATGCTGCAGTCTGTCTTGAGGTCATGTGAAAACTTAAAAGGCTCTAATGTGAGTACTGCTCTCTTTCCACTGAAATGTCTTGCATGCCCTATTAATTACTTTAATGGTGACATGCTGGTTTAAGGGAGTTCTTTATTAATGCCACTAAATCTTTTTTTTTTATTGTTGTTGTTTAAACACTTTTTCTTTCCTTTATGTAGATGTATTTAATCCTTTCTATCTTTGAAATAAACGAGTGCATAACTCCACATAAGGTGTTTGACATTTCCAGCTTTCCTTCTTAGGAGGACGTAGGGAAGACTTTGCTTCCTTTGTCTGTATTGTCCATATCCCACCAGAGACGTGCACACCTGTACTGCCTATCTTCATGTGTTAGATTGTTGTGGTGGAAGTAATATTTGAAATCTGATCTGTCTTTTTCCAGAAATAATATACAGTGAATTTGCTTTTACTCTTTCAGGATGTTAAGATTTTGGAGGTCAGTTTGGATTTTTTGCTGAAAGTGCAGCACTCCCAGTTCAAGAGAGGATTTGCTTATGTTTGAGCCTTTTCCTAATAAGGAGGAAACGTTGATTTGCTCTCCTCAACCTGAACTAAGAGTATTCTAGTAGTCCATTTTTACTTCAAAGATGTGTAGCATTCACTGTACTAGATTATTTATAAGTAGTCCTTTTGCTGAGCTAGCTGGTAGAAAACTGACATCCATGCCTGCAGCTGGATTTTAGTCTATCAGATTTCTGGTTTCTTTAAGTCTATCAGATTTCTTTTAAAAAATACCTATTCTTGATTCATCTTAGTTACAGATTTTCTTTGTCTGGGGAGGGGGAAGCAAGGTGTGAGAGAGAAAATATCATCAGGACCTGGATAAAGTTTTTCAAAAGCACATAAATGATTGAGGAATTGGCTGCTTTTGGTTTGCCAACCTATTCTTGACAATGAGATTTAAACTCTTAGTAAGTCATCCAGTTCTTTAGTCACTTTAGAAAGTGTTATGGCTCCAATAACCATTGATGGTTTCACCACGGGGCTGAACCCATTTGAGATATATAAATAAACTTCACTGGATTTAAATAAAATCAGAATGGATTGTTGAAAAACTTGTGAAGAGGTTTCACCAACAGCAGCTAGTTTTTTTCGTTTTTTTCTGTGGTAAGGGAACAGTAGTTTAGGGCTTGGAGTTGGTTTTTGGTTTTTTTTAATTTTTCTTTGGGCAAAGTATGAACGCTTCTGTTACGCTGTAGGGTTTCTCTTGACCTCCCCTTTCCCAGATGACTTCCAGCACCTAAGAACATCTGTGCCCAGCTGGGTAATAGTTTCTTTGCAGCCCTCCATGGCTCATGTATTCCTGGACATACGCACAGACTTGCACAGGAAGAATCTTGTAACCTGAATTCAATCTGAAATTATTTGGCATTTGCCCAGGAAAGGTATTCCTTCCTCTCATGGACCTTCCCTTAGGTTTGTTCAAATCAGTCATCAATTTTCAGTAGCACACTTTGCTGTTAAGTGGGCAGAGCCTTTTGCTCTCAACTGCTACTTTAATTTTGGGAGCAGGCAGTACACTTGTGCACTTCTAAGGTACTAAAGAGTACCTTTTGCATTTTCAAACTTTGCTAAATGGCACTCTTTTCATTTTAGAGTAAGTAGCTAATTAAATGGCAAGGCTGAATGCTGTTTGAGCCATGGGTTAGAGTCACTCTAACTTAGATAAGGGACTGGATCCCATGAAACAAATTAGTCTGAGTTATAGGTCTGATCCCAATTTAAATGTTTTCTTTAAAATTAATAGGAGCTGAATCTGATTTGTGGTGCCGAAGACAACATGGCTAATGAAAGACATGAGACATAGACCTCATCTCACAAAGTGATCCTCTTGAGTGTGTGAAGAATCTAGACTGGCTTGATCAAAAGAATTTTCAATTTCTGTTTTTTTTTAAAGTAGAAGTAAGGAAGATTCAAGTTAATTTTAGTGGAAATTCCCTAAAAGTAACTGAAATGCTCAAAACATACTTTTCTGCCCTCTAAAATTGTTTCCTTCTCTTTTCCCATGTGGTTACCTTGTTTATTTTTTAAATAAATAATCATATTTTGAAGCAGTGTAAATAAATTGCAAAGTGTGTTCCAATGGGGTAGATAAATATATTCCATTTGCTGGGGAGTGATTATTAAATAATTCACCAGTGGCAAACCCAGGAGTGGTTATCCATTTTTCTCTCATTCATGGGTAATTTTTTCTATATCCCGTAGGAGCTCATTATGTTTTCTTTGTACATAATGTTTAATAATTTTAAAATCTGGCAGTAACCCCTCCATCTACAGATTCTTCAATTTTTCCTAAGTATTTGTGCATGTGTACACATGTATGTATTGGCATATTTGTTTTCTTTCTTCCTGCTTTTTTTTTTTTAATTAATTTTTTATGTTGAGAGAAGGTGAGAATTTATGTGTGAAGTGAGGCAGGGAGTTGGAGGCAAATTTCCTGCAACTGTGCAAGGGAGTTTCCTCCTGTACGGATGGTGGATGGGTCACATCTCTGGTCTCACCCTTAGGTGGCAATCAACAGAACTTCTGGGCTATAGCATTAATATGAATCTCATACTTCAACGTTTATAAACAAAGGCATAGCAAGCAAAGTGAGGGAGTGAGGCATTTAAAGAGGTCTGTCTCCTTTTTCTCAGTATTAGGAAGAATTTGGTTATCTTCTAAGGGAACAAGAGTGAGCCTAAGGAGCCTGGTCTGTGGATAAACAGCAAGCTATTACATCATTGAAAACTGGAGCTGTATCCCAGCAGTGGAAAAATTGCCAGAGATATGTGGATTGGTGGGCTTTGAATCTGATGTTATGGGAAGATATTAAGGGAAGAGTTCAGCTCCTGATAAGAGCCCCAAAAGCCTTTGTGGGCTTTGATCAGGCAGAGTGGGCAGCTGAGCAGAGGACTGGATGGGGTTGGCACATAGCAGGAGGTTGCACACAGTCAGGAGCTGTGTGGTGCTAGCACTCCAGTGCTGGATCCCATTTCAGAGATGGTCACATTCCCATGCCTGTGTGTGCTCCACAGGGCAGGTGAGGGTCCCCCATCCTGCCCTGCAGCTACCCAGTGCCAGTGCCCAAGGAGCTGTGGTCAGAGCTGGGCTCTCCCCCAGGCTGCAGGCAAGATATGTGCAGTTGGTGCTAAAATGTGTAATTAGCCACAGGAAATTCTTTCCTCAGCTGATGAAGACAGGAAGGTGTCTCTTAATGCTTCCACTGTTTTTTCTAAAGAGTTGAGTGAATCTGGCTGCCCTCACAGAGGTGAACAGCAATCCTGTTCCCCAGCAGCTAATGATCTCTTATGTTCTCTTGCACACGTCTAGATGCCCATACTGCTGACCAGAGAGGAACAAAACCCTCTCACTGTGAGGTAGGGAGCTGTTTTATTTCTCTCTCCCTCTTTTTTACATTCTTTGTAGGCATGACTCTGGGTTTCAGAGGCAGCTGGGCTCTGTACTAAGCAGGAGCAAAGAGCTTTTCCCAGGGACAAAGGCCAGATCCAAACAATTTGGGTTTGACTGTAATTTCCATATGATTCTTGACCTGGAAATTCCTCCTTTTGTTATTCTGCTAATTTATTTTACTCCCTGGGGAGCAGGTTGCAGGGTGAGAGGGGAAGTAGTCCAGATGTGAATTAGTAGAACCTTGAATATTTCGCTTGTTTGTGAAGAAAGGCTGTTCTTTCCTTTCCACTTCCCAAGCTGATATTCTGCATATTTCCATCCCATATCTCCTTCATAGTCAATGCCAGATTAACAATTTCCATGACTAGTTTCTGCGCAAAACATGAGTTTTGCTGCGCTCAGTGTAGGACTGGAGTGCTGCAACTACTGAGGCTTGTTCTGGCTCTGAGCTCCCTTCTCCATCTCATTTCCTGCTCCAAATGATTGGTAATTGTCACTCCTAGAAATGATGCTCCAGGATGGAAGAGCATGGGAAGCTACTGTTCAGGTGGAAGAACAGTGTCGAGTGCTCAGATTGAATACAGAATTCCAGAGCAAATGAACAGTGTGTTGTTCAGCGCTGTGTGCACTATGGACATGTGAGAGGAGTTGCACCTTACAGAGCAAGGGCTGGAAGATAAGCTGGGGAGCTCTGGCCAACTTGCCAGCTGCAGGAAAAGTTGTGTGAACTGAGGGTTTGTGGAGCTGCTCTAATTTAAACCCCAAGAAACTGGTGTGAGGGAACAAAGAAACCAGCTGTGGACTAGAATGGTGTTTGATGGACCCAACAGGAGCTGAGTACAGAATTACTGGCATGCTGGCTCCTCTGTGCCCAAGGCTCATCCTTACATTAGCAGTTCTCCAGCTGTACAGCACAGGAGACACCTGTGCTCTTGCAGACCTGGGATGCTGGCACTTCCATCAGGGATGCTGTGGAATTCTCTGCTGGTTGATGTACCTGATGTTAACCAGAGCTGCACACTGCCACTTGAATGGAGCAGGAACAACAAGCTCAGTTCTCTAGAAACCTGAGCTTAGGATGTGGATATAGACATTTCCATGACGTCCTTTTTTTCTTACATGAACATGCTGCCTCTCCCTATGGACCTTCCTGTCTTCAGGTCTCTAGGTCCTGAAGACAGCAATTTTTGTGTGAATTCCCTGTCCATGATGGTGATCCAGTTGCTCTTTTTTCCCTCTGTCAAGCACATTCAGAGTGAGAGGAGAAGTAGTTGGCTCAAGTGGGCAGGATATGTCCAAGGGCAGAGCTGGGAAGCTGCCTGGGGCTTCCCCATGCCTTGTCCAAGGTGTACATACATAACCCAAGCATCTTTTCCTGCTGCTGTTTCTGAGATGGCCCTGCTGGCAGCCCCTCTGCCTACATACCCAGAACTCTCCCCATGCTGACACGGAGCCAGGCACTGATGTGCTCCATAGCCTGTATTGCAATGTGCTGTTAGGAAAACTGTAGTTGCCAAATATTTCTGTTTCTGCATGAAGCTATTCCATCGAGGTTATCTGATTTTTCTTTGGTGCTGAGAAAAGCAGTTGAATCAGACAAGAGACCTTGTGGGTGGAATACATTATATCCAAAAATCAATCATAAGGTAAGGTAGGAATAGAATTGAGTTTATTTACAGTCTGTTGACTTTTATAGTTAGCACCATTTATTTGAGAAGATGAAGAAGAAGAAGAAAAAAAATTAAGCAGAGGGCAGGAAAATGTTTCTTTGTGATATTTTTGTGCCTGGCAATGGAAAGAGATGTGTGTACGAGCTGACAATTTATCTTCTGCCCTGAAGAGAAATGACTTGTTCTCAAATGGGCATGAAATGAAATAGTGCAGAACACGATAGAAACTTTTCTGAGTAAATGGGTCAATTTCCTGTCATTCTCTCGATAATTGTATGTAGAGCACACTACGCTCCAAACACTAGCAAATGTGATTTTTTTTTCCCCTCCTGTTATTTTACTCCTCTTGTAAATGGGTGGAAAACATATTCCAGTGCTGGCACTATTATAATCAGCTTTTGCCAGTGGCTAATAGCAGTCCATTTTCAGTGAATGCTTATTACCTCCAAGCAGTCCAAGACATACATAATAACCCAGTGCTGTGTAGACTGGTACTGCTAGGAATGAGATGTAGTTATAGGGACTGCATTGCAAATGCCCCATCACAGTAGGAAATTTGCTTGTCCCTTTATCTTCTCTTGCCTAATTGCAAAATAAACCCTGGTGCTCTAGCTGGAGAAGAAACCCCGTTTGCCTTCCAAAATTTCCTGGTATGGCCAGGGACTTTCTGCCTCACCATCCCTTAGCAGGCTGATGCATTTTCCTCTACTTAGAGCAACTCTCTCTGTTACTGAGAGCACATTGGTTTAAGTCAGACTCACTGAGGACTCAGCTGGTAATTTTATTTTGGATGTGGTTAATTAAAAATAACAGAAATGTTGTATTTATGACACTGGGTGTCCAGTGGGTGACAATTAGGATCTCTGTGGCAGATTGGGTGAATGTCACTGGAATAGGTTAATGCAGCAACAGAGCTTCATGAATACCTTTGAACCTCAATCTTAGGAAAAGGGAGAGAATGTTAAAGGGTTGGCCCCAAGGTGCTGGATTCTGGCTGTGGAAATATCTGGATAAATCCCAAATACTTGATTTCAATAAATTTTCTCCCTCTTAACTCCAAGCTAAGCAAGATATAGACTTGTCCAGCCTATCTAATCATGCATAGTATTATGCTCCTAGCTGGAGGTTACAGGAGGAATAAAAAAACCAATCCCAGCCTGATCAGGACTGCAGATACTTAAACTGTGATATATCACCCAACAGGGTAACACAGCCCTGTGAGAGCTAAAACCCATCCTTCATCTCCAGTGACTTAGGGAGAAAGTTGCCCAAGAAGTGGATTTCAGCTGAAGATCATTGAGAACTTCTATTTTCACCCCAGTTATCCCCCCCAAAACGAAAATCTTAAATCACATGTTTTGAAGCCTAGAATCTTTGAAGCTTTGAAAGGAAACACCAAGAATAGATTTTTTTTCTCTTTTTTTCTTTTTTTCTTTTTTTCATTTTTTTTTCTTTGCACTAGTGAAAAGCTGATTCTCAAAAGTGTGGCAGGATTAGACATTTCCTATGCAAATTTTCATTTAGGAGGGGAAGTCAAGGGCCGTTCTGGAGCTTTAGACATCATTGTTTTTTCTTACTGGCTGAAACTACAACTCTTCTGTGAATATGGCCCAGGGTCAGTGTCACCTTCTTTCTGTATATACAGGACAGGTTTCAGTACAATACAGGTTGGATTGGCTCACAACTTAAAAAAGGCTATTGAAAAATTTTCAACTTCTGATTTTCTTTTTTTGTCATTGTTGTTTGGTTGGTTTTTTTATTTTTCCACTAGAATAGGAAAATGTCAGCTTTTGATAGCTGTCTGAGAACAGACAGGTCTATTTGTCTTGTATATACTGTCAGTGCAAATGGACTGGAAATAAGGATACACAGAACAGGTCTTCATCTTCTGCATCTGCTGTCAGGAGAGGAATTCATGTAGCAATCCCACTCTGTGAATCAGCAGTTGCTGAAGTATGCACACAACTGCTGGATGGAGCTGGCCCCACTTGGCTCATGTGTAAGGCTCCAGACTCCTCACAAGTCATGAGGAACAGGAAGTAAATGATCTCTGACCTCCGTCAGCAGGGAGCATGGAGAAATGTGTGTTGTTTATTCCACCTGTCTTTGCAAAAGTGCAGCCCTGGAGGACTGATTCAGAAGATAGTTATGTTCAGTAATTCTGGAACAGCTCAGCTGCCTGGGATAGGATTGGCCCACTGTAAAAGCCACCGGGGGAAATGGGTCAGAATTCGGCCATGCTGCTGCTTCGACCAGAGATTGAGTTCTAATGACTCTTACTTGGAGCAAAATAGGAAAAGATCAAGGGCAGAATTAGTCATTTTTCTCCATGTTACATAACAATATTTTAGCAAACATTCTTCTCCCTGAACATTTAAATGCACTGCTTGAATAATCACTGAAGACAATGTGGTAATAATATGTTCCTGATGTGTTGGAGGCAGAGCATTTACTCTGGTTTTACTTTTGCAAAATATATTAAACTGCTTGGTTTTTGCTGATGTTTACACACAGGGAGTCGGGGGGGGGGGGTTTGTTTTGGTTTTTACTGCTATTTCTTTAAGGGAGCACAAGGGGATTGCTATTAAATGAGTCTGATGCTTGTGGTGGAATTCATCCCAGATAACTTCATCTTGCTACAAGCCACGTGCTTGTGCTGACATGCATGTGCCTTGGGAGTGATGGTGGAGAGTTACTGGTACCTCCTAGGGAAAGATATTTTAACCAGCCCTACCAACAACTATTGCAATCAACCCAGTGCTGGTGTCACCTTTGCTCGGCGTATTTAAAGCAAGCAGCATCTGAGTACCTAGAAAGTAGGTTTTCTTCCACCTATAGCTCCCACATGGCCTAGTTGTTTAGTCATGCTCTAATTCACTCTTGTTCAGAACTGACTCCACCAGAAAAGGCAGTTCTGACCATTTTCTCTGATGCAGCCAGGAAGAGAAAGTGGAGCTGCAATACACCCAGGTGGTTTTAAGTAATTAAGAAATGAGCCCAAACAAATGGAGATGAGTGAACCCAAACTCTGAAACTGCCTCAGCTGGAGGGCAAAACTAAAACCACCCTTTCTTAGATGTAGGGGAGATGTGACAGAAAAAAACAGCACTGGAAGAGTCCTTGTTGCAGCTCCAGCCGAAACCAGCATGCAGAAAATACCCTGGGATGTGCCAGAGCGGGACAAGGAAGGGATGGATGTGGGTCAGGACTGGCCTTGTCTTCCCACCATGGTTTCCCAGCCTGCTTCATATTCCCACTTGGAAAAACACATGGCTAATACAGCTGACTGCAAAAAGGGCCTTAATCCATGGGAGGTGTGCAGTGGGCACCATGATGGGCATGGCAGTGCTGGAGGGATGAGCTGGATGGACTACAATGCTACCTGTGAACAAAAGGTGGGTTAGGAAGGCATGGTGTGATATCTTCAGCTGGCTGGCTTCTTATTGTCAGAAATGGATTTAACTGGCCTTGAAACTTGGATTAAAAACCATGTCTTTATTAACTCCAGACAGAGATGAGTCCTGGAATCTTGGAAAGTATTTCACTGCTGTCTTTGGGAGGAAATTTTGGCTTTCTAAGTTACAACATGACTGATATGTTCTATTTGGTTTTTTGAGAATTTTTTTATACTCCCATGACTCAAATATTTTTGAATTTTTCCTTCAAACCATGTGTTTGTATACTCTGTCTAGCATAGGATTGCATTGGATATTCTGGCATTGGGCAGTGGAGGATGGAGGAGTGTTTTTCCACTGCTACCACAGCAGCCTTCAGCCCAGTTTTGCAAAGCACAACTTTTAGCACAATCCACCACACTCAGTTAGACTGACACTTCTGGGAGGAGCAGGCACGGGGATTTTGATCCACCAAGACCAGCACTGCTGAATAGATGCACTACAAAGAGAGGCACAAGCCTTGCCTCATACTGTGACAACTCTTTCTGGGCTAAAATGTGCCACCTCTTCCTCTGCCTGAAATTTGATGCTTTTATGTGCTTGAATAGGGTCTGTCCTTTAATGACATAGTTGTAAAGGGGTCTTCTTCACCAACCTTGGGTCCTCTGCACTCACTGTTCATGGACTGCAGCTGTAGGATACTCACCCAGTTTTCTGTCCCTGCACTGCAGGGTGCAGGGGGTTGGTTTAGGGCATCTCTTACTTGCATGGGTAAATATTTGCTGGGCCAGAGCAAGACAGGCAGAGGAATTGATGCCATTACTGTAAGGTCAAGCTGTTTGCTGGAGAGAGAGAGGACATCAGCCTTCCAGGCATGTTCTAAGGACACACTGCAGATCCAGCTCTGCAAACAAGATATACAAGGACATGTCCCGATGGTGAATTGCCACCAGCCCTGACTCTCCAGCCACCAGTGAACAATCACCACATAAGTGACTGTGTGAATGCCTGCTGATGATAAATGGAGACACCTCAGGGACTTTATTGAAAACCTACATGTTTTCCCTTCCTGACATCTGTACCAGCTCCCCAAGGGCCCTGAGAGCTGAGTCTGCAAGCTCATTTGCCCCTTTATGTGTTGTTCAGGCAATTGGGAAGACCTGGCAAGGCTCTCTAGGTCATCCTCCCCATATAAGGAACATTACCACACTCACCAGGGTGCCCCCATGGGAACACAAACACATCTCCTGATGTCTCAGAAAGCATGGGAGTCCACCTTGCTTTCTGGGAGCTGCATTGCTTGAATGGCTAAAAGGAGTAAAAACTTATTTTTGGGTTACTGTTGTCAGCTGACCTGGCTCTGATGCACTTGTGTAAGCAGGCAGCATTTTCACATCTGTACTGTTTGCTTTAACATGTCAAATAGCTGATTTTTTTGCAAGGTTTCCCTAGCTCCTTCCTCCCTCCTCTTTTCTACTGTCTCTATAAAATAATGCTGCTATAATCCAGTTTGACTCAGCAGGATCCCTTTCACGCTGGCTAATCCCCATATACAGGCATCAGTTCAGGGAGGTGCACCAGAATGCTGCAATATTTTCCCTAACATTTTGTTTAACCAGGATGACATTATTCAGACAAATTAATTCCTTCAAGACGTAAACTTGTTCTGACTGAGTGCTGCAGCAGCCTCCCTGAGAGCAACAAACCATGATCTGACATCTTAACAGCTCTCCACACAGTCAGGGGGAGTCTTACATAAAAGATCTTCAGCTGTGCATATCTGCAAGGTGCAGCTGCCCCTTTCTGCAATAGATTTCTTTTTCAGCAGGTTTTGGTGGAAAAAATATCTTTTTTTAGGAAGTGAATGGGTTCTAAAGCACAAGTAATTTAGGAAAATATCCTGGGATATAAAAACATACAGTAGAGATTACCCTACCCTCTGAAAATCCTTGCCAAAGATTTTAAAAATGGGGTTCTACTGTGGTCACTTTCCTTCCATTCTGGATTGAGTTCATCTTGCATGTCTGAGCTAACATTGCTAGATGGGTTTTACAAAGCTTAGGGGCATGTGTGGGTGATGTGTCAGCTGTGTGTGCCAAATGGCAGCACCTGTTGGAAAGGAAGAAGAAAATGTAAAGAATCCTTCACAAGTCTGCCAAGAGAAGGAATTCTTGGTCTGCCTCATAGAGAAGAGGTCCTGGTGTGAAAAATGGCCCTGTGGTGCTGCTTTTACCCCATATAGGCAGGTGAGGTACCCTGTGCCCCTCTGTGACACCAGGTATTTGGGGCGGCATGGCCAGACTGCTGGAGCTGCATTCAGCTCTGGGTTTTCTGTCCACACTCCCCTGAGATGTTTTCCTGGCACTTGAGTTACCTCTTGTACTCTAATGTTAGGATTCTGAGAGCCAAATGGGAAATGCCTTTTTCCTCCTCTTGCCAGGCATTCCTTCCCCTTGGTGCTTCCATAGCTCCTAGATCCAGAATCCAGAACTGAGGCTGTCTTGCTGGCTTTGAATATGCCAAAACAGTTGAGGGTACCCTAAAGGAGGAGGAAGGAAAGAAGAAATCTGATTAACTTAAGGTAGCAGAGCCTGAGCTATTTGAATAGAGTTCTGGGTCCGTATCTCACAGCTCACGCTTCTCTTCTGAATTCTGCATTGCTTTAAGTCTATTTTTTGCTCTGCTTGAGTTGCTTCACTGTGCCTTAGTTACATATTCCTGAGAAGTGGGCTGATGTTAATTGTTTGTTCATTGAGACTTGCATGGACTTCAGAGGGCTGAGCTGGATGGCCACGGTCTTGGGGTGCTGGGAGCTCCTGGGTGGATTTCTCTTCTGTACCTTCCCATCTCCTAGGCTAGCAAGGACAGCCAAGGGAGAACATGTTCTCTTCCCTGCAGCAGTGTATTATTGACAGAGGGCATCATTAGGGGACTCCTGATACTCCACTTCAAGTACCTAAATGTAATATCATCAACATTAATTCCAACTGTGTTAAGATTACAGCAAGTAACTCTAACATCCAGTAGACACTGAATAATTTAAAAGCTCTATAAAGTTGAAGCTTACAGAAATGGATTTACAGATGCATAAAACTACCTCAGATTAGTTTCAGAGGTTACCCTTGCTTAGTATTAGCTGTTGCAGATGCTTCCCACTTGCTTCCCAAGGGAACTTTCACGTCTTTTTCTCCTGGTTCTATTTGTGAAAGATCTAACATTAAGACTGCACTTTCTTTTACACTGCAGTTTTGTCTTTTGGGGAATGACTAGTCTTCAAACTCCATGCTTTTAGCCCTAGGATCATCTCTGCATGGTGATTCTGAACCCTTTACTTGTTGCAAACATAGGCTTGACCAGTAGCTTTGAAAATGTCATTTAGACATTTAATATCATCTACACAATAACAGCCAGAGTGAGCTTGTTGCTCCAGGGGCTTGGTGGAGTAATTAGCAATTTATAGTATAGTACAGTAAAGTAGTTTTTTCTCCTGTTGAAGCAATTCTTTAGTCTTTCTGGAAAAAGACAGTGATGTTTTTATTTCATAATAAATGTGTGGAGTAACTTCCACACATTATACAAACCTTGAAATGTCATTAAAACACACAGCTTGTTCATGGCTTCTGCTTAAGACTCTCTTTGATGTTAACCTGGGATAAACCATCTGTCCCCTAAACACATCTTTGGGACCAGTGCAACTGTCCCTACAGGAGAAACCATGTGAATGAGCATGGCTGAAACAGATTTCTAGTGTGGTACTGCAGAGCTGTTATGTCTGATACTTGATGTTTACCCATAGTCTATTATTAATAACAAAGAAAAAGGAAAAAAGCTGCTGATAAAATTAGTGGATTAGTAAGATGTCAGAACAGTGGAATGGAGAGTTATGGACTGATAAACATCTTGGACTCATTTGAACTAATTTGATTTAACACACCAAGCTGTGAGGCCATCTATTTGTTCAGGAATAAAACCATCTGCTGGCTCACCAGCTTTATTTCCAGGTAGAGGTTCATCCAGCAAAGTACCTTCCTTAGGAGTGATCAGAGCTTTCTGTACAGCCAGCTAAGGGAGCCTTAGCAAGTGGTAAGTCTGTGTCTCTTGATGTGTTCAGGCTATGCCTGGGCACTGCGATGAAATCTTGATTTAGTCAAACCTGTAAACCGCTAAAAATCCTAAGTGAATCAGTTGCCAGGGATTCTGCACAGAAACAATGCTGGTATAGCACCAAGGACCTCACAAACTGTGGATTTAGGGTAGAAGGAGTGGTGCCTTGTTTGGTTTTCTTTTTGTCACGTTCCCAAAAGAGAGCAGAGAGCCCAAGCACAGTGGGAAGCATGCACATAGCTTAGTTGTGTTCCATACAGGGCACTAGGTAACACATTCCTCCTCTTAGACCATTGCCACAGCAGGTCCAGATGTCAGTAACTCCAGCTGATACCACTGAAGAACAACGATTTTTGGCCACTGGAGATTTGTCTGCCTTTGTTCATGGAGCACAAGAAAAGGACTTGGAGGTTGTGCTTGAGGCGGTCAGCTATCTAGGTCAAAAGAGTTAAAAGCTGCTGTTTTCAAAAATTGGCCTTCTTTCCAGATAGCTTGTGGTTTGTCTTCTCTGTCAGACAATATGGGCTGCTTTGTTTTTTTCCAGGATGCTGAATATACCCCAGCTCAAGCTGCTGGCTTGAAGTGTCTTTAAGAAAAGGTGGTTTGAATTAACCACCCTAAAATATAGAACACCTTATCCCTGAGGACACTTAGCAGTGTGTGACTGTTAAGCGTTTAGTCATTAAAGGGAGGACTATACCCAAAGTTAATTAATTCTTACATTGGGCTCTGAAAAGATCAACTCTACACCCAGCTGTAGTCACAGGAATGCCAGGCAAGCAGTGGAGTTTAAAGTGCATGGAAGCAGGAGAGCTAAATGGCAAAGACAAGCCTTTGGTATGCAGGTATGCAGCAGATCTCAAAGCACTTTCCAAAGCCTGGTAAGAACAAGGATATGTGGGGTTAGATGAATCTTGGAGTGAATGCCTTATTTTCAATCACGCATTCCAGGTCTCGGCTCAAATATTTTTGTGTTGGGTTTCTTTCAGAAAAGTGCAGAAAGACCCTGGAGCCAGAAATACTGTATGAAACACACAAGATAATTAGCAACCTTCTGGAAACATGTGAAACTTTAATAAAACTTAAACTCCAGTTCCTTCCCACAGATGGAGTCCAGCAGTACTGTAGGCAATATGCACAATTAAGCTATTTTTATGCCTCTTCATCTAAAAATGTGAGTGTTAAAACATATGTAGGTAAAGCAAATGGAAAGTTTAGGCTTGCCTGCATGCCATGCTCATTTGAACTCTGTGTGTTAGCCTGGATTGCTGCTGAGCAGCATGTGCTCCAGCAAAGGTTTTGCAAAGGGAAATATCTTCACCAACAAACCTGGCTTCTTAAAAAACCCTATGACTTTGCAGCTTCAGAAGATACTGACTTTTCCTGCCAACCACAAAGGGGAATAAATGACTGGGAGGGCTCAAGTAATTATACAAAGTGCCTAGATCAACTTTTCCATGGGGATCCTGTAGCTACTGGTCTGATGGCTTAATAATGTGCTTCTGAAATGGCTGCTTTCCTCTGCTGTTTGTCTCGGGGGCCAGATTTCCAGCAAGACTCCTTAGCTGCCCTTGCAGAACTGGCAGGACAATGCTCACTGGACTCAAGCTGCATGTGAAAGAGCCAACAGTAACTTTTCCATAGGAAAATTTGCAGGTAGGGCTGCTCCAACAGCAAACTTTGAGAAAGAGAATGAGTCAGAAAGCCCTAGATAATTTCTTTGTTCACTGCCACTTCCTGTGCCTCTGTCCTTGTCCTTTATATCTTGGGAAGCTGGTGTGGCAGTGCATGTGGGGAGTGACCACTTTGCACCACCAGAGCAGCAATAAAATGTGATTCTTCCATTGGGAGACCACTAGCACTTGTCCTTACAGCCTGCATCAGCGGCATCACTCAGATAGATGAGTCACCTGCTAATACTAGGCTGGCTTGTCAGTTTTCACCTGGATCTGGTCTATAGCTAGAGGCTAATGAAGAGTGGCCCTTCTTTTGTTCCTTTGAAGTCCATTAAATCAGAAGCTGTGTATGGAAAGATATAGTCTAGTTTTACTTTGCATGAGCTGCTTGGCCAAACATGAGGGTCAGATTTCTTTGGGTGTTCAGATGTTCTTGCTGGGGAACTGGCAACTTCTGGTCTTCAGAAAGGAAAGTTGGAAGTTTTATTAGGATAGAAATGAGCGATTCAGCAGTTACATTGGGAAACAACCATTGATGCAGGTGATCTCAGACCTTTTAAGTACTGTGAGAAGCACCGGAGCATGGTCTTTTCCACTGTAATGGAAAGAAAATCCCCATAATAGAATGGAACAGTTAGAGATCAGAATGATCCTGCAATAGTGTTTTTTCCTCTATATTCCATAACCACTGTGATTTCAGCCCAAGAGTCCATACACTGCAACAGTGCTATTGACTTGAGAATGGACATGTTATATAACATCTATTATGCATTCAGTGTGTTTGTATAAATGCATATCTCTTATGTAACTGTGTCACTAGGAAAACAGTGAGGTTGAACAAGTTGGTTTCTCCTGCCATTGCTGCTCTGCTTCATTTGTTGATTCTTAAGTGCTGTCACAAGACACTGCAGGTTGTGCTGCTGATGTGTGTGCCAAAGTGAATATCTTCTTTTCAGCAGCTCCATTCACTTTGGGTTTTCTGGGGTTTTTCTTAACTCTTGTTTCTTTCTTTAAATGTAATATTTGGCAGAAAGCCTTTGGTGTTGCTTTCACAAACACGAGAGTAATCTGGTTAGTAAATACTATGGACTGACAGTTGACTAGCACAGCATTCAGTTGTGCTTTTCAACTAGAAATAACATCCAGGGCAGCCACCTCAAGTGATGTAAAAGATCTGGTAAAGAAATGCCAACTGTCAGCTTGATTTTTGGTCTGCTCTGCTCTGACATATAAACCTTTATGACAGCTCAGACCAGTGTCCTTCATATTCCAAATTAATCCAAAATTTCTCATGGTAATGAAAGGGAAAGAAATTACTTTAGAGTGCATGTTTCCTGCTCTGAACACCCTTGACTACCCTGCAGACACCAGAGAATTACCACCTACTCAGACATGCCTGTCTGCTCTTGATGCAACTCTTGAGCTTATTTGCATTCCAATGGTTTTGCCATCCAAGATTCTGTATCCAAGACTCCAAGCTGCCTGTATAAAATAGGAAAAAACTTTTTTATTTTTCAGGGAGCTGTAATTTTTCTAGATTGAGAGCAAAGGAGAAGTGCCAAGAGATTGAATCAACTCAGCAGACAGTTGTGTTGTAAAGACTTTTCTGCCCAACTTCCCGCAGCAGTACCTTGAACAGAAGAGTAGCCAAAGTTTCTGGTTTATTTTTCACTTATTTGAGGAAGGATCTGATCTACTGCACGGGTATCTCTTTGTAAGGTTAGAAGGAATCATGTGCTGTCCTTTCTCTCTCAACCGCACAGCAAGCTGAGTTCCAGCAGAAGCACCCTCAGAGGTGGGCAAGAAGTGCAGAGGGACTGATGTAAATCCATCTTCTCTACCTCTGTCTTTGTGGATGACATTATCTCACAGTGGAGGAAAGAAGGTGATGGACAAGTTCCCAGGGTGGAACATCAGTTTCCAGCTTTTGCTTTTCTCACATCTCACTTGACCTCTTCGGGAAGTTCTCTTTTCTGTGCCATGCCTTGTCTGGGTTCTTCTTAAATAGCTGTCTCAATTTTAGCTGTATCCCTTCCTTCTTTGTCACTCTTATCTCAGCAGGTGGCTCAAACTTGTTTTCCCAGACAAGGAACTGAATCAAACATCGAGGTCAACTGAATGAAAAGAATAGGGATGTCACTGCATCTAAAAATAATCTCAGTACCTGGTAGGTGACATAATTGACCCTGGACTTAGTCAGCAGCCTGGATTTATTTCCAATTAGAGTCTGACTCTAGATAGAAGAAGAGGTGTTGCTCCAGAAAATAATTCAATTCAAACCTCTGAAGAAATCCTGCACCCCAAAAAATGAAATTTCTAGTCTTGGTGTAGAGGGGACAGAGTACAGTACAGTTCTTGCCTTACATTGTGACTCGATAAATTTTGGGTTCTGTTATTCTTGACAGTGGCCAGTGCCAATTGTCTGTGGGTTTCCAGTGTTCTTTCAGAGTCTTTAAAAATAGATCTTTAATTCAGGAGCCTTTCCTCAAGAACTAAGAAACTCCCTTTTCCTCTCCCTTTGGAAAGACCTCAGAGCACCCACAAAGCTTTCAGCCCTCATATTTCAGGCACAGATAAGTCTCCCACTGCCCCAAAGGCTCCAAAATGTTTTCCTCACGTCCAGGACATAAATGTATTTGGCAACTCTTCAGGAAACATATCACGGATTTGGGCAAATCGTATTCTCACTGTCACTTCAGGTAGCAGCAACATCCAAGTGCTGTGAGAGTTTTGGGGGAGTTTTTTTCCGAGCTTTATACTGGATTACGTTATCTATTAAAAGCAGCTATTTTTATGCTGAACTGCTGCAATGACCTGTATTTCACAACTTGCACGTATACACTGAAAAAAACATTATCTTGCACTCAAAAAGTGTTTCAGTGAAAGCTCCATGAAATTCTGTGCAAAATCTCATTACCTTCTTGCTTGGGTTTGGAGAAGTGTTCATTTCTTGGTAGCTCCAGGTGCCAACTTTGGTGCTGGCAATAGAGATGCGTCTTCTGTCAGAGCATCACGCACCTCCTGATAGCTGACTAAAGCCACTTCATAGATAATATGAGGAGCAGAGGAGGAAGATAATGAAATTATTTTCTGAGTCTCTGATGAACCAAGGACAGAAGCCAAATATCCTTAGTTTTCAATGCTCTGCCCCTGCCACTAGGAAAAAATTTCTCTTGTGATTTGTATGAGATCTTGAGGAAAAGCTCTGCATTCTCTTTGTTTGGGCAATTCAGGTAGAAGGAGGAACTGTTCAACGGATATCCAGCTGAAATATTTAATTTATTTAGTAGCCATTAGAAGTGACTTAGAGATGCCCTTATCTGTGAATTGAAATAAGAAGAGGAAAATAGATTGTGTGCCTTTCCTTGTGGCTTAGAGGGATTAGGGGATTTTATTCTCAAGGAGTAAAGGAGAAGGATTCTATCTTTTTTCTCCAGGAAATATCTCTTAGAGGGTACAGGAAGCAGAAAAATCCAGTTTTGAACAGGTTGTAGTTAAAAGGTTTGTAGTGTTCAGTCTATAACCAAAGCAAGCCCAGCTTTGCTGGATGCTAATTTACTGATGAGATTTTCCAACTAAAATTTGTTTTCCATTTTAATCAATGAAGTTCCATTTTCTTGATGGTTTTTATGTCACAAATTCTTGCATTGCTCAAACAGTCCTTCAGGAAACACATGGCAGGTGAGAACTCATTTCAAATGTAAAAATACCAAGAAAGAGGAGAGTGAGGGGAACTATAAATAACCAGAGATGTCAGAGTCTCAGTCATTTTTTCCTCTGCAAGTCAGCTTTAGCAGTTAAGGTCAAGATAACATTTCCATGTCACTGGTCAGTTACATCAAAATTCTAAAACAGGAAAATAGAATGGAATTTTCTATTTTTTCTTGTATTGTGCCCAGATTTGACCAATTTATAGTTTCTTTGGTCCATCAGGTCTGAGTTCCAATGTTATTTTGGTTAAGCTTCTTGCCAGAGTGGCAAGCTTGGATTGGAGCATTTAGTTTATTAAAGGCTATGAAATTAAATTCCTCACCAAAAGAGAAGAAAAAATGCCCACTTCTTCCTAATAGTCACTTTCTGTTTCCTTTTATGTGGTTCAGTTTGACTTGAATTTTAGCCTAACAATTTGCTACACTGTTTTGTTTTCACGAAGTTCTAATCAGCTTAAACTGCAATCGGTTTGAAATGCCTCTGTAACAGCTTCCTTGGTATTGCTAATTAAGCTTGAAATCTCTGTGTTGTCCACAATTGTATCTAAACAAGGAGGAGAGTGTATCTGCTTGATGTTTGCCACATCTCCCAGCTGCATGTAATTTTGCTGCCTGTGCAGAAAGTAATCACAACAGGACAGAACCTTTATTTAGGCAAAACTCCCAGGGCGACATGCAAGGTCAGGCACATCATGTTTTGAGGAATTTATTTGGTGTCAAGAACACGTAAGACAAGCAGAGCTGCATCAACAGCACAAAAGCTGGAAGTGTTTGGGAATAACGAACAGCTTTGCTTTATCCCCCAGAGCACTTTGTTCTGCACAAAACTTGAGTTACGTGTGGTCTGTAGGTGCTCTCACCTGATGTGTGGGTGTTTAAATAGATAAAAGTACAGGCTATCAAAACCTGCTGTGTATTCCCCCTGTCCCTCAGGAGCAAAGCTAATAGAATATCATTGTTTTTAAAGCCACCTAGGTTCACTTCAGTGGAAAAAGAGTCCTGACAAATCCTCAAACATATCTTTCTGCACTGGGCAAAGCCATGGGCTGGTTTCTCCCTAGGCAGGGACCACAGTGTGTGAAGCAATACTAATCTGCTGAGGCTCGGCTGCTGTTGTGTGACACAGCCCAGGGATTTCCGCGGTAGCTCTGTGCCAGAGTGTCTCAGCTGCAGGAGCCTTGAACAAACTGTTTACCTCTGATATTCTGGGAGGGATTTTGAGGGATTTCCTTCAAATCAGAAATCTTCGAAAATCAGCTTCTTGTGCCAGGCATTATATTATGCAATGTTTTGGAATGAAGGTCTGGTCCTACACTTAGGATCTCATTGGACTGAAGGAATCAGGGATGGAAACTGTCTTATCAGATCATCCCTCCCTGCCAAGGCAGGCTCATCTCCCGAGCTCTGCTAATGCTGCTGTGCTTTACAGATGTTTTTCTCTCCAGTGCTCCAAAAACCTGTCCCAGCTTCCTGGCTGGATGTTTTCTGGGCCAGTTGGAGTCCTGGTGTGGAGTGACCAATTTCTCATGGTTATACTGGTTCGTACTTGAGATGTGGTGTTGTGGCAGTGCTAACAGCAAGAGTGAGCTCTGCTGTACAATGTGCAGCTTCAATTCTCTAGGGAGCTTGCAGCTCCCCTTTCCTGGTGGCAATAGACAAGATATGAGGTGGTTTGGAAATGCAGCTTTACTAGAAGATTACTGAAGGGACTGGAGCTGATTACTAAGATATTTAACAATGTTCTTTTAAATAGCAGTTGCTAAGGATGCTTTCAATTGTTTAGCTTACTCTAGTATTCCATGCAACTATAATTATTGTTGCTGAAAAAATTTCATATGCATATACTTTTTTATTCTCCATGCTATTTTAAAGTCAACTGTAAGTTAGAAGCACATCCCCAGTATTCAACTACTTTACTCTTGCAAATGGCTGTAGCCACATGGGAGTATTCTGAGTAACAGCTCAGGTGCTGTTCTCTGGTACTGCACCACCCAGAGCTGACTTTTGAGGTGCATGCAAGTCGTTACAGATAAAAAGAATTTAATTTATTCTGTTAATAATATCTTGTTTCCATTAAGAAACCATTTAGGCACACAGACTACTTCACAAGTATTTCTCAAACCTAACAATATGCAGTTTCTCACTGGGATATGTAACTTCTACAGCCATTTTATTTACAGGCCAGCTGAGACACAGAGCATGGGAGTGCTTTGCCTATGACAGCTACTTGGTTTAAAACCCAGAAGTCCAGGCATTTTATCTTCCAGCCTACCAGTTTAGAGGACAATTCCTTCATTTCTTAGATTCATAGGCTCTGCCATTTTAAAGGGACAAAGATCTCTGTTGTCACATCAAGGAATGTACAGAAGATGAGTAGCTTTGAGTGCCAGAAACGAGTTAAGTTATTTCCAACATGGAGCTTCTTGTGGATTTTTAGCTGGAAGGAGTCAATGTGGTTGTGGTCAGACATTGAGCATAATGCAGAGCAGATTGTTTAACCCTGGCATTCCTTCATCACTCTCAGCTTGGTGGTGCTAGAAGGGGATGCAGGCCTTATCTAAACTGGCACTGAGCATCAGAGAAGTCACCCAGAAGCAGCCTCTGCTGCTCCAAACATTAATTACATTCAGCATTAAAAATATAATTCTTTCTGCAGGTAGTATGGCCAGCTTGTGTGCCTGCCAGGCCCAGCAGCCTTCTCTAAGTTTCCTCTCAGCCTTTGGTGTGCTCAGACAACGGCAAAGCCATCCTTCAGCCTTCACTTGATAAGAAAACTGGAGCTCCTTCCTCCTCTCACTGTAGAGCATATTTTGACATCTGCTTATCATTTAAGAAGCATTTCTCAAACACTGTTCCATTTTCATCGTGGCCTTTCTGTTATTGCACATTTGTGGACTCAGTTGCATGCCATTGTTGTCTTTGCTACTAAAATAACCCATGAAATACATCTAGCCTTTCCCTAATAGTTACAGGGCAACGGGAAGGGACTCCTCCATCCTGTATGCTGAGAGGATTTTCTGCCAGATTCACCTCCAGCTGCTCTGAGTCCAAAACTACAAAGCTGAGTTCAGTTTTCCTGACAAGAAAAGCAAATCCCAGCAGAGGAGAAGCATGCCAGCCATGGTATTGCTACTGTGCTGGGAAAGCCACTGCAAACTGAGCCGAATGGAAGAACTGTTTGAAAGCCACTGAATACAGTAACCTCCAGGGCTTGAGCCTGCACTTTGCAAGGAGTAGCTGTAAGCACAGCTCAGACCCTTTGCAAGCATGCTGGTAACGTTGCAGGGTTGCTGCTGATATAATTTATTCCTGTGTTGTCCTTTCCATCTCCCAGCAAATCAAACAATGCCATCTAAAGCCTCACTGCTCACCGCTGTGTCTGAATTTGGCTGTCAAGGGTCACATCTCTTGCCCCAACACACTGATACAGCTGTGGCAGCATGGTCTGAAAGTCAGAGCATCAGCCAAGGTGCTTCTGCAGTGCTCTCCCTTGCTGAAAGTACCCCTCACAGCAGCAAGAAGGGGGATGTCGCCCTTGGCTAATAATGTGTCCAGCTGGCCAGGTAAAGCAAGAGGATTAACTCATGCCCATTCTCTTCTCAGACATGCAGGAAGGAATTTCATGCTGGCTATTAGTGACTTAAATGTTATGTTTGCCAAGATATAACCCATCTGTGGAGATAGCAGCTGGGGAGTCTTGGGTGGAAATCAGGTCTTTGTTTTCCTTTTCTAGAAATAATGCCAAAAAATTGTTTGAAAGTGTTGAAATTACATCTCGACACTTAACTCCTCCACCACTGTCTGCTTTACATTTCATTTATAATATAACTATATATTTTCAGACCCAAAACCTAAATGAAACCATTTGCAATTATTTTAAAGTGCAGTTTTTCAATTGACCTGATCTAATTTGAGGTTTATAAATTTACCAGGCTTCTTGAGATTAAAGTGTTCTGTCTTCACTTAAGTATGGAAATATTTTCAAGCCTCAAAAAATATCCCACAAAGGGGAAAATGTCTGCTGCTCTGCTCTCCACGCTGTCTGAGGAAATGAAGGACGGAGTCACAAGATTTAAAGCATGTCACTTACCACACTTTACTAAGTTACAGTTCAACTATAGTATTTGACCATGTGCCTGTTTTTAGCACAACAGTCACATTTCATTCGTGCAGCTTAAAGCCATCTCCTCTGCTCAGTCACTTCGAAAAACGTGTTTCTTCTGTAGTGCTTACTGAAAGTGAGTTTGTGTCCCTCTGCATGAGTTGCCAACGTAATTTATTCCAGCAACTTCCCTCCCCTCTCCCAGCAAAATAAGCAATACCATGCTCATGTCCCTGTGCATGAGCTCTCCTCAGTCTGCTGTTCAGAGTGCAGGAGACATAATTTATATTCGTTAGAGCTTGGGATGAATTGCCAATGCAGAAGAAGCAATGACTAATCTGTGTGGCTTTTCTTCTGCACTCATTGCTGGGTCATTGTGGGAGAGTCCTTGTGCTGGCATGATCCTGTGAGTTATTGCTGTGCCCCAGGTTTGGTTAGGAGGGGTTATCATTTGCAGCATTAGGGCAGCAGGATGAGCTGCAGCCCATGGGCTGTCACTGCACCTTTGCTCCCCAAAGCCTTTGCCACCTTGCCATCTGCGATGTGAAGTTTTCAGCAGAGGATTCAAACACTCCCCAGCTCCAGTCTTCCATGGCTCTTGCAACCCAGAAGTCTTTCCTAGCAGTAGTTTTTACTTTGTGTCCCATATTTAAACCTAAAATCTGCAGAGCAACTCCCTTTGGCTTTCTGTGGTTTTTGAAGGGACAAGTATTGTTCTAGGGAGGTCAACTCCAACCAACACTTGCTAAATGCTTGTTCCCAAGCAGCTTGTTCCCACTTTGCTACTGATTGTGCTATACATGTTTAAGTCTCTTAATTTTAACTTGCAAGATAATTCATGATGTCCTGGTCATTATAGTTCTTTCTTTGTGTTTTAGTGTATCTTTGCTTGGGGTTATTTTTCTTGTTGGTACTTAGGGTGCATTATTCTCTCCACGTGAGATTCTTTTTTCTTTGCCATGGATGTTCTGCCCTCAAGAGACAAGGACCCAGACTCAGCCTTAAACATTGTGCCAACTTTCCATTTAGAAATGGGTGGCTCCATCCCTGTGCTTTTCAAACCCCAAAAAAATTAGTTTGATTTGGACACAAGGGCACTCCCTTGCCTCTTGGCCAAAAATATGGGAAAAGAATGGTAAATTTTACCCTCAGCCCACACTAGATTTGTGGTCTATATTCTTATGACATGAATGTGACCACAACCTCTAGGTCTGATGTTTCCTAGCTGTTTCTCATCTTTCTTCTTTGTGCCCTGCCTTAACTCTCAGCATAGCTCATCAGATGCATTCAGCTCTACCTGTTGATTACAGAGCAGGCTTGCAACAGTTGGAGAGAAAAGAAGGAAAATAGACTTGTTAGGCATTTTTCTTCCTCTTGTTTGGCTTTTTGAAAGTCTGAAAGCTCCAGGAGGTGGTAGGAGAGTTAGACTAACTGTGAAAGAGAGCAAAATCAAGAAGCTAAACTTACAATCCTGTGGGGATGCTGTTCCCATAATGTGCAGAAATACCTTTGTGCAGGTTGTTAGCTGCTAGGGCAACACTTAGGCATGTGGGATAACCTGATTAGAAAATCAAAGAAAACCCTAGTAGCTTCACAGGCCAAATCCTGCCCTACAGCAACCTGATGTCAAATGGGTGTGAATCAAGGAAACTTTCCTTTTGGCATCACTGGTAACACCTTGAAGGGAAGGGTTTGAGCCAGCCAGGGTTTTAGCAAGGAGAGAGGCTTAAGCAAACATGCTCCCAGACAGGGAGTGAGCTGGAGTCTGAAACTAATGACTTTGTTTTTCCTTACTGGTACAGACCTGGAAGGATGAAAAGAATAAATTTCTCAGGTCTGATTTTCAGGTTGTACAGAAGGTTTAATCACAAGTTACTTAATTTATAATGCTTGTCTTACTTAGCTGTGAGAATATCAAACTGTGACTGAGCTGAGATTTGGGAGCAGAAGATGTGTTTTTAGAAGGTATGACCCAGCAGGGTGATTGCCTGCTGTCCTGGTGGAAACTGCGGAGTTTCCACCAAAATCAGCGTTAGCATGGGATGTCAGACAGGATAGTTGTACTGATCCCTCGTGGGCTTAAATTCTGTGTACCCAAAATGTGTGAGCAGGAGTTGCAGTGTATCGTGGTGAGAGCACTTCCAGGCCATGCTGTTTGCTGCTAGTCCCCTCTGCAGCGTGGACTGCTGCTGCAGGTGCCTGCTCTGGTCACAGTTCTTGGTGGGCTGCAGTAGCAGACCAGGGGAACTGCTGAACAGATCAGTCCCCAGCGTGGAAGTAAGCCACAGAATTCCCGGCCATGTTGTGGAGGGTCAGTGTTTATCAGAATTTAAAAATCAATCAGGAAAGTTTATGGGAGAAGCATCCACTTGAGGCAAAGTATGAGGAAGCCAAGCTCTGACTCAGGAAGTCCCTAAACCAGTAATCAGTGGAGACTGGTAGCAAATCCCAAGGAATTTCTGTGTTTTTCTTACCCTGTTCTCATACTTTGGCCTCTGTTGTTGGCAAGTTTTGGAAATGAGGCAAGCAGTGACTTGGTGAGGCAAATGCTCCATACCTGCGTGTGTTCAGAAAGTTTCATGGCAAATGCCTTATGAATGGCACGATCTTCCATCAGTATCCACAGGTATCCTGCCTTCCCTCCTTGGCAGAAAAACAGAGAGACACACATGGATGCGGGCTGAGATGATGTGATCTGCTTATTCAAAGCAAAATGGTAAATCTGCCAGGTTATTTCTCCATAGAGAAAATTATTGACCTTGCTTTTTCTGGCATAGCAGCCACAGTTATAATGATGATGATGGTGACAGCAACCAGACAGAAAGGCCAGCAGTCATTCTTTCCTGCCCATTATTACAAGATACAAAGCAAAATCCAGCCTGAGTTCAATGCTAGTCTGGCTGTGCTCCCCTTACAGATGTGTGAGGCAGTTCTCATATGGGTTGAAATACAGGACTTTTCATATCAACCTTTCCAAAAACAGAGCTTCTGATCCTCTGATAGGAACTCGTGTATTTCTGTGTTTGTACCTTACCACTGATGTGCAGCCCAGAGATAATGTCTGAGAGCAAATGTACGAGTGGAAAACCTCCTGAGCTCCTGAATGATTCATCTCCTTACAGTACATTTTGGTTGCACTTGTAAGGACTGGATCTTGCCCCTGAGAATACTGGCTCAAATAAGCAATAATAATACAGTCAGTTAAAGCACTACTTTCTCTGGGAATTTTGTTGCATGAGGAAGCAGAACTTTAGCCTTCCTTTGGTTGTCAACAAGATCTGTTTTTCAGATGCTTTATATATTTCTGTCCTGTTAGGTTTTTTCTTTTTTTTTTTTTTCCTACCTCCCTATTTCTGTCTATTTAAATAATAATCAATAGTGTAATGATAGATTTTTCTACCGAACCCAACATGCAAATGTTGGTTGATAATATTATTTGGTAACTTCAGGTGCATCAGGCAAGAATAGTAGGTGAAGTTTGCTTTCCTATAGTGCAGTGAAATTACCCAAATCATTGCCACAGATTTATTGTTTGTATCTATGAAGTTTGCATCCTCCATTCATGGCGTGTGTCTTTTAAAGTGCTTTCTTTGAAATGGTGAGTTACCCAGTTGGTGTCAGAAGGGCTGCTATAGCTCACAGACAACCATCTGAAACAAAATTATCTTGGTGTTTCTATAATTAACTACAAGGCTGAGTGAGGGCTGAAATGAGATGAATCATTCAATGGTCCCCACTTGAAAAGTGGGAATTTTTTTGGCCCCAGCACTTTAGGAGCAGGCTAGTATGTAAAACCTGTGCAGCAAGGATCATGGCCTTAGAGCTGGCACTTCACACTCATTATCTCAAATATCATGTGCCAGAGATAAATGAAGCATTTAAGTCATCCTGAACTCCTGTCCTTGTGGATACTTTCCTTGCAGCCACCGCTTTGTTGCCTCCCCAGATTCTCTGTGGTGAGAGAGGAAGATCAAGATCTTCATACAAGGCTGATAGAGATATTTTAATGGGATCTGCATTGGCAAAGTAATTACAGGTTGTCTCTGCAGCCCCAGGAGTTTGCACTTCAGTGTAGCGCTGCCCTCTGTGGAACTTGTCTCTAATGAACTCTGCTGCAAAAGCTCACTCAGACTGGGCAGTCCAGAGGCAAAAGCCCAGGAGTGTTGGCTGCACAACTCCTTCCTTCATGTGCTCCTGCTACAGAAGCTGCTGTGTCTCAGATACCGACCTGATGAGCCATCTCTGATCACTTGTCAGAGCTGCAGAGAGAAGGCTCTGGTTTGTGTTCTCACACTGTTCTAAAGGCTTGACCCAGGCCCTGTGCTGTTATCATACTCTTTGATAACTGTTGACTGTACTGCACTTTATCTAGAAGAAATGAAAAGAAAGTACCGAAAGCTTCCAAGCAGGCCAGCAGCAGCCTCCAACCCAGCTGACCTTTGTAAGTGTCCCACTGAGATGGTGCTCACATCTGTTGTGTGTTTTCTTTGCAGAAAACACTGGAGCAATGCAGCGTCTGCGCAAAGCCCATCATGGAGAGGATCCTCCGAGCCACTGGGAAGGCCTACCATCCCCACTGCTTCACCTGTGTGATGTGCCATCGCAGCCTGGATGGGATCCCCTTCACTGTGGATGCTGGTGGCAACATCCACTGCATTGAGGATTTTCATAAGTAAGGCCTAAGCTGCTGTCAGTGTTTTGCTTGCTGTCTTGATTTTTTGCCCCTAAAAATTCTCTTTTTTCAGACTAAGCTTTCAGGAGGTTCTGAACCCTATGCCACTTCCTCCCAAGGCTCTTAAACAGTAGGGAGAGCTTTGCTCCAAGCAGGCACACCGTGGCATACAAGGTTAATTGGTTAGGGGATGATTCCACTTGATCTCTGTTTTGCTTAGAGCTGAATTGAGGGATAACCTCTGTGTCCCTCTGTTTTAAGTGCTCTGCCCTCCCCTTGCCTTTCATTGTGCATGTGCATGTTTCTCTTCACTGCCTCTACCTGCACTTTCACGTCACCATCTCCCTGCTTCTTCCACTGAGCAATTAAGAGAGGTCCTGTCCTTCTGCACTCTGCAGATGTTTGCTTACCTCCTAGAGGCATTTCAGTGGCCACAGGCTGCTCACAGCTCCTTTTGTTTCTAGTTGCTAATTAGCTTTTTTAAGGTACTAAAAATACAGCCCTGGTAATAATTTATAGTGAAACTGCTATTTAAAGTAAGTTGAAAGGTATAGCTGCAAGTAATTTCTGTCACTGACACACTACCACCCCCATCATCACAACTAATCCAGGGAAGACAGGTAGATATAATCAGAGCACAAATATTTGCCCTGTATGGAGAAGACAGATACATTACACCCCTCAATTAAAAGATGAAATCAATACTGACAAATGTGAGTTTACGTCTCAGCCATTTACCTCTTAATTTCTAAGGGGGTAGACTTAATTAGAGCCTCATGACATCAGTGTGTGGGTCTGAAAGCTCAAAGAAGCTGGCTGACTTGACAGAAAGGGAGGCAGCCACAATTAATTGGCATGTTAGAATCCAACAGGAGGATGTTCCCTGTAGCTCAGCTAGGCTGGGTTAATTGGCAGCTGCTGTGTTGCTTTGTCTGCCTGTGCCACCAGTCATGTGTAAGGTAAAATGTGGTCCTGAGCACAGGCCCAACAGGAGTTTTATGCACCATTCAGGCACCTAAAGGATTTCCCTCACACCCCCTCAACAATTTGGAGAGTGCCCCTTCCCAAAGCCCCAAAGCCTCACATGCTTTCAGGAGAAAGAGAGCTGATGTCCTACACTGAAGCCTTTTGGCAGTGACTGCATATGAACCTCGGGGCTCTGAGAGTGGAAAGTGGGAGGCTGTCAATGCAAGGAAGGACATAAAAATTGTTGAGTGAAGGATTGAGGGTGATGCCTAAAGAAGGGAAGGTGATGGGAATAGCATAAAACCCTGTGACACTCAGAATGTCTTTGGCCAACCACACATTTTGCAGTACTTTGGCCAGCCCAGTTTTAATTGTTAGGGGTGACATATCCTCCTGATCTGGAGATTGAGTGATCTACATCTACATCCTCTTGATAACAAAACTGTAGCTGATGCACGCATGGTCACTCAGCTACCCCCTGAGCTCAGACCCCACAGTAACACATCCACGGCCCCTGAAATCTGCAGGAATGGTCTCAGGATCCTGGGAGATAATATTTGTCTCATAATGAATTACTCACAGTAGCCTGGACAAAGAAATGTTGAAGTATTTTTTAAGTACCATTTGAGCTAAATGGCACAAGGGAGGGCCTGCATGAAGCAACACATAATTAATTGCCATCATAGCTCTGGTCATATCATGATCCATTTAAGTTATTTTTCAGAGCACTCGTTATAGCCACTGTTTAATTCATTCTTTCATTAGATCACAGCTACCCAGGCATCTTTCATCTGCTGCCAGTGAAATTAATATTTTTCTTTATTCCTGGTACAGATAGATTTTTAATTCTTTTTCTTTTCTAAGATAGATAATTCTGAGGTGGTTCATGTGACAGGCTGGGTGGCAGAGTCAATCCTTACTAGGCATTTCAGAAGAGAAGGGCCTTTGATCTCCTTGTGTCCTGATGTTTGCCATAAGCTTTGCCCTCTGTCACTCCACAGCCCCTGACCCTGGCTCTCATTCCATGGTAGCAGATTCTGTAAGTGTGAGTTTCCTTTCTTGCAGGCAGAATTTGCAGCCAGGAAACTGGTACCAGTAGGTTTTGAATTAAAACAGCAGATAATGATTCACTACAGGCTAAATGTTCCCAAGCCTAGGAGAAGAGATGGCCACTTCTCATGGGACCCAAGTGGAGCAAAACCAGAGGGAACACAGAACATCGGTGAATTATCCAGAAGGTCCTATAGTGAGCAACAGAACAGAAAAAGAAAGGGCTTCTCTTGATCCCTGAGCTGACCCTGATTCAAGTCAGTCTCTTCATGCAGTGAGTTACTGTCACTATACAATTGGAAGTCAGGTTGACTGGAAGAGAGAACATTGGGGTCTCTGCACCCAGACCTGTTCCCTTTCAAGTCTAGTCAACACCCTGTTGGATAACTGAGTTGGTTTTAGCTAGAAAATGCAGCAAGTCAGAATGCCCTGATGGTTCTTGTCTGACAGTGAGCACAGCCAGAAATGTGCTTTTGTGTGCATAAGTGGGTAAGATGTCTTGGAAGTTTAAAGTGGATGGCATAAACCACAACAAATTAGTGTTAGTGCAGGGCAATTCTTTTTACCATTTCTTTTCAGACTTTTACACTATTTGTACCAATCTCCAAATTTTAATAGCTTTGATTTTTGTTTTCAAGAGATGCTCTTGAAGCAGATCCCGGTCGTCTTTCTAATCTTGGGATTTGCGTGGATTTTCTTAGAGGATGAGGTCCGTGGCAGTGCATAGTCACCACAATTGAAAGTCATTCAACAGGCACTTTAGTTATTAATTAGGGCAGGCAAAATGCTTTGCTGCCTGTCAGAAGTTCTGTAAGTCCTCTCCTAATAAATGCTCTTTAATATTCTACATGCCTGAAATTGCCTTGTAAGACTAAAGTGCTCCTGCCTGGTTCTTTCCAAGGAGGGAGCTGTGCAGATCTCAGCTCTCGTGTGTTGTGTATGCACATACGTGTGTGTGTGTGTGTGTGTGTTGGCACAAATGCACACTTTTCTGGCTGGCTGGCCCAGTTAAGAAAAACTTTTGCTCCAAGTTTGAGGATGACTGTGCCTGTCTCTTGCTTCTTCAGGAAATTTGCCCCGAGGTGTTCTGTGTGTAAGGAGCCCATCATGCCGGCCCCGGGACAGGAGGAGACCGTGCGCATCGTTGCCCTGGATCGCGACTTCCATGTCCAGTGCTACCGGTGCGAGGTTGGTGTTCCAGTCACGGCAGGGACAGAAAGCAAGGGCTGCCTTAACTTCATCACCACCTCACACTGCTCACACAACAGGCATGCTTTACTGTAACACTGGCTCTACAATCAAATTACTTCATTGACTTCAGCAAGAAAGGAATTTTTCCTCATTTATATCCGCGCAAATGAGAGGAAAATCAGGTCCCTTGTTTATAACAGGTTCATTAGGAGAGCAAAAGAATGTGACTCGGGCAATTAGGGCTTAATACTTGAGAACTTCATAAATTATAGCCTGGACACAAATGTAGCTCATCTTTATGTTCTTAAAATGAAAGCTAATGCATGTTAAGATTTGAGCAAGATTGTACAGGAAACTCAGCATATGGCTCTGGGTTGAAGAATTTTAATGGACATGATCATTCTTGTTTTGTGCAATGCTTTTTGTGCTACTTTTCCTGTTCGGTTTCATTACACACTTCATGTAATTTTGATGGTAAGAATCTGAAGACAGAGAATAAAAATCACCTTAAAGCAATTAGCATGTGGGAACAGCTGTGTTAGGGAACCTTCAAGAATTCTTCAGTGCTAGTGTTACTTGTTGGATAATAGATCAGCCAGATGGCAGGGTAAGAAAATAAGAGCAAATATATTTCATATTATGGTTGCAGTTTTTAATAACCTTAATTGGAAAGAAGGATGGACTAAGGTTTAAAGGTCTAGGCTGAAACTTGAGGCATCTGGTTTAATTCTCAATCTGACCTTGGCTTTCAGGGTACATATCAGCCCATTACTTAGGCCCATTATTTTTTAGGATGCTGGGGCATTCTTACATTAAATTTTATAGAACCTAATTCATCATACAGCATGTCCCCTTGCTGGCTGCTGAGATACCCAGGCTTTCACACAAATGGATCCATCAGCAGTCCTGGGCCAAGCGACTCCTTGATCACACAGTGAGGGGTAATTCCCAACTTTCCTAGCAGCTATACTCAGCCTTAAAGCTTATAGGCTGAGGTCTCTGGAGCAGGTTTGGGGGCCTTGTAGTGGAGTTTCCATGTGTCTGACATCCTCCTTTTTCCCACAACCTTTTTGGCCAATTGTAATACAAACACAAGTGACAGTTCTGGTAAGGGGAGACAGGCAGAGATTTTGCTCAGCTGCCACCCCTGGCTGTAACTTCATGGCATTAACTCTTCCAAAGGAGATTACCTATAGTCAGGTATTGATACTAAACTTTTTCCCACTGATACTTCTTTTTTATCCTTTTTTTTAATTAATAAATATGTGCTTCAGTTTGATGTTTCTCCAATGCTAAGACCTTTGCTTCCTCAGAAATGTGAAGGGAATAATCGCCTTTTATTTTCAATTGGATTAAATTCAGTAGAGTTTCTTTGACTAATAGATTCTTTGCTTAATCTTGCTCTTTCTTATTTGTTTTGTTCTTCCTGTTCTCTTAATTCCTAGGACTGTGGTGGCCTCCTGTCTGAAGGGGACAATCAGGGCTGTTACCCTCTGGACGGGCACATCCTTTGCAAGACCTGCAACTCTGCTCGGATCCAGGCTCTGACTGCCAAGGCCAGCACTGATCTCTGAGTATCAACTTTGACCCTCCCCAGGATGCCCATTGGGGGATATTGCACAAGCTTTGCATGATTTCTTTCCAGCCTAGGGTCTGAATCTGTTATTGAAAAAAAGAAAAAAATTTTTAAAAAAATAGAAAAGAAAAAGAAAAGTAAAACTGGAAGGACTTGGAACAAGAGGGCAGTTTGAGAGGCCATGTTCAGACTGCCTATGACAGGCACCTAATTTAGACACAACTGTTCAGGAGGCAGTGAGTGAGTCAGAGCAGCTGCTCATTCTACAGCTGATGACATTAAGGGTCACAGCACCTGTTATCTGCCTGTAGAAGGAGGTCTGAACATGGTCCTTACTATGCTTCTGTGTTTGATTCCTGTTTCTTAAGAAGTATATTGAAGGTAGAGGGTGAAAGATGGCTGAGGTGGTTATTCCTGCCAATGTATTCTGAGACCCTGACCAGTTCTCCTTGACATCATGGGACTTCAGTGTCTGCTGGTGACTTTAACAGGATTTGTGTCACCAGCAGAAGTAGCTCCACTGTTCTAGAAGGTGGGAGAGCAGACCCAGCATTAACACAAACAGTGCAACTGCAAGTGTACTGCACCTGAGTATAGGTGTGATCTTGTATCCTTGGGACACAGATTGGTTATTTCTTAGGCCCTCGCTTGTCTCCACTCCCTTCCAGTTCAATAGAGTTTTTCTTTTACTCATGAAATTCTACTTAGCTATTGCATAAATTTATTCAGTAGTGATGCTTCCAATTCACAATGTATGAGAAATCACAGAAAGATGTGAGCTTGCACACACTGTACACTACACAAACACTACAAACACACAGTATGCTTTTGATTTACCAGAGGCATAAGCCAGTCATGTCCATTGAGAAGATCTTTAAGGGATGTGGGGCTAGAAACACATTTCTGAAATCCCAGTGGTTAAAAACAAGATAAAAATGACTACAGAGAACTGCAGTGCAAAGCGATGATCAAGAAAATCTTATGCCACTCTCACATACAGCCCATTCTGGTGGGACCACTGGCAGTGTTGGTCTCTGGGTAGACATTCAAGCAATAAAGTCTTGTTCCATCTCCCGTTATTGCAATGGGAGGATTTTTCTTCAACAGCAGCAGGAATTGAATCAGGCTTTGGGATGATACACATTTCTTGATGTTAACACATGTGATCTGTATTTTTCAATTAAAAAATCAGATCTTGTTTCAACAGCAGCAAAAAAGATCCCCCTAAATACATGTTCAGTTTTCATCCTAAGAAAGCTAAAGAAGGTATTAAGCCCTTCACTTTGCCATTCCAGAAAGCAGGCCGTTTTTTTTTTTCTTTTTCCATTTTCATCCCAGCCACTTATAACTTGCCTCTGGTGAAATTCATGGCAGTAGAGTGCTGGGCCAGCAACAGCATTTTTATTTTCAGTCCAGAATTAATATGTAGGCCAAGGTAAATAAAACCTGGGCACAGATAATCCTTTTTTTCACATGAACATGGGTTTGAGAGTTTTTTGGCGGTTTTTTTTAGTTTGGTTAATTAAAAACAAATCAAAAATTAGAAATCCATGGCATTCTGAGCAGCTATAATAGTCTTGTTCATGAAACCCATAATAACTAAGGTGCAAATTACATAGTGAGGGAGTAATTTTCATATCACTGAATTGACATTAATATCTTATTTGCAGATGTAATCAAGGAAAATACCTTTCTTTGCACTTAAATTAAGAAGCAGAACTGAAATAGTTGCAGGCTGATTGACCATATAAGTGACAAACTGGCACTTTTCAAGAGTAAGTTATAAGATTTTTATTCATGCATCCCACAAAAAAAAAAATAAGAATGTGGTGCTTTTCTCTTTGTATCAGGCTTCTGTTATAGAAAATAATTGTATCCACTAATGCTGAAAAGAAAAGTTAGATGAACTGAACTGATAGGAAACAAAGGAAAAATTGTGATGTGATACTTCTGCTCCTGAAAGTGCTGCATTTCCTTTCAGTTTAGCACTAACTTTTCTGGAAGAGCACTGTGATATTCAGTAGTTTCAGCTGTCTGTGGTAAATTCAAATGCAGAAATACCAGTCTGAAACCTCCATTCCTTACATGGTTTATATGTTGGCAAACATCACCAGCATCAGGGAAGTTTCCCAAAATTAACAGCTTGAAATGAATCCTCCTTTGTAGAAGTGTGGCATCATTGAGCAGAAGACTTTTCCTTCACTACCATAGGGTCTGTGCTGAAGTAGTTTGACTTTTTATACTGGATTTCTACCCTGGCCAGCAAGAATGTTACTGCCTCAGACATAAACAGATTTTTTGGCACCCTGGCTCCCACCAGCTTCCACCTGGGCTCCTGCTCACTGAACTGTGGCATGTAAGGTCCTTCTGAGCTCGCTTCTTGACACCCATCTGTACCACCACCAGTCCAAAAAGCCTTGCAAATACTGAGCAAATCTAGTTTGAACTGACCCTACAAAATCAAGGGAAGTCAGTGCTGGGATACAAGCACAGGTGATAATGCAATGCTTTGGGGTGCAGAATGAGCCACTCATCAGGCAGAAAACGTAGCTCTGATCTTCCTTTCTCTTGTGAGTGTTAAATCAAGTGGCTGATGAGACTTCCCTGAATAACGCTGGGGTAATTGATGGCAACAAGCTGCTGTGCCTTCCAGCACAGAAAATGTGGCCTAGACTAAGGAGGACTCCAGTTCAGAGCCTTGGGGCATTTTACAGCCCTGCCATAGGCTGGACTGGAGCAATTCATGTGGCTCCTTGTCTACTGCCCTCAGCATGAGAGAGCTTCTTTCAGTTTCCCAGAAGTATTATGGGGATTAAACTAGTCACAGACTAGCCCAAACTACTGATTTCTGGAGCTCTATTTTCTCTTTCCAGAAAAGTTTGCTGGTATGTAGACCTGGGATTCCAGCCCATTTCAATGCATGTGGCCAGCCAGGAGATCCAGCTCTGAATCCTCTCTGTTATGAGAGTGCTGTGGTGAGTTGGGCTAGCATGCAGGGAGGTGAGAGCCAAACTTTTCAAGCATTAAATACTTCATGGATGAAATATGATGGACAAAGATTGAACAGTGTTGATATTTGAGGTGTTGTGGGTGGTTTCTAGACCTGACACATCTGTGTAAAGGTACAATGGTGGGGGTTTTATACACCCCTAGACACCAAAGCCATCTGTCCATCGGAAGGAGTGAGTGTCCAAAAGCTTTGTCTTTATTCTGTGGGGTTTTGTTTTCAAAATGGCTAGAAATATATCATAAATACATTGTATATACATCACAGTGGCTCTCATCACCCACATATATATGGAAATCTCCCCACTGATGATTTAGGATTTAATTAGGAAATGCTGGTGGGATTTATCTCAATTGCACTGCAAGTAAGAACCACTGGGATATGGTTTCATCACAATATTTATCACATATTTATAATATATCATGTTTATCTGTTCCAAAGGAGTCTTTTTGCCAAAGAGACCTTGCTTTTTTAAAGTTGGACTTTGTTAGCCACAACAAAAATTCACATAATCTGTGGCTATGGTAATGTCCAAACTGTTCCTTTCAGAAAGAGTTGGAAGATCACACAAACATTTCTCTTCAAGTCTGCAGTTTCTGCTTATGCTGCTTTGTCTTTGTCGGCATTTGTTGGCAAGTAGGGCCTGATCTCATGATTTGTGTGGCCAGACAGGGGCTAGGATCAGGTTCTAATTTAGCAAAATATTTAAGTCCCCGGGGTTTGTTTTAAGTGCAGACTTAAAGCCATTGCATGGTGTGACATAAGCCATTAGTATCAGACTGATTCTTTATTCCCTGATCATACAGGTTTGATCTGGGTAGGATGTGGGCACAATCAAATTTCTATCAAATTACCCTGAACACAGGAAATGGCTCCTGTGTCACCCTTATGCCAACTGCAGAACACCACAGCTGATCAAATGTAGCATTTAGATGACAGGAGGCTGAGTTGTTACAAGGTGAGCGCTTTGTGTTGGTGACTCTGGCACCTTCCATATGTCACAAGTAGCCCTACAGCCAGATTTACTTTATCTTTGAGCAATGGCTTTAAAACTGTCTACTTAAACTTTCTTCAGGAGATTGGGTTGCCTTGGTTACAGCCCAATCCTTAAGCATATCCTCAAGGCTAACACTAGTATTTTATGAATGTGACGGTTTTGTTGTCACTTATTTTATTCATTGAACATTGCTTTTAAAAACAGAAAGCCACATCAATTCTTTAGCTTATCAGATATCACACCTTTAATTTTGGTTTTGGGAGGGGTGTTAATATTTTAATTCTTAGATTTTTATCATAGCTGCAAAACACTTGGGTAATGACTTAATCACAGAGGTGTGGGAGTACCAAAGTGTCACTCTACATAATACTGTTCATCCTGATAGCAGGAGCGAGACTTCCACAAAACACAGGCCTTGAGTTGACTTTCTGCCTATCAGCAAAATGTGCCTGAGAAGAATGAGAAAAAAAGTGTCATTAAAGAAATGGTGGTTGTTAAAGAGAATATGTGACAAGTCTGAAATCTCTGTGGACCTGTTATGCCTGCTGCCTGGCTGTGGTTGGCTCAAGCCTGGCTTAGATTTGATAAATGCTGGTTCCTTTTCATTTTGAGGAAGTCTGGAAGGCAAGGGATAACAGGACCTAAGAGAAGGTTCCTGAGAGAATCCTGTGTCCAGGATAACTCTGAGACACCTGGTGCTTGTGCTGAGTGGCTCAGAAAGGGTTTGAGTGGCTGACTGGTATCTGTTGGTGTCTGGCTCCTGCAGCTGGGTCTCGGTGTTGATTTGCTGTTTGTTCAGCAGCCTGGGTGGACAACACCTCACACAGGCCCAGTGCTGCAAGCTGGGCTGTTGGAGAGGGGGTGCTGAACCATCCCACGGTGGTGAAATTCCCACAACACCAGCAATGGTAACGGAGGGTTTGTTGTGGAAGGAGGGCAGGAACTGCTCCATAACCTAGAGGTTAGAAAAATAAGACCAAGAGAGCTGTGAGAACACTATTTCTACTTAAAGCTGGTTGCAATTTTTACACTAAATTATGTGATACCAGAAGGGCCGTTGTTTTCAATGAAAAAGTCTCTCTTTTTGCAGTGTTACCCACAAAATTTTGGGGGGGTTGTTTTTGATGTTAGGATTAAAGTTATGCTAAATTTTTATCTAAATAAATTTCAGAATTGTTAACAAATATTTTTATTTCTCAAAGACCCAATGTTGTCTTTCAGTTTTTTGTAGTTCTTGGGTTTCTTCTGCTGGCAAATTAAAGTTTCTGTTACAGTTTTGAAAACTTCTTTGGATAAAAATTCTACTTAAAACCAAGCAAATATTCTTGGGAAATGGTTCAGTATTGGACCTGGAGAAATAAAAAAAAGCTTTGAAATTTTTTACAAGATATTTTTTCTCTATTTTTAACTAGTTTTGCTAATTTTGAAGTCACTGATTCCTTTTTAAAACAATCCAAGTAATGTGACTCTGAAAATAACAGTGTTACTTCTGTTGGATTCATTTTTCTTATCCGTCTTAAAGCCATGGAGTGCCTGGCTGTGGGGACTGCCAGTGTCCTTTTCTGTGGCAACTTCAAATTTCCTCTTTTTTTTTATCTTGGGGTCTCTTTCTGTTTGGCTTTTTCCCCTGAAATTACTGTAGAATATAAGCACATCATGGCAACCGCCATGAAAATAGAGAGACACTGATTGAACTTCTTCTTTCTGGGCTTGGGAATGGCATTTTTCCTTAAACATTTCTAGAAATATTATCTGTCTTCCTCAGCATTTCAACTTTGAATTTGCAACAGTTGGTTGCCCAGCTGGCATTTGGAGCCTGAGAGATTTCACATTACACCTGTGAAATGATAACATTCATCCAGCATCTAAAAATCTTAACAGAATGAACATAACCTCAGTAGGTTTCCTGGTGGACATTGAGCTCTCACTTAAGCCTGGAAATTTTCTGCTGTGGTGTGAAAAAATCTAAGTTCCACCCTTGCAGAGCAGTCTGGCATACACACACACAGGTCAGGTGTTTGTGGGGGTGTAACTGAATAGAAATACAGGCTGCAATATCGACTGTTGCTGCTTGTACTCCACTGGGCTTTATTCCTGGCTACATGTCCCTGGTCTCTTTGGCTTCATGTAATGTGTGGAAGCACAGGGTTTATCATGGGTAGCAAGAGCATCCAGTTACAACTTATTTTTGATTTTGCTATTCATCCAGTATTCTTACCCTACCAGGATAGTTCAGAAAATGAGGAAGGAAACAGAAGCCCCAGAGGTGGCATTACCTTTGCATTTCCAGGGTTAGAGTCCCTCCTCAGGAGCATCACACTTGGGGTGTTTCTGCTTTCCTGCCTCTGCTTCCCCTTGTCCACAAGCCACTCTATTACCCACTTTTTCCATGTCCTCAGTGTGCACTCATCTTTGCAGTAAGGATGGTTTCTTACTTACTTCACCGAGGTATTGTGAGTCTTAGCTAGTAGTTGGAAAATGTTGTTCAGATCTTTAATCAAGTAGTTTTGTGCATCTTTAGTATCAGTGGCCTGCCATATGGATATCAAAGAAAATTGTTATAATTATTGCTTTTAAAATGATTATGAAATTGTGCCTTACTTTCTCAGTCATATTTAACCGTGTAATTTAGAACCACATGATTGCAGGGATTTACCATGAAGAAATATGTTTGAAGGATAGTTTGTTTTTTAAATATTTTTTCCCTCAAAAATAATTTTATTAGCTTTTCCTCTTTTATTTTTTTCCTCCAGTTATATTCCTTTAATATGTTTGTGTAAAAGGGCAGCCAGAATTTGCATTTGTGAGAGACAGAAGACTTTATTTGGTGTTGTATGTAGAGCTTTCATTTTCTTTTATGTTCCTTCAGGAAAATTCCTCTCTCCCCAATTACTCATACTGAGATGTCTTTAAATGCAGGCTGACCAGTAAGGGTTTTTTTGTTGTTGTTTAATTTAGTGTGTGGTTTGCTTTGTGGTTGTGGTTTTTCTTTTAATTAACCAGATATCGGGTGCTGGGCAGGCATTGCACATTAATGCAGATTGTTAATGCTAATTTTCACAGAAAAGACAAAATTAGAGTCTTTCCCTCTCTCCAGTGCAGTTTGGTTACTGCTCTGTGTACAACACTAATATTAAGCCAGACTGTAAAGGCTAAATACTCAGAGTGACCTACTTCCATTCACCAGCAAGAATCCTTTGTCAGCTGACTCCTGTTTGTTTGTTCATTTTTAAATGTCGGATTACAGAACGAGCATCTCCTAAAGATGAAAGAAAACACTGTTTTCATGTGCAGGAAATTTGGGGTTGCAGTAACAGAACGTTTTCTTTGTGAATTTGGATGTCATGGTGTTTTAAGCTCCTGCCTGGAGCCTAAATCAATTTGGCCTCTCATCCAGTTCATCTAACTGGTGCTCCTAAAAGGCTGCAGCCCTGCAAAAGCCCATGCAGGATTTTTGGCTGCCTTCCCTTGCTCCCATTTGGTACATATTTGCACAATTTAACTGAGCTTTTCTTTCTGCTGAAGGTCAGATGCAAGCGATACGAAACACTAAACTTTATAAACAAGCAAAACCATTTCAACCACAGCATTTTGGACTAGAATGGATTTTTAGGTGGCGCACTGTCTGCTGGCCTTTGGAGAGGGGATCCTGAGACTGCATTGGACTGGAACAGGATGCAAAGCCACAAGCCTTGTTTTTTTTAATAAACTTCTTACTGTAATCCAGCTACACAGTTTCAGCCTCACACTTCAGAAGAAGCTTCCAGTAGCTATGCACGTACAGGCACTTTCTCTCTTAAAGAAAGTGAAACTTTCCCAACCAGAGTAAATTTAACCTATTGCATAAGATACTGGAAGTTGGTTGTTTTTTTATTTTCCTTGGGATTCTCACTGTAACCTCTGTGTGCAGAGGATGAATAGCTTTTCTTTTTCCCCCTCTTTTTTTTTTCTGACAAGATTAGATGTTGCATATTGATGAGCTAGCATTTCAAAGGTCCGTGGGGCTTTGGAACATATTAAGAATCTCTGAAGTTTAATATTCACCATGTTTTAAATATTCAGAAGGAAAAATCTGCATAAAATGGCTTTTGATAAATACATTCTAGGGATTCTTGCTTTCTGTCTTACACAAGCATTGTGGCGATTGTGGCTGTGTCAGTTTTGTTCCAAAGTGTCTTTTGTTCCCGCATTTCAGAATCATTTTGGTCCCATTTGTATGTCCAGTACCAGTCCTGAAATCTGTTATGGTTTCTACTGGGACTGTACAGCAGGCAGGTAAAGTGACCAAGAAGAAAGCTCAGCTGAGCATTGGAACTCCTGAATATCTGCTTGGGGGTTTCCTCCTTATGACAGCTGGCTGCATCCAGCCCTTTTCTGTGTCTGCTTCTCAGGATGGGGTTTGGATCAGTCCAGTGGTCAGGCCCAGCTGAGATCTTTCTGCAAAGATGCTCTCTACCGGTGGGGTTCTGAGATTGGAAAATATCCTGGGTGCAGGAGCAAAGCAAAGTGTCATTTGATGCATCTCAGATCTCCCAGGGCAGTCTCCTCTTCCTTGGAAGTCTCTTTGGTGAGAAGCTCAGCAGTAAAAAAAGTGCCTTTAGCAGAAATCCTCCCTTGGGGATGCTCCATTTCTCATGCTCTTGAAAATCTGATTCAAGCTTTAGATGAGGAGGATCAGTTGCTGGCTGCAAAGGCACAGCTCTTTTGCTGTGTTATCAACACATGTCCTCACCCTCAATGTCCCATGGTACATCCCAGGGTGTTGCAGGACAGCACTTTGGTCCCTCTCTCACCCAGCCTTGACTTTGTCATGCCAGTCCCTGGTGAATCAGTGCCTGGTATTTGTTCTCAGGACTGCTCTGGCTCAGGCCAAGGGCACCTCATGCCTCTGTGCAAAAGATGGTGCTTCCAGGTTTTACCTTACAAATAATGTAGCCCTTTCAAACTCACCTTTCTTCTCTCACGTATTCTTGACAGAAGAAGGATTTTAAATATTTCATAGCATTCTTCTTTCTTCTTCCTTTTTGCCAGATGCCTTGAAAACATTGTCAGATTACGATCTGGGGGGGATCAGGATCAGTTTCCTTCCCTTCTTGATTGCATGGTGTAGGTTTGCAATGAGGGTTTTGTCCTTTTTTCTTTTATTTTGTTAGTCTTACAGAACAGATGCCTTCATTTTATGCAGAGAAAGATTGTCTATGATTAGAGCTAATCCAGGATGGCAGGATTGGACCCCCACAGCGAAAGCTAGAAAAGTGATTGCAAAAGTATTCTGTTTCTCCTTTATTAATTGCACAGGAAGTTTCCACCAAAGGCTCATGTAGCCCAACTGGCCTATGTAATAAGTAGCAGGGCCTGTAATTACAGTCTGTCTTCTGATCCTATCTGTGCTCTGACTTTCTAGGCACTGCAGTTCTATTTACATCTGGCTCTTTGTCACCTTTTTAAATTTTTGATTGGTCACTAAGGGGAGGGGAGCACGAGCTGTGAGCCCTGCAAGGTAGAGAGAGTATAAACGAGGGCGTCCTCCTCCCTCTCAGGTATCCTCCTGACTTGGTTCACAGAACAGAGCATGAGGAATAAGGGGGTTTTACCAGCCATGCAGCAGAGGAAGTGGGCTGCCTGCCAACTGGGTATCTTTCAAGACCTCAGAGTTCTTTATAGCACTGGAAATTTGAACCTTTTACAGGTCTTAACTAGTGTACTCTCCTGTGCGATAGTTCATCACCATTTCTTTGCTCTAAGCTGTTCCTACAGGATTTGACCTTTTTTCTCTGTAAGATTCAAGTTTTTATGGTTGCAAAGAGATCCTTCCCCATATGGCATGAGGAGAGACATGGCTTTTGGCATGGTGCAGAGAAGCTGTGTTACAAATCCTGGTATCAGTGTGGAAAGAGTAACTTGAGTGGGAGGGGGAAGGCAGTGATTTACACGTGGTTCAGTACCAGGTTCACCAGCTCTGAGCACAGCCTCAAGCAGATGAACTCCCTGCGGTGTCAGTTCCGAGACCTGCGAGAGAATAACGGGCTCCTTGTGGGAGTGTTTGGTGCTGGTCACTCTGGCAGTAATCTCTTATCTCTTTGGAAATGTGCACTAAACTTTGGGTAAAGCTACAGAATGGTGTTCCCCAGACCTCTTCCTCAAGGCAGACTCCCAGTGCTATGTTTGATCAAGAGGAATGAAAGCCATTAGGCAAATACTCTACTCTGCAAGAAAACCCATTAACAGTATACTACAGATACTTTTAATGTCCATTAAACTGTTACTCAAATTGCCCCTTTTCTACAGCTTGCACTGTTATTTCATTATTTTTAGCCTGACTTCTGCTTAAAAAATACCCCTCAATTATTTTTTTATTTTTTTGTAACTCTGCTTCTAAGAAAGTTAATGCTTTAAAGAAAAAAAAAAAAACAACTTCGTTTCAAACATGGGTTTTTTAGGCTTCTAAATTAATAATTTCTACACCTGACCCAGTTCCTGCAGCTGCCAAAAAAGAAAAGAGAAAGCTATTTAAATTTCTCATAGAACCATTTATCTCTTAAAATATGCCAAGGCAATTTGAGGTGGGGGTGGAGACTTAGCTATTTATCTCAGCAGCTTGATTTTTCTCTTTATGTTTCTAACTGTCAGGGGGAAAAAACCGGTAGGAAGCTATTCTTGGGCTATTATTGATGTATTGTGTTGCCATTATGCAGGATGTCTGCTTTGCTATATACGGAAGGACATTAATAATAGCCATCTCCCCTGCCCCCACCCTCAGTTCCTCTTTGGGAAGATATGGTTTAACTGGAGCATCTGCTGTGTTCAAATTGCTGCTCCTTCCTCCCCTTCCCCCAGTTTATTCCCAAACTAGTTTTAGGAACCAGGGCTAAGGAAGAAAGGAGACATTATTTTTGCCATTTTTCTGCCTACTTCTGTGGTTGCTCCAGGCAAATAATTTCCATGCCCTGTACCTGTCTACCTTTTTCCTTCCCATGTATTGCCCTTGCTTTCATTTGAAGTTCATCAATGCAAAGAGAAAACCCTTTCTCGCTGTCTTTTTCTCACAAAGGCTGGCTGGCAGAACAGGCTCAGCAACAGACCTCTGATTTGTTATTACACAGCATTTCATATCCACAAACATCAGTTTCATTATTTCCAATTAGCAGGAAAATGTATTCCTGTTCCCATCCCTCCTACCCCAGGTTTAAAACATTGTTATGAGACTTTAAAGGGTCCGTCTACTTGTTTAAAGACTCGGATGCTTGTTTTATTTTTGGAAGCAGAGTGTACAGTGAACAGGAATAGTTGATGTTTAAAAAATAGCCCCAGTTCAGCATTCCCCTGAAGTGCGGGAAGTCCTGTCTCCGCAGGGCTGTGCCAGCAGCGTGACAGCCCAGACAGCAAAGCCAGCTTGAAAAGGAAAAAGAACTGGCCTGCCCCACTTCATCTGTGAGAAGGGAGAGGTGAAAATAATAAACGTGGCAAGAAAATAAAGGGCAGAATTGCTCTGATTTTTTATTTTAATAGCTGTTCCTATGTCTCCTGCTGATTTTGTTCCATAGTAGCTTTGCTTATTCAGCATTTTTGGTAATCAGAACTTGATGCTTTTTCATGGTATCATTATTTTTACTTTTCACTTGTTGAGTTGTAGTCTTGCCCCGGTCCCCAGAAGGTATGGAGCCACTTTGGTTTGAGCACTGAATGAAAATAGTTAGGAGCTCTGCGTAGGAGAGCTTACCTAGAATTTGGAACCAGCAAATGCAATCAGAATATTTTCCAGTCTGATACAGAGAGGTTTTCAAAACAGTTATTCTACATGGGAGGAATGCCTTCACTGGGGAGAAATGCCATTCAGTGTAGTTTATTATTGCTTTTACAATCTTCCTTGGTGATGTACAAGGAGAAAAATTACACCCTCCATTCCCTAAACTAAACCAGAGCCCAGCATCTCCTCTGCAAACATTTCCTCCAGCTTTCCACGCTGCTGCAGAATGGGAGTAAGGAAGGTCTGATAAGGGAGCAAGGTCAACCTCATCCTCTTCACAGTCAGCGCTGCTCCCCATGGTGAGTCTGTGTCCAGCCTAGGGCTTGATCCTGCCTTCCTAGAGTGAGTATTTTGCCAGAATCAGCTGTTTTCTCTCTGCCATTAGCTATGGGATTGTGTGCAATGATGAGGATTTGCAGGGAGGGAGGAGAAGATCCTGTTCCAATTAGGCTGCCTTTGTGCTAATGTTTCATTCAGGGCTGCATGAGATAAGAGCAGTTTGCACTGAAATGCACAGCCGGAGGTTGTAGTTTGCGTTTCGACTGTGTTGAGATGGTACCCATTGAAAAGCCAAACTGGGGCACTTTTTTGCATATGCCAGTGCTTTACTAACAGCTCTGTGTGGGCTGGAAACTCATTTCACTTTGGCAAATGGACATTTTGTGCCTTGTCCCCCAAGTTTGATATAATTCTTTTGTTTTATCCACCTAAAGAGTAGTATTTCTAATGTGCCTAAGTAGCTAAACTCCTGAAAAGCATTTCAACAGAACAACCAGCAAGGTGACAAGTAGGCTATTGACAGAGTTGCCTTTACAAAAAGTGTATTCCACTTTCTTCACTGTGTGCCTTTTCAGAGACCTGTGGTGCTCCTTTATGGGCAACAGAGAAACAGTCCTAGTGCTGAGCAGGGATAGGAACTAGGAGGGTGATGGAGAAGCAGGAGGCTAATGCTGAGCATCTGTTCTCCATGGGGATAAGCAAAGCAATGGCTTATCCCATCAGTACAGCTTGTCTTACTTTACACACCCTGTTGTCTGGTGGGCAACTGCTCTGTAGCAGAGGTACTTGGGTATATTTCCTCAAATATCTCTTCCTGATCAGAACTGCAGAGTAATTCATATCTGAAGAATTTATTCCTTTAATATTGTCTCTCATAAAATCTCCATCACTCATTTTTTATATAATGCTAGAAGAGAATCTGAAGGTGAACCAAAATTTGATTGGTGCTACTGTTTTAAAAAGGCTGATATGCTCTCGTTTTCAATCCTCAAAATAATGCTTTAGCAAACTTTTCTCTGCTGTGTTCAGACAGGAAATGCAAGGTGTATTGGAAATGTAGTAAAGGGAAAGACTTGATGTTTTGTTGCTCTGAACTGCACCACTGTGACCTCCTCTGCTGTCTCTTTGGAGAGTGAGAACTGAGTATTGATAGAGGTATGGGTAGAGCCAAGTAATGCCTGGACTTCCTCTCATAGTCTTGCTACAAAGGATCTGCCTTGGTGAGACAACAACTTCCTTAATGGTCCTATACTTTCCCATGTCACAGCTTGTGTTTTGGACAGTCAGAGAGACTGGAGAGCAGCCTCCAGTGCCTTCCCTCTAGTTAGTCAAATGAGAGACCCCGAGTACTAATTCTGCAGTTTTATTAGTCACTTTTCAAACAGAGCAAACAGCAGAGCTTTGCCACGTTTCAGAGCCCAGTCTCTCAGGCTGGCTTTACCTGTGGGCTCTGAACCACACACAGGTCATTCCAGAAAGATTCCTCTTGGCTACATGCTTTATGGAGAACCCCCTAAAGGCTGGGAGAATGATTCAGCTCTTTCAGACTGCAAGGAAGAAGTGCCCCCAGGAATGTATTTGTCCTATGTAGCTGCTATGCTTTGGCCTGTCCCTGCCAGCTGCAGACCTGTCTGCTCGAGGGTTCACAGGGATGATCTGTAGGGGATGTGCAGTAATTCACAGTGGTTTGAATTGGTGTTCCAGCTCCATGGTGGTTGTTGGTTTAGCCCTCGAGATGGAGAAGGTTTTGCGTTGTTGCCTTTGTTGCCGTTGGGAGGGAGGGTGAGTGGCCACTCTCCTCCTTGTGCGGTGTCAGCAGACAGAGGCTCTCAGTGGTATGGGAAGTATCTTCCTTTTAAATGTGAATCACTAGCCTAGGGATCTGGGCACAAGGAAGCACTGCCCATATGAGGAATGCTTCTGCTGCACCTCGGATCCTAATGAAGTAACATTACTTGAGCTTTTAGGACTGGTCTCCTGTCTGTCAGAGCTTGGGGGTACCAGAGTTTTACTCCTTGCTGAGCAAAAGCACTACCCAAGCCTGTGGGAGGCCTAACCCTGCTGCCATTGGAATTGTCCTGATTCCTGTGAATTGCTGAGTGCACCTCCTGTGAGCTGCTGAGTAGCCTCCCTTGTCACTGAACCCACCAGGCCACTTGTCTCCCTCACTGACTACTTCCATAGGGCTTTGAGGGCACTCAGGAAATGCAATCAGCACCTTACAGGATCTATCTGCGAGGCAATAAATGAAGTTTTTTTCTCTGGTAACTTGTGTGCATGAATTGAAAATCATTTATTCCAAATTGTTCTGAGGACAGATGCAGCATATACACATTTTCTATATTTATAAATATATATAGATATATATTTTGTTCCCAGCTAGTTACCTCTTTTAAACTGCAATTTTCAGAGTAACCGGCATATATTTTTTATTCAACACGTAAAATAACTTTTTACAGTAAGAGAATGAAAGCTGTTTTAAGCATGTGTTTTCTGTATTTTTATTATGCATTATCCAATTATATTGAGATGTATTTTCCTCCTTGCTCTGCTCTTTCAGTTGTTATCCTTTTTATCAGTTATGCTTTTCAAATGTTTGTAAGGGAAAATAAATATGCAAAATCGCCAGATGCCTTTTTTCTCTGCAGAAGAAGTATCACAAATGCTTTTTTATTACATTTTACCAATCCAATAAACTTCTTATAAATTTCATTTTTGTTTGCTAGCGTGTGAAATTATTTTTTCAAGTTGAATGGTATTTACTTTCTCCTGGCCTCCACCTGCAATTATGCTTCATATCCTTCACCTCTTTTAGGTTCAAAATTTCATTGTGTGGCTCCTGAGAATACCTAATTCAAAAGTCTGTTTCACTGATGGGTGAAGTAAAGATGCAAAAGTGTCTTAAGAGAGGTTCCCCCCCTGTCACTCTGACCATCTCTTCATGAGTTCTGCACTGTTCCTAAAAATATGTGTCTTTGCAGTGGAGACCACTCCATTCCTAACCCATGCAGTAATCTGCAGGGTTGTATGGGAAGGTGTCCACAAATGTTCTCAAATTTGCATTGTGATGGGGTGACAGCAGAGCCAGACACCTTGCTCTGCAGCTGAAGGAGGAGCATTATTCAAACTTGTTATGGGGAGAGTAGAAAGAAGTGTGGTTAGCAAAGCCCTTCTCTCCTAGAAACTTGTTTCCAGGCTATCATTGCAGTAAATAATCAGGATTGTTCCTATCTGTTTAAAAAATGTCACTGGTTGCCACTGCAGCCTGACCTCCACCTCTCCAGCCAGAGAACCTGGTGCAGCACCAAACGCTGTCTCTGGCAGAAATGCTTCATGTGGTGTGGAGCCCAGTGTATCCCAGTAAGCTTTTCCACAAATACATGCTAAATGTCTGCACCCTACTTATAGCCTCTGTTTTTCTGCCCTTTCTATCCTTGGACCTTTTTATAAAAGCCCTTTTCTCTCAGCAATCTCCTGCACAGTGCTGCACAGATGATCTTCAAGGTGGGATTCATTTCCATGAACTTTAGCAGCCTGGAAGACAGCTTTGTTGTCTAAGGTGGCCCTCCTGTCAGTGGAGCAGCTATGTCATCTTTTCTTTAGGTAAGAAGCTGAGACTGGTTTGTTTTGTGCCTTTAAAGGTTAAATGAGAATACTGTTCTCCCTATCAGCAGAAGTGGTTATCTTAAAAGAATTTTTGAAAGTTATAGAAAGATCCTAAGCCACACAAAACAGCTAAACCCATTCCCTCCATGTCATTCCCAAGAAAACTTTATCTCATGTGACTGAAGAATCTGCATATGGAGATCCCACAACCTCCCCTGGCAGTCCTCTACAGCAGTGTTGCCTTCACACTCAGACAGTCTCTCCTACTGTCCAGACCAAATATTCTTGGCTTTCCCACCACTGGGGAAAATGGAGGACTTCTTTAGTAGGTTATGTATTGTCAGGGGATGCTTTGTTAGCTGTGGAAGGAGGTGCAGGCAGCAGCCTCGCTCCCAGCTCCTCCTCCCCTTCCCCAGGGGACTTTAGGAAGGGCCTGTGTTCTCCCTCAGGAAAGGACAAACTGCAGCTTGTTCCTACAGGACACGGGAGTCTGACAGGCATTGTCTTGGCAGTAAAGGGAGTGTGATGGTGTGGGCTTTCAAGTGTATTCAAACTGCTATAGTTTTCCAAACTCGATATTATTACTTCCTTTATAGCACAAGGTACTTTTTCCTAAACTTGTTACGATGGAAAAGTTCCAGGGATTCGTTGTCCACACAAAAATCAAAATGCATTAGCAGGCCAGGGGCCAGAGGTGAGGGCCAAGGGTGGGGGAGCTATTAATTCCATAGTTTGGCACTGCTTTTCTTGCAATCAAAGGCTACCAGAATCCTTTGAAAACAATGAAAGCTTTGGGAGTGAAGAGTATTTAAAATCCAGGTGCCAGTGGGGGCCATCCCAGGGCTGAGAGGGACGGAGGCAGAGGTGACTGTCTGGCTCTGTTGGTGACATTTCTGGTCAGATGAAGAAGCAGTCATACCCCCCTGTTCTCCTGGTGCAATGGCTGTCTCCAGCTGTGGCTACTGGAGATTTAACCACCTGGCTTTGAAGAAAGGTGGGTCTGGGATGTTTATCTTGATGTTTATCTATCTAGGCTAACCTCCTGTATGACTTCTGTGTCAAAAAATTAGTTTTATTTTGCTTTCTAGTCCATTTTGAGAAGATATCTGGGGCTTCCTGACCTTCCTCGGGGGTTTTCAAAGCAGAAAAGAAATCTGGAAGACTGATAAATCTGTCCCCAGTGCTGGTCTTAGCAGGCAGTATTAGTGGGAAGGGAAGGGAAGGGAAGGGGAAGGGAAGGGAAGGGAAGGGAAGGGCCCAATGCAAGAGAGCAGCAGGGCTCCCTCTGTGAGAGACAGATGCTTCCAAAGGGCCATTCTTCCAACATATCTTTGGCAGGTTCTTCATGGCAGGGTGAACTGCTTTCTCTCATGCCATTAACAGTCAGGAGACTCTGAAAGATCAGACCAGACCTCTTCCTTTCAGACAACTGAAACTGGAGAAGATGAATGGACAAGAGAGTGGGCCCTTCCATTGCTCCACTCTCCCAATAATGGCAAGTGGCTGCACCGCACAGCACCACCACAGCTGCGAAAACAAGCTGGGAAAGGGGGAAGAGGGGTTTGGGTAGGGCTGTCAGGAGAATTGCTGCTGCTGTCAGTGTCACCTGTCACAACCTGCCAGGGTGGTGCAAAACAAAGTGCCACCACTCCAGTGACACCAAGGAGTTCCTTTCCCCAGCGAGCTCCTGTGAGGAAGGCTGGGAACTCTCTGCCTCTAGTCTGCCCCACCAGGCAGTCCTGGTAACTGTGAGCCAAAGGTGGTGAAGCCTACGCTTCTTTTGCTGCTGAGAATTTTTGGGGATAAAGTTTTATGGATACTGAATCCACTTAAAATACACAAGGTCAGCCTTGAGCAGAGCAGAGATGTAGCAACTGCTTTCCAAGTGCTAACCACCTCCAGTGCAGTGTCACCACGAGTTACACGACACTGTTTTTTCCCTGAGGTAAAGAAAAATAAATAAGCCCAAAAGCATAGCAGAATGGTCTGCTTTTTTATCTTGCCATATTGTTGGTGTTGGACTGAATCTGCTGTCTTAAAGTATAAATATAAAGACGCTGCTAAATCATCACTATTTCAGCAACTAATTAAGGGGTAATGCTTGTGGTGCAGCCATATATGAGGCAATAAACGGCTTTGGCGGCTGATTAAACACTGGCACTGAGGCATTTAATTACAGCAAAAGCCAATTACCATGTGCACATTCCGACACCACGGACATTACTCCTGTTCTCTGATGGAACAAGGAAAGGCAATAAACCATGCTATAGAGACATAGAGCACAGGACCCTCTAGCTTTGCCAAAACTGCCACCCTTCCTCTCCAGTGGCTCTGAGATGAGGACTTCATCTCCATTTGGAAGGCTCAAAACAAAGTCCCAGAGTACTTTTTCATTTATAGGACTCATTTGAGATCTAGAAACAGAGCCAAATATTGCACATCCTCCCTGCACTAAGGCACATTTGACCATTTGTAGAGACTCATCTTCCCACACTCAGGTAACAGGTGCATTTAAAGCCTCACCTGAGCATATTTACCATCAATGGGCAAGTCAGTGACACTGAAGGAAGAGGTTATGTGTAGCCTTTTTTTTCTTCAGTTATTGCATTGCAGAAAGCATAATCAGTTGAAAACTCCACATGCCATTCTTCAGTTAATTGATTTAAAAGCTGGAGTCTGATTTTCACAGGCTTTCAGCTCTTGCACCATCCATTTGACTTAACCAGCTCAGCACCTCTTCAAATTAAGCCCTCACTCTCTTTAACCAGTAGTGAATTCTTCTTTTTAAAGGAGTTTCCTAGAGAAATTCTCTCTTAGAAAATCCTTGGCACAAAACCTTAGCCAGCCTTGGCATGCAAACCTGCCTCACGCTGGCATTAACAAGCTTCTTATTTAAATGTTGATGAGCTCTTTGCTGCCAGTTAGCAACGGGAAATGCAGTCTGTGTGTTAAATGAGATCTGGGAATGACTTCCAAATACCAAAATGTTTGTTAAACTCGCAGCCCACCTCTTCCCTCCTTGGGAGTGGGACGCTTCCCAGCAAATTGGCCCCATTTTGCACAGAAACTGCCAGGCAAGATCAGACCACGCATCCCTCTGGTTCTGTGGCCCACGTGGGACCAGTGCCAGGAGCACAGCTTCCCAGGGCACCCTGTGTACCCCTGGTGTGGCTGTCTGCCCCAGGGGACCCTTCCCTGACCCTGTTAATTAGATATATTCTCACGCATTGAAAATAGGCTCCCCCTGCCATGGTGTTCATTCAGGGTTAACTGATTGCTTTTGACCTCTCTGGATACACAGGGGGCTGGTGGCTGTTCCTGTGCTGGCAGCTGAAGAATTGCTCCCCTAAACCTTTCTGGACCCCCTTAGTTCTCTGCAGGGCTTTATAGAAATGCATTCCACAAGCTGATTTGCAATATTATGTTTATTGATGTATCACTTTAGCAAGATAGACACCCCCTAAAATTCAGCCAGAGACTCTGAGAGCAAGTTCTGTTTTCTTGCCATCCCAGGGAGACCAAATACCTTGTTGCCTCTAGATGAGGGATATCATTTATGGGGGGGGGCTCTTCTGTCCTTCTGGGACTCTTCCCTTTCATCGTGAGTCAAAGGATGAGATTCAAATACTGAATGCCAGGCAAGGGAGTCTCCCTGTATCCTTGTGTTACCTCTGCTGCCTTCTGAAATCAACACGTTCCCCAGCCAGGGAATGTGTAAATTCTTTTGGCTACCACTCACTTTTGGATGAATCCCAACTGTGCATATATACAATGGTCGGTTTCCTCGGTGTTTGAATGGACCAGAAAGGCTTTATCTGCTATAGATGGGTGCTTTCAATCCCATTTATGGTACATTATATCAGCCTGAAATAGCATCTGTGAGGTCCTTCAGCTGAACCACCACCAGATTTACAGCCACCGCAGAGGAGTTAGCAGGCTGGCTCCAGAGAGCTGTGAGCAGTAACCATACTCTCCTGAAATATTTGCTTTCTCTGCAAAGCTGACCTGAGGAAGAATCAGTTGTTCATTTGAAGATCTCAGTTTGTTCATTTATTCAGAGAATATCTTCACTTCAGAATGTGAAGAGATGAGCTTCAGAGCTGAGAGCCAAAGCCATAATTCTTGTTATTGCAGAGCTGGTGACATCTGCACAGACAGGGAGCTTCCCATGGTACATCCACACATCTGCAAGGTAAAACATGGGGAATCAGAGGTTTTTGCTCATCATGGGATGAGCAAGGCAGTTCAATTACACACAATCTTCCTCTCAAACCTCTGCCCAGAGTATGACCAGGACCTCTAAAACTCAGCAAACAGAACAAAAAATGCATGCACAGACAAGTTCTCAGAGCTTAGTCTTTCTTCTGCTTTGAAGAGCACTTAAAGCACCTTGGCAAGGCTGCAACAGCAGGGCCAAAATAGGATGCACCAAAAATCTTCCCCAGGAGCCTCTTCCTTGGTCACTTCCAACACTGCTTACTGTGCTCTAATACAGGCTAAACTCAGGAGTTATCTCAACTATTGCCCTCACTGGGGAATGGTTGCTTTTTCTCAATTGCCCTGGGGAAGTTCAGGAAGCCAGCTGAGACTGGGGAGGTTTTGCTTGATGCTCTGCAGACATGGGCAGTGACAGCCCATGCCTCAGATGCTCCCTGTCTAAGCAGGCAGGACACATGAAGAGCAGGCAGTCCTGCCAACTCAAGCTGCCAGAGCCCTGTGTTTATGTGAAATTCTTGGCTTTCATTTAAAATAATAATAATCTTAATAAAAAATCTGACCTGCTCAGTTGGAAATATGATCAGTGAAGAGTCAGAAACCACAAGGCCACTCAAAAAGACATGTAATTCATATATATATCCTTATAACTCTTGATTTTTAAGCCAAAAGCATGGTGTTTGGATGCCCATATCAAGACTTATGAATTCCTAGAGGCTGACAATCCCAAGTGGAGAAAGGGAAAAATTAGCCTATGGTTAAAAAAAAGAGTTACCAAAGGTATGACAGCAGGTCAGTAGGAGAGCCAGTCCTCCTGCCACCTCCTCCTTACCCCATGGACCTCAGCCACACTGCCTGGCTTCCTGCCCCAGAGGAAATAAGGAGTCCTTAAACCAATCCTGACTAGTTTAATCTTATGTTTCCATCTTCCTTTTGATGCTCTTATTTTCAGCAACACATAGATCTTGCAGCATCCTGCTGCTCCCCATAGGATGTTACTCCATCTCTGGGGCTCATGGCCATGGTACTGTGTGCTGACAACAGCTGTGGGAGTTTGCAGTAGCTTAACATTTGCATGCCATGAATATGCAGTTCTGAGCATGGCCCAATTCTCCATGCAACCAGCCTGTGCATGTTTTCTAGGGACAGCAGCATCCTGCATGTGTCTAGATCCCAGGAGACACCAGTTCCTGGAGTCCTGGGTGGCATTTTTGTGTACATTTAGCTGCTTATTATCACAAGCACCTGGATAACCGTCTTCATGTTCAGTACCCTGGGAAATCTGAGTTTGCTTTTAATCACAGCAGAAATCAGGGTCTTCCTGGTCGAGCAGCAATCATCCCTACTGGAGCTTTTTCCAGGATCTGATCTCTGCCTGTGAGCAAAGCACGGAAACCTCACAGCACACAGCACAGCCCTGGCCAAGGGCACAGCCTGCCAGTGGCTCCTCTCCCTGTCACACTGACTTCTAATTTCTGTTTACACCAGCACAATGTCAAACATCACAGCAGCAGCTCTGGAGGAAGGTGAGTCTGTTAGAACAGAGGTGTCGCTTCCTCTGCTGAGGCCTCTCTAATAACGCCAAGATGCTTTTCTAATTAATTACAGGGCTTTGGCTGAGTTGCTTTAATGATTCCCATCTTCCTGCTGCTGCTCTGCAATCAGCACTACTTGCAGTGCTGAGCAACACTGATGCCATCAGAGCAGACGGATGAACGATATGGGGCAGGGGGGCTGGTTTTTTAAGCCAGATGTACTTTGAGATGCTTGACTTTCTGCTCTCTGATGTACTTTCTTGGAGAAGAGGATAAAGATATGGTAAGCAGGTAGTTCTAGCAGGTCTTTAACCCTGAGAAGGATTGCTGTCTCAAAGGAAGAGCTTATGCAGAGTGTAAATAGTTCTCATCTTCTCATTAAAAAGCCATAAAATCTCAGGATCCAGCTTGCATGGGCATCCAATTGACTTGGTGGATCAGAAAAAATTGAAGCTGTAGCCTGGAAACTGCTCCTGGACCGTGAATATGGAGATTGGCTGTAGATGGAATGACCTGCTCAGACCCAGTGCTCCAGCCCATCTATTATTTATGCTGTGGTAGCACAGAGTTGTAGTGCATGGCCTCCCCTATTTGTACAAATCAAAACCTTGGGTCCAGATACTTGTAGAATCAGAAGACAAAGACTGTGACATAACTTGACCAGGCTACACCAGACATGTTGCATGATAGCATGACTGTGTGCAGTGCAGGGGCAATCCAGGTGCTGCTGCCACTCACTGCTTGCTTCATTCATGGCCTCTCCACGCTGCAGGAGCAGCCCCCTGCCCCAGGCTGGCTCAGTGCATTTCTGCAATGGTGATGGCAATTCCTCACCTCAGAAAATATGGTAAGCAGAGCAGGAAATGAAAGGCAGTGAGGGATGGCAGCTGGGAGAGCAGCAAGTCTGCACTAAGGCCGTGGCCTCAGGACTCAGCTCCTGGATAGCTGTGGGTCACTGCAGAGCAAGGTGTCAGGAAGAGTTTGAAGGCCACTTGTGCCCAGTAAAGCCCATTCCAGGAGTATGCACAAAGGAATATTCAGGTATTTTTCTGAGATGTGTGGGAGGGACTAGGTAAATTAAAGGAAATTTGGGGTTGTTTTTTCCCTAGAGTTCTTTTTTATTATTTTTCAGTTCTTCTAAATGTCTGTATATGTATTCCCATTTCAGTCCCTGGGTCATGAGCCAAACAGAGGTGATGAGATGAAGTTTTGTGACCTCTATAATTAACAGATGGTCCCCTGAGCAGCAGAAGTGATCAAGCCTGCTTTTCCTATGGATCTATGCCATATGTGGATTCTTTTTTAAGAAGGAAGGAATTCTTTCTCCAGTCTTGTGCTTACAAAAGACCTTACTGAGGTAATTTTCTTTGACAAAACACTTGCTGGAATCTAGTATCTTTAAGATTTTTCCACTCCCTTTCTTCCCCTACAGTCTGAGGGAGTGAAATTGGTGAGGGAGTCCTGGAATTATCAGAGGCTGGGAAAGATGGATGGTACGCAAAAGCTGGCAAACAGATGAAAGCAGATGCCATAATGTATAATAAAAAACCTCTTGGAAGGGAGTGTGTATATATCTGAAAGGAGATAAATGAAGGTTAGAGACCCATTCTCCATGATTTTTTCCTGTGTCAAATAAGTGACACACTGGTCTCCAGCACACCAGCTGAACCTGCTGCACGTGGTGCAGCTCTTCCAAATACATTCCTTCAGCCAGATTTCCAAAGAGTCCCCCTAAAAGCTGAAGCTGTTTGCTACAGCTTCTATCCCAACTAGAAATTAAAATGCAAAGTGCTGTGACCTTCCTCTCAGTGTAATTGAAAAATATTAGCAGTGCCTTTGTACTGGCTTGAAGCTTTTGTGCTGAATTTGCATCTAATAAGAAAGGACCTTTTAAGGAGCAAATAAATAAATAAATGGAGGAAACCTTCTCTTTGAGCTAATTTTAGGCACATCCATGCTGACAGCTGCTCTTCCTTGATATATCTCAGCCACATCCTGGAGCAGCCAGTGGGACTAAGCTCTGTTCATGCCGCTGCAGCTGAGAAAAGGCTTTTGTTTTTTTGTTTTTAAGGGACTGATGGTAGCCAACTTTCCAGAGTGTCTCTTCATTCTGACTTCCATTATGACATAGGTGGGAACAGGGGCAAGGAATCATGGCACTTGTATGGGTGTCCAAGCCGTACGCAAGGCAACAAGGGGTGGCAATTGAATTGCTGGGCACAGACTGTGAGGCTGAGTTCTGCACTTGGTGGCCTTTTCCCATGTTTCTGACTGGGGAAGAAATCCCACAGCACCAAGATGTGAGCCCTGGAGAGAGCCTGGGGGTCAGCCTGGGAGACAGAGGCCCTGAGGGGCTGCAGATGTGCAAGAGACAGGTCTAGGGAGGGGAGTGAGGCGGGACTTGTTCCTGTGAGCCTCATGTTCAGCTGTCAGTGACTTGACAGATCTGTTCATGCTACTGGTGAGGTGGAGAGTGGCAGGAAAGGCTTCTTCCTCGTCTGGGTGTGAACTAACCCAAAATCTGCACCTTGCATTGCTTTTCCCAAGCTAACCCTTGCACATCTCCTCAGTTCATCTCCCAAGACATATGGATGGATAAAACTGAGATTACCATGGTGGGCAAAATCCCAGCCCATGTCTGCTTCAAGAGTAAAAGGCAACGGGGCATAGATACTGCTCTTTCCTCTTCACCTGTAGCTTTTTTTTCCCCTGCTCAAATTAGAAACTCAGGACTTGTCTAGCTTGGATGATTGTTTCATTTCCTCGTTGAAAAGGTGATTACCCCTTTAGTTCTCATAATTACCTAATCAGCAAAAATCAAATCAATCAATGTTAATTTCAACCCTAATAAATATTCTCTGCTATTCTATACATTTATGTATATCTCAAAACTCATCCTAATTTCAAAGAAAATATGATTTCACAAGTCAGACCAACTTGCTCAGCACCAGGCTCAGCAGTGTGCCACACATCCTGTGAACACACAGGGAGGGGTCATCTTGTGACAGAGAGGAGCTGAACAAACACATCTGGAAATTAGGATGGGAAAGGCTGATGCATAACAAGACGTCAACTGGTCCATACCCTGCTGCAACATAGGATCAGCTGGACTCAAGCTAGCTCAGACAGATGTTTGCCTCTGTCCTGTTCCTGAAAGCATTCAAGGATACAGACCTCACAGACCCCCTAGGCAATTATTTCAGTGCTTAACTGTGTTTGTTATTTAAAACATTTAGAGATAGACCAAAGTTAAATCCTTCTAGACTAAGCTTACTGTGTTCTGCCCTGCCCACACTGGACTAATGGGCTGTGCTTCACTTGGGTTCCTTCTTCCTGAGGCAGGTGGATCTGGGGGTGCTATTAAAAGGTAAGGGACTGAGCCTAGACTGGCTGTAGTTATTGCACAAAAATTGCCTGATGCTTTCTGTGAGTTGGTAAATTCAAGAACCAGTTGAGACAGAAATTAGGTCTTTGCTGGTCTCCTGGAAAGAGCAAAAAGTCTCTGTTTTTGGGGTGAGCTTCCCTACTTTCCCTACTACATGTCCCTGCTTCCCTACTACAAGTCACATGGAGGGCCCAGCTGGTGCTTGCCTGGCTCACTCTACTCCACAAATAGGACTGAAACATTTCTCTATCTTTATATGTGTTGGCCTTGATGCTTGTTTACTGCCATGATTTCTACTCCAGCACAAATCTGTGCAGAAAGGGAAGGGTGGAAAAAAGCAATGTGAACTTAGCAGCCAGCTACCTGCCAGTATTTACCCTGATAAGGGCTCAAAGGCTTCTTCTGGCATTGGTAATAGAAATACTTAAACCATAATTGTCCCAACCCAAGTCTTCTTAGCATTGTACCAGATGCTGAGATGCCTCTGGCAGGTTTTTCCCCATTTGCACATGTGTGCCCTCCCTGCTGGCTGGGAGTTGTTGACTTCTAACAGCTCTACTGGGCAGTTGAATATCAGGTGTGTGGGGCCAGCAGCATCACTGCAGGCGTCTGTGCAGCGTCAAGTACAGTGTGTGTGATGTGGGCTCATCTCCACACTGGGTATCTGCTGTGGAAGGACATGAGCTACACAAAGAGGATTGGGACGACTTTGCTGGAAAATGGAGACTCAGTGTATGCTTCCACCCAGCTCCTCTTGCGGAGGAGGGGCTCCTTCCTTCCTGCAACCTGTATCCTCCTCCCAGCTGTCTCACTTCACGGGACTGTGTCTGGACCTTCTCATCTTTTGGAGGAGGCTGATGTGTAGTTTAGAAGTTGGGAGGGTTGCATGTTTGTGGTTAGCCGAGGCTGGTGTTTTAAAAGGGTACTTTGGCCCCTGATGACTTTCTCTCTGTGGGGCTGGCCTCAAGGACAGATGCTCAGCAGTGAAGTGATGCAGTGCCAGATTTTTAGATGACGGCATTTACTGTGGTTTTTGAGGAAGCTCTTCTCCATAAAAACACTCTTCCTTTTTTTTTTTTTCAGGACTTTCATGAGCAACTCCCGATACAGGTAAACCAAACTCATCTCTTTCTTAGGCTGCACATAGTGAAAAATCCTCCTAAAGCCATGTCTATCTGGAAAATGCAGTGAGCAACCATGGCCTCCCAGCACCCAGCCCCCGCATGGCAGATGGAGATGAGCAAGAGGCAGTTTTGTACTGGTTTGTCTTTCAAGGAAATAATTCCTAAAGAGGAGGGAGGGCTCTGCTCCAGGGAGATAAGCAGTCCCATTGAGCCAGACCTCTCATGTTTCTTCCCATTTCACAAGGCAGCATCCTGAGGGATGGTACAAAGAGTGCTGTCCAGTCTGTGGGAGCCCTGAGATGCTGCCTGGCTCCATCCAACAACCTCTGGAGAGGAGAGCAGATCCTCTGCCTGATGCACAACCTGAGTGCACTGCAATGCTGGGGGGCAGCCCCTTCTCTCAGCTCTGGGAACAGACCCTGCCAGGCCATGGAGAGAGAGCAGGGCTCAGAGCACTGCTGGCATTGGCCTGGCTCTGGGGCATCTCAGGTCCTGTGAGCAGGCTCTGACACCTTGTGTGTGTCAGCCCCTCCCCTGAGTTCTCCCCAGGCCTCCTGCTTTGCTCGGTTGGGTCCCACCTTCACCCACTGCTCCTGACCCTGCCCACACCCCTTGGTCAGAGGTGACTCTCAATGCTCGTTTCCCTCCACGTCTCCTTGCACAAGAGCCACAGGCTCAACCAGGCATTGGCCAGCAGCACCCTCTGCCCCAGAGAGGCCAGGCTGGACCAAGGAGACAGCGTGAGGGCAGCAGATATGGCAGGAAGAGGAGAGGGAACGGGCTGGAATTGGGACCATGGCTATGTCCAAGCAGGAATGGGGCTGGATGAGCTCCTACATCAGTGTCGGGCTCAGACAGAGGTGCCCACAGTGGGGATGTCTATGAACAATATGCTCAGACCATGTGGAGCTGATGCAAGTGTAGAAGATGGGAGGGAAGGAAATGCCAGACCTGGCAAAGGTTTGGGCTGAGAACTAGCATGACCTTATGCCAGAAACTGCATCCTGAGTGGAGAAAGGCTTGTGGCACATCAGTGGAGTGGTGCAGCAGCCCAGGGCATGATGGATCTGCAGGGCATGATGGATCTGCAGGGCATGATGGCTGGGAGACTTTTAAAGCAGCTGTGAACAGAAGGTTCCCAAATGTCCAGAGCTGAATTAGTAGGAGATACTGCAACTAGGTAGCATGGGAAAATTTTAATAGAGATAACAGCCTGGGAGAAGAGCGACTGCAAGGGTTCCTCTCGGGTCAGGACCCCAAGCTTCATTTTCATCACTCCCAACATGCGAGGGTCCTTGGTTCAAAGAAACAATTAGAAAACAATGTGTTTTTAATCAGAAACATGGCACAAGATGCCTGTGAGGAAAGGTTTACAAGGGCCAAGGGCATTGTAGTGCATGTTATGGCCACGGGATCTCCTTAGGAGAAGAATCCAGCATGGCTCGGGAGGGGACAGCACACTGGTCACTGGGGAAAGGCTTGAGGGCATGTGTGGCATGCGGGATCAGGCTGGTCTCTGACAATGGCAGGCACCAGCTACCAACAAGTTTGGCAGCTCAGCCCCTCTGCAAGCTGGATGTTCAGCCACAGCCAGGAAAGCATTCCCTATGGTCTGACCTTCCTTCCTTTACTGTGAAAGTGTTGTGATCTGGAGCAGCCAAGTTCACCAAGAACAGTGTGCCTGAGCAGCATCATGTGCTCTGGGTGCAAAAAGATAAATAAAACACCATGCAGGAGCTTCATCCTCTTCAATTTCCCCACTCCCCATTTTCCTGTCTAAGTCCCTGTTCCTCTTGGGATACCGGACTGTCATTCAGGGAAGCAGCCCCAGCTCCCCAGCAGTATTTGTCCTGGGCACAAGGGCATCAGAAGCAGAGCTCAACTGTCAGCAGATCCAGGAAGCACAGGCCTGCACAGTCCCTAGGGGGGAATTATTTGCTGATTGCATCTGTTTCCCAGAAGCATCACTCCAATTCATCCTGGGATTCACGTTTTATTCAGCAAATAAGCACCTTGGGAGCTTCATTTCCATCTTAGCTGTTAAATTTAGAAGTGGTGTTTCCCCTTCTCCCACCCTCTCCTGCCCCCTCCCCAACGGCTCCCGTATCTCCCCTCCAGCCCCCACCCTCACCTCCAGCTCTCCCTCTTTGTCGCATTACATAGTAATCTGAGATGCATTGGCCGAGCTCCAGGGAACAGAATGTACTTGGCAGGGAGACGGGTCTTGATGTCTGCAAAATGTCGGGAAATGCAGCCAAGAGCTGCTAACTGGGTCATTAACCTCTAGAAGAAGAGCAAGTTGTGGAGCTGTGCTCTGTCTCCCTTCATCTCGCCAATAAAAATGTCCCAGCAATGAGAGAGGGAAGAAGAGGTTTACAGCTTTAAGTCCTAAGCAGTCAATGCAACCACCCTTCCCTGACCCCCCCTTCTCCTTTCCCTCTCCCCCAGCACAGTATTAAAGCTTGTAAGTGGCCTTTTAAAAACCCAGCGGTCCCCAAACAGCTGTCCCTTGGTGCTTGTAAAGAGGCTACTGGAGCAAACCAGTCACTTCCAGCGACGTGCTGCTCCTGCCGTTCGTGGTTAGAGGGGCTCCAAGGAAGGGCTTTTTCCTGAGTTGCAACCCCATTGCAAAACCCTTGGGCAAGCTGGGACCAGGTGCTGCCACTGCCCCTCTGCTGCCATTGCCACTGCCCCATTGCCACAGACCTGTGTGCCTCTCTTTGCCAGCTGCATATGGTATTCCTGGCCACCCCATGGGCATGAGCAGCCTGCCTGTGTTGGAGCTGCAGGTTGCAGGCAGAGCTCGCTGATTCCCCTCCTTGGGGAGAGATGCAGTGCTGGGAAACAGCAGCCAACAGGCCAAGGAAGGTTCTGACTTCAAATAACGCAGCTCGTGTCACTTTGTGAAACTTAAAATAAAGCAAACCTGCTTGTCAATGGGAGTGAGGGCTCTGCAGGATGCATCCCTCAGAAATGGGGGTCCTGGCCAGAGTCAGCCAAGGGGCAGGGGTACAGCGCTCCATCTGAAAAAAATCCCCATTTCACCCAAACCTGGATGGCTGTTTAGTGCGCAGGTCACAGGACGGAGGCTAGTGGGAGGATGGGAGAGGGCAAGAGAGGTACCACATTGCCAGACACCTTCCTAGGAGGTGCCTTATTTCCATCCCTGTCCTGTGGAAGAGATCAATCCTTAGGAGAGATTTGGCTGGGCTGCCCAAAGACCCCTCTGCTCACTCCTGTAGCTGGTGCCCTCACGGTGAGATCCCTGACGGCCTTTTCCCGGGCACGGGAGCTGCGGGCCCGGCCGAGCAGGTGCGGCTCGGCTCGGCCCGGCCTTCTCTTCGGGCCGGGCCCAGGCCGCACTCCCGCTCCGCCAGTGCCCTCTGCCGGCCGGCCCGGGCAGCGCGGCCGCGGACACGCTGCCACGGGCTCCGGCCTGAGGGAAGCTCCGCTCGCGGCTCGGCTCCGTGTGGTTTAGCCGAAAGGTTCCTCTGAAGGCGGGGAATGTTAGCTCCTTCCTTAGCAAATGAACAGATTACCACCTTCTCCCTCCGGCAAGGATAGCTTTGTCACCTGCCAAAACGCTGTTAAAGGAATGCAGCCTCCCTTTTTCCTACGTGAACGTGAAACATTTCCCTAGTCCCTCGTTTGTCAGTGGCAGAGGCAGTAAAGCCACGCTATAAATTATGTCACTTTATACCCCCCTCCTCCTTTTCCCAGCCCCACGCTGTAATTGCCAAAGCACGAGCTACCCCAGTTCCTCCTGACTTCCTGAGTGCATCCTTGAGTTTTCTGGATGCCTTCAAAACTGCAGAGCAAATGCTAAAAATTAAGCCCCTACTAGGTTCTGTTTCACTTGCACTTGCTCCAGCATGTCCAGCACATCTTCTGGGATCAGCTGTAAGGACATGGAGCAGGCAAGGCCTGTTTCTAAGGTAGAGTGATCCCAGGTCTACCAATTGCTTGGGTAAACCTGTTTAGAAGAAATATTATCTCTGTGGGAGGAGCCGAGTAGAGGCCCCTTTGAAATCCCTGACCCAGATGAAGCAGCAGCTAGTGACATCCAAGCTCCATGCTTATGGCAGCAGCCACAGCCACAGTGTCCTCCTTTCAGCAGTATTTCACTTGGAGGAAATGAAAGCATCGGAAAAGGAAACGGGGCTGAAAAGGCTTAGATCCCCAGCGAGCAGCCTTTTGTTTTCCCATTGTGCTTGCCCAGCTGAGCCTGTGTTGGAGCAGAGCCCTCCTGCAGCTGGGCCCAGAAGCAGCAGCCAAAGAGAAACCCCGGCAACCATCTGTGCAAGAGGAGGAGGGATGTGCAGGGGCTGGAGTGCTCATCTGTGCCAGGGAAGAGAGGTGAAGGGCTGGTGGACCCACAGCCCACATCTGCAGCCCCAGCAGGGCACAGCAGCTGACTGCCCTGGGGAAATGGGACAGCCTTGCCTGTTCTGAGCAGAAGTCACAAAGAAGCCTACAGGGGCAGGTCAGAGGAAGTAACAGTCTTGGAGAGCAGGACATCAACTTTCAGTTGGCTCTGGACCACAGCAGCACTGACAAATGATCCTGAGGGCCAGGGCTGTGATCTGACCTCCAAGTGTGGTGGGTTTAGAGCTCAGCTGCATGCCATGGCAAAGAGCTTCCTCACCAGCCCATCCAAAAACACCATAGGCTGTGCCTATTTCTAGACATCCAAAGGGGTTCTGGGACCAAAAGTAGATTTTAAGAGTTCCCACAGCATGTTGGTGATGCATGTGCTGAGTTCCACATGCAGAGCTGTGGTAAATCTGACAACACCTCTGGCAAAATAGTTTCTCTACTGGAAAGCCCAAAACAACTGGGCATGAGCTAGTTTCCTGCAGAGCGCAGTGACCTCGCTGGCTTGGTGTCAGTGCATCAAAAGTGCTGCCTTCTCTTTCAAAGAGCAAGGGGTTAAACTTAGCTTTGCTTCCCCTCTCTGCCCTGAGGGAATGGTCTGTGCATTTGCCAAGATCCACCTGCAGCACAAACTGAAGGGGTGTGAATTTCTTCCAGCCTCAACTACTGCTCCCTCTTTCAGAGGAGACTTAGTGTCCTGTTTGATCTAATGGTGTTCTAGCCTAAAAGATACCTCTTGAAGGGAAGTCACTGCTCAGTAGATAACAAATCAGTGCTGATTCTGTGGGGGCTGGGCAAAAGGCCAAGACATGATCCTTTCCCTCTCTCTGCGTCATTCATAAACCCCTAGGAAGCAATGCTTTGGAGGAAATGATTCTTGATGGCTTTTCTTGCCTTCCTTGAGCAGAAGGGGCCTGCAGGACCACTTAAGCTGCCCTGCTCAAGCTGAAGGCTGGGGTGTCCTCAGCAGCCATCAGAGCTTTCTCAGGTGTCCAAGCTGCCCTCACCCAGAAGGGAGAGAATTTTTTATTTTTCTCCCTTGAGTGAAGCTGGAGAATGGTGCCCTGGGAACTGTGCCTTGAAACAACCCTGTTCAGTCGTTCTTGGCCTAGCTGTGCACAACATGGCATGACTTAAATGAAGCAGCTAAATTAAGAGACACAGATTTCATAAAGACTTCTTAGTTCCCAAACTGAGGGCTGTCTCCACTGAATTTGTACCTACAGGAGGCTGTGATGGAAGGACTCCCCACTAACTCTGCTGCCTAACACTACCACAGCTGCTAAGGGCTTTTGGAGCAGAATGATGTTGCTAGTGTCATTGCACTGTCATGCAAATGTCTAGCTGAGGAAGGGTCCCTGGGGCTCCTGCTCAAGTTTTCTAGTTGCAAAAACATTTGGTGGCTTTTCTAAGCCCTTCTTCCTGGATTTGTGCTATTGCATGAATGTTTTTATTTCTTTTTGGAGAAAGAACTTTTAGGCTGCAGAATTACTGTGAAAAAAGGCTTCATTCTTAAAGGCTCCCCAAAGTAAATAAATTAAAACAACCAGCACTTGAAAATTTCTCTTGAAACTAATGATAGGAGAGACTGATGACTCCAGGCCTCTGAACTCCTAGAGCCAAACAGCACTGCTTCTACTTCCTGAAATGTCTTTTTCTTAAAGAAGGGTGTTTTCTCCAGTCGATTAGGGATCTACAATGTTTTATTCATGCACAGCCCAGGATTATCAGCAGTGTTTTACATTTCAAACCAGCTAGTGCCACCACTTCCCCAGCTCAAGGAAGCTGTATTTCCTCAGCTTAGCTTGAGGCTGCTCCTAGAGAAGGTGTTACAGCTATTACTACTTGTTACCCTTATTTGTTAACCTCCAGGATGAACTGTTAATGCTTGCTTCTGCTGCTGCCTTAGCTGGCTCAGTTCTCTCAATTTTTTTTTTATGCACCCAAAACACTATGGCAAGTGATCATCCTCATATGAGTCAGTGCTGATCCCGTTGTTGCAGTGAAATGTCGGATTTTATCCAAATAAGGAGCTGCACTTCTGCACTGGGTAAAGCATTTCTTGGATATACATGAATATGTAGACAGCAAAACTCAGACATCCGTGGCTAGCCAGGGTATCTAGCTGGTGTCTCTGCCTGTCCAGGGACCACTTGGAGCCTCAAGGTGGCCGCTTCCATTTCCAAACTGCTACCCCTCCTAGGAGTGAGAAATTCCCTTTTTGTTGTTAATCCTAGAGGGATTAAAACACACAATGATTTTTGATCATTAAAGAGAGGGAGCAGTCCATTGTATTTGTAAATAATAAAGGCTTAACTGCTGAATCTTACTGAAGGCAAAAGTGGTTACAGCAGCCAATAATTCAGCCATCAGAAGGAAATACATGGAGAAAACCCATGTCCCCTGCTGTATGGTTACTGCACAGCAAAGAGGGTCATATATTAAAATTGTGAGACTGCCTAAGCACTATGTAATTAACTGCTGTCTATTTAACCAGACAGCTAAAGCAAGTTAATTCAGTGTCAGTTAGGAGACTTATTAAGTGTCTGTGTTTTTTTAACAATTTCCTAGTCCATCATTAACTACCCCTAGATTATCTTGTCAAATTGATAATTAAATGCCTCAAAAATTCATTACAGACTCAATATATTAATAGGAATATAATTAAGTAATGTTTGCTTATGTGATCTGCAGTTTATTACCTGCATGCTGATTTATCTCCAATGCATTTACTAAATCGTAGCTGTAGCCTATTCAGAATCAATACAGGCCCAGGAGTCAATAAACATCATATTAGGTCCAAACAAGCTATTTAATTGGGAGAATGCTTTGAAGTTGTCTTCTGTATCTCCAGTGAGTTTGAAGAGGAGCATCTGACCTTACAAACAACAGCTGAAGAACCTGCAGTTGATGATCTATGTCTAGGTCAGAATTCCACCCCCACCCCTCTCCAAAGCACAGGTTTTTGGTCTAATTTTCTTGACTGTTTGATTGGGGTTCTGTAGTCTGCTAGAAACTACCTAAATTGGTCTTACTGTGCTAGTCAGTTGGTGCAGTGATGAATCAGAGGCTCTATTTTGTCTAAAAAGCCAGAGTTAACTCCTCTTGTCCTAGATAAGGAGGACAGTCTAATGAATTCCCAAAATTTGTAAGCCTTGGACTTTGCATGTCATGTGAATTTTTCAGACAGCTTGCAAGTTGCTTCATTAACTAGTTTGATTAATAAGACACTAAATTTTTTAATTATGAGGGGAAAAGAAATGGGTTTTTTTCACTCTGAGTAACTGTAAAGATGGAAGAAAACAACATCTGAGATTTGCTGCACTGCTTTAACAGACCATCTTGTTATTGAGGTCCATTATCAGTAGTTACAGTCTGTTTGGATTAGCCAGACTGCAGATAGGCTACTGATTGAGATAACTCTCTGCAGGAGCAATAGCCACCCTTCCTTGCAGCTGTGTGTGCTAAGGGATGTTCTAAGGGGGCTGGTGGCTTGAGAGGATGAGGGCTGAGCCCACGTCTGGATCCTGGGTCCAGCTGTGGCTAGCTGCAGAGCCTGTGCTCCTGATGGGTTTGTAGGTTGGAGCTCCATGTATGGTTATGTAGCTTTCCTGGTAATTTTGAAGACTAGGAAAATCTCATTAAAATGGATTGGAGCTTGTGTGTATACATGTGTAGGATGCATGTTTAAAAATAAAGAGTAGGCTGGGTAAATTGTTCCAAATCACAGTGTCATAAGCCCCATGAGGTAGACAGTTACATTTAAAAGAAATTTTAAAAGGTTAAAGTTAATATAATTGTAGCAGTACTCTCAGGGACTTGAACTGCCCTTTGCTGTTCAGTGATGTTAGGAATTAACTGTGTTGTCATGAAGAAGATATTTCAGTGTTCTTTGGCCCAGATTAGGTTACATTAATTTTTTTTCATGGAAAGGCAATGTTTTTGTTGTGCTATTTTGCCATTGTGACATTATCACAAACTTGGGGTGATAGTGGTAGCTGCTACTGCTTTGATGTCCTACTTTGGGCTATGGTACTTTTTCTGGAGGGAGGTAGAAGGGAAGAAGCTGATGAAGCATCCAGTGGTTCCTTTCCCCCAGTGCCAAACTGGTGTTAATCACAAACAACCCACAAAAGAGTGTGTGAATATAGATCCAAGATAGGCTTTGGCATGAAAGTGTTTTTTGGAGCATAATTGGGTTTCATTTTCTTTTTTTTCCTCCAACTTTAGGCAAATATAGCTTTGGTTTTCGCACTTAAATATAATTGGACTATTTTGTTTTCAAAAACTGATATTCTACTGTTTGAATTAAATGGAAAGCTGGCCAGATCCAAGCTGAGCATTCCTGGGGGAGAATTCCCAGCAAGCATGCTTGTGTGCGTGCAGCCTTTGGTGTCTGCCAGGCTCTTCCATAAAGTGATTATACCGCTTCAAAAACAACAGGAAAGAAAGAAAAAGAAGGGAGAAAAGAAAAACCAAAAACAAATAGGCTGAATTCTGCTCTGAATCCATGCAACTCCCAGGAAGTTGGTTGGCTGTGGGAGTGGAGCTGAGGACAAAACTTAAGCTGGTATCTTCAGGGCATTTATCCATGAGTTCTGTATGTGCCTATTCCAGACATGGAATCTTGTAAGTCCTCACCAGGAATGCAAAACTGTTGTAAAATTTACACGTGTTGTGTACTGAGAGCCTTTGCACGAGGAATTTGGTTAGGAAATTTTTTTCTGCTTCGTCCTTTTTTGAGCTTTACTGGAATTAAAGCTGAACCAAACTTTTCTGAAAACTCTGAAATACTTCAGTAACTTGTGTTTGTTTTCCTCATGCCTCTGTAGTTGGCTTCTGGCAAGGACTGAAAGCAGCACTGAGTCACTCAGTAAAGTCTGTTTTGACAGCATCCTCTTGGCCTAAGCAGGAAGTTCTCAAAGTCTGAAGGCATTGAGAGTTCTGGATCTCTCATAGTTAAAGCCCAGATGCACAAACCCTAAGGGCATCATCAGGAGTTATTCCAGCTTCTGGAGCTGCTTAGACCATGCAGAGCTGGCAGCCTGGAAAGCCTTGCCTGTCACTGGAGTTAGCCGAAAAGGTGGCTCCACCAGAAATCCTTAATCATACAGTAATTTTGAGAAAGAGTCGAATTCTTTGAAGTCTTTCTATTTTTCTAATGAGATTTTTATTTTTTTTCGAAGTGTGGGGTGTGGGGAGAAAAAGCTCCATCTTACTCACCAGAACTGCAGGCTCTGTGTTTTCTGAGTCATAGCTTCTGGCTGCACTGACAATGGCAAGGTTTTTTAATTTGCTTTCCAACCTTGTTAATGCAATAAGAAAGGGGCAGAGCAAACACTGGGATAGAGATAGGATTGTGTAAGCATCAACAAGATGATAAATTGGACCATTGGTTTTCCTTGTTGGGATTAGTATTCAACAAGGAAGAGCTCAGCTTTACTCTGGCCCCTGTAGAAGTTTTGCGAGGTAGAAATTGGGAATGGGAAGTAAGGAGGTGAGAGGGAGAGGAGCCCAATAGTTCCTCAGTAACAGATACCCATTTATGAACAGTTGAGGTGAAGTCTAAAAGACAGCTGTGTTCCTCTGCACAACATCCTGTTAGTATTGCTTCATATAAAAGAGGCACTGAAATGCATTTCTTCTCAAGCCAGACTTCAGATTTGGCAAAGGGGTGTTTCCCACTGGTGCTGGTGTTTGTGACATTGTGAGGCAAGTCACAGAGGAGGCCACCCCATGTGAATCCAGATACCTTTTTATCTTCCAAGATGATGAAGGAGGAAAAAATATGCAATATATGTGAAAGGGGAAAAGTTGTGTCTCTTTTGAGATTTGCTACCAGACGCCTGCCATGAAAAAGCAAGTGCTTGTTAACACTTCCTACGTGGTGGGATGTGGCACACCACATTCCTCACCCTGCACACAAAGGAGGAAATCACTGATAACTCATAGTTTGCTGTTGGGGCTACCTCCTTCTAGTTATCTAAGCTGTTATAAAATCTATGAAGGTGAAGAAAGGCAGCTCCCTTTCATTTCAGTGGCATGCTAAATAGTGCTCTTCTCTACTGAATTGCCTCCTCACTCTCACCCTGAAGCAGTTGTATTTTAGTACCCAGTACAGCAGTCTGTAACATGTGAATGGCCACTTGCCCTGTATTCCCATAGCCAGAATCCTCCAGTGGAGTTTATTTTAAAGCAGTTCCTATCATTGTGTTCATAGATGACTTTGGGTACCATCTGGGAAAAATTTGTCTTTTTTAATTCCTCTTTATTACCCTTGGGATATGTATTTAAGGCATCAGATGCTGAAAGATGTACTGAGGACTGTAAAAGCAGCTTGAAGTAAAGATGTAGGAGGAAAAGTGCTCAAGCTGTTTTTCTGCTTTTGCAATTGAAAGGAAACTCATGATATAGCATATTTTAAATGGCACAAAAAATTCTGCTGTCTCCTTCAACATGGCACTATTAGGCCAGCAACAGGGGGAGCAGCTGCTCAGCCATTGCATAATTGACATTACTGATAATGACCTTGGATTCATAATTGGGGTTTGCAAGGACTAGGGCAAAAAAATTAAAAGAAAAACATGACCCTTTAAAAGGTCACAAACCTGTGTGAGTGAGCACATTGGAATGCAGTGAAGGCTGAAGAAATCCTGCCTGTCCCAGGGCCTTGTGGGAGATATGATGTGGGCTCTTGAGCTGGGAGAGGTTCCAGCTCTCTCTTGAAGATATTAAGCAGTTGACCAGAAGTGCTGACATTTTAGGGGAAGGCCAGAGAAATTTATACTAGAACACACTGCTCTGAAAGAACATATTTTTTTCCTGGGAAGGAATAAGCTGGCTCATGCCGGCCAAGCCAATCTATAGCAAGGCACATAGGGAGACCACTGCCTCCAGGTATAATCAGTGCTTGAAAACTCCATGCTGGCACATGTTGCTTGTGGATACCTCCTTTATCATATGTATTTGAGAGCTCAGGCTTTGATTGCCATCTGAAACTGGATACTGTGGTTTTCTTTCCCCACTCAGCAGGTCATTTGGTTATGATCCTGCATCCTTTCATGAGACTCTTCAGAATCCCATGTAACCTTTATCCACTTCTCTTTCTAGCAAAAATGTATTTCAGGAAATTCCATAATTGCACATCTCTATATGGTTAGGTTTGGCACAAAAAACCTGACGCGAGGTTGACTTCTTTTTCTTCCCTTTAACTTAAAATGTTTAAGTTGGGTTCCCTCACATTCAGCAAACACATTCTGCTGGGTCATGCTGGTCAAAAAGGGGAAGAAAAACACATTGAGCTTCCTGCTGCAAGCTGCCTTCACAGAAAATGCCACGGTATTCCTGTGCATAGAGACTTGACCGTTCAGTTTCCTTTGAACTTGTCTTAAGCTGCAAGGAGGTACAGATCCATAGGTGGGTGAGGTAGTGCTCAGAGTCGGCAGAGCCTCTGTGCTCTGGATTTCTCTCTGGTTGTGCCCTAGACTGAGGACCCTTTGGCTGTTCAGGGACGGGACTTCAATTTCCTTTAATAAATAATGTTTGCCTGTGTTTGGGAAATGCCAGTCATGTTTGGCAGTTACTGAAAACTAAAGTATAAGGAAAGTAAACATGCATGAGCACAATCTTCTTACAGAACAGTTTGTGTTGCATTCCCAGAGGGGGTTATGCACCTTTTTTACTGTGGGGTTGGAGGTCTGAATCTATTCCTTTCAGAGTTGCCTTGAAATTTCATTAAATAGCTGCTTTCATGAGGCTGAGTCTTGATCAGGCAGCCTCTGGTACCTTGTGGAGGATGGATCCTGTCAAGCTAAATTTGGGATTATTTGTGATGAAATTAAAAATAAGGTCAAAAAAGATACTTGTGGTTTGAGACACATAAAAAAATATTTGTCTTGGTACTCATAACACTTAAACTAGAATGATTCAAAATCAATGTGACAGAGTAAAACGATTAAACACTGGCTTGGAAGCACATCCCAAGCTGTCACTGTAAACAGGAAATCAGAACTGAGGGGGAGTATTTCTTGTGGGGTCTCCAAGAAGCTTTGCGGGCCTGCCTGTTTTAAGAGTGGCAAGCAGAAAACAGGGAGTTGGTGGTCAGCCTGGCACGAGGCCAGCTGGAGGACACACAGCCACCTGGGCCACGCTGACAGCCAGGCAGGCAGAGAACTGAGCTCTCCAGAGTCACCCCGTGCTCAGAGAGGAGAGGTCTGTATACAACCACTTCCTTCTGCTGCAGCCTTGTGCAGCTTGGTGCTGGGGCAGACCAAGAGCACACATTCCTCCAGGGGAAGGAGAAGGAAGAGAATGAAATGTTTGAACTGCAGCTGTCCCCTATCAGAAGCATGTTAATTAAACAGGAGATGCTCTCAGGGTACAAGGGCTCCTCACTAGCCTTCCAGTTTGTACTAGAAGAGCTGCTGGTATAAGGATGGGCCTTAACAGTTTTGGGAGATGTTGCACCGGAGAAGAACCTGAAATGCAGAAGAGAAGTTGTTCATGGCAAGTGAAGAATGAGGCTGTTGTGGGCAGGATGCCTTGAGGTCTCTGACCTCCTAGTCAATGGAGAAAGGACCCTTTGCTGGGTGCCTGCATTCAGACAAAATGTGGTTCATTTCAACCAAACATCAAGGCATTTTTCCTGCAGCCTTTTTCCAATGCCTTTTGAACCCAGGAAGGAGATTTCTGCTCCTAGAGCACTGCTTTACCCTGCTGCTGAGTTTTCCTTTTACCCTCTCAGCACAGGGTGGATTGGTAGAGCTGAGATTTGGGCAGAGGAGCAGAGGTTAACTGCGGCATCTGAGAGAATAAACAGTCACAGGCTGTGGGGCTTATTAATGCTGTTCATTGTGAAAAATTACAGTGCCGTGCATTTCCAGACCTGGCTGTACATGTAGCTGGAAGGAAAGAGCTATAGGGCAGCAGGGCCTCCAACTCTAGATAAAATATAACAGTATTTCCATTACTCCCTGAGATACTCTTCCATCAAAATAATTAAACTTCAGCTCTGTAATCATCCTTGCTCTCTGGTAATGCAGGGGACCGGTTTAATATTATCCCCATTTAAAGCCTGCCTCAGCCCTGTCACACAGGGGAGTCACAGCAGGGGGACAGCTTGGGTTTGGTCAGTTTGGGACCTAGAACAAGACTTAAGGGGGTTACTTTTGTGGGTAAATAAGAGGAAGCCTGGGTATGCTCACACATTACTCCTAACACCATTGTTTGGGTGGTCTTGACTACAACTGTGATGTCTTGCTCATTATTCTCTGCCTGCTGATGGAGCCTTCTCCTGCCTCACCCCTTATTCTGACTGGATGCAAAGGAGCTGGTGGAGGTAGCGCAGGCAGCACCAGCCCTTGCCTGCAGACAGTGGGAATATTTTGATATTTCAGGAGTAAGGAGGTCAGGCTGGGTTTCTGGGCTCTGTGAGGCTTTTTTTTTTTTTTTTTTAATGGCTTAGTTCTGTTTAGTTTTGCTTGTAAAGGGTGAAGAGGGGGGAAAAAACAGCTTCCAGAAAAAAACAACAGCTCAAACTCCAGGAGCCAGATCTTAGCATGAGAACCCGACCCGGCGTAGGGGAGGGCTGTGTCAGATCGCTGCATGCCCAAGGAGCAAGAATTCACTGCCTGCTGAAAAGCCACAGGGCTCAGACCCGATTTGAAAGAGTAACATCTTTGATATAAAAAAAACAACCAACCAACAACCCAAACCCACCCAGCCAATAAAAAGCCTCAGACATACAGGATCCCATTCATAGTAGGAGGGATTTAGTGGAAGTATTTTCCTTCTTTAAGGTTTGGCACAGCCTTAAAGGAGTCTCTTTAAAAGCTTCCAGAGCTGATTATATTTTGGATTGTGTTTCAAATCACCCTTCCCCCCCAGGTTTGGTGGGTCCTCAGACAAGTTCCCAGAATAAATTAGACATAATGGTAGCAGGATTTATTATTTTTTTTACTTGAGAAGAACGAAGGAATAAATGACACCAATTTCTGTAATGGAAAGAAAAAAAGAAAAAAGTGTATATCGGAAACTGCTGCTGAGTGACTCATGCTGCCAGACAAACGGAACCTCACTCATCACTCCATCTTCATCCTCCTCTGGTGAGAGAAAAAGTCTTGGAAAAATATCAGCTCACCCTGCCCCCCGCCCTGCTGCTTCTCCCATGGCTCCATACACAGGGAAACAGTCCAAGCCACAGTGATGGCTTCATGTGCTTCTTGGGGCAGGCAGAGTTTTTTTTAATAGCCAACTAGGAAAAGCCTCCGAGGTGACCTTGGAAAAATGTATGCACCAAAGGAAAAAGTTGTGGAAAGGGGTGTGGGGGGACAATGTTGGAGTCCTTGTGTGCTTTATGTTTGCAGACTTTTTTTTCCCTCCAGAATGTTTTTCCAAATTTCCACTGACATAGATTTTCAAGTTATTATTATTTTTGTTATGAGTGGGAAGAGAGGTGAGGATGCGCCATGCGAAAGGCGGAATAAGCTGGGCACAATTCCGACTTAAATAAATGCTGCGTCATAAAAGTAAAAAGGGTAAGGCAGGAGGAAGGGTGGAATGCAAAAAAAAATTGTTCTATTTCTTCTCTGTTCGGGTAATTAACACTTTTATGAAGCATATAAACTGTATACAAATAAATGTGTTTTTATTAACATAAAAATGGGCAGCTTCTTTCTTTTTTTTTTTTTTCTTCTCAAAACATCCTCACAAATATTTGGCACTGCCTGACAGAGAGCCACTTAAAATGCAGCTTTTCAGACTGCCCATTCCAGCCAGCCCTGCTGTGGGCACAAGGCCTCTTAGCCAGTGGCAGCTCCTTCCCAGCAAATGCCTTCTCAGGGTGATGGGGTTGAGTGGGTACACACAATAGCTCAGCCTTGCAGTACAAAAAATCTTGCCTAAGGAGATGCCATGTTTTTACAGGCTGTTGGTTCTTCTTTTTCTTCAACAGGTTAATTCTCTTTCCACCCTGAGATGCCTTGAGTTTGACTGTACATTGTGTGAAAATGAAGAGGTGTGATACTCTGTTCTTCTCTGCTTTTTGTGGTTGTGATCAATCCCATGCCCTTTTTCAGTGCTCCCAGTTGTCCCCCTTATCTTCCCATTATAGCTTTTCCCTTTTTCTAGAGCCATTTGCTGTCTCCAGCTCAGGCTTGCACATAACACCATCTGCAGAGCTGGAGGAGCTCCCAGGACACTGGGTAGGAGCGGTGGAAAGAGCAGAGGGTGGCCTGTGACAGCAGTGTGGGGTGGCCAGAAGCCATCCGAGGATTCTGGAAAACAGCATTGGGCCACTCTGCCTGAGCAATGCCCTGGGGTACACGCACGTACGATAAGAGATGTTGCTGGTGGCAGCAGCTGCAAGTCCCTGACTGGAGTGGGTCCTGTGGAGCTCATCTTGTTCTCCTTCCCTCATCTTCCATATCTTCCCCTGGGCTTCACAGCCCATGGCACAATGCTTCAGAGCCAGCTGCTGTCCCTGTCCCCGAGCTGCTGTGCACGGATAAGAGAGTGGCAGCCCTGCTCCTGGACCCAAAGGCCCAAGGGCAGAGCAGAGAGATGAGCTGTTTCCCGGCTCAGGCCTGGGAGCAGTTTTGGCCGAGGAATGACTTTCATCTGGAGCACATTAGCCATGGGTGGTGCTGCCGGGGAGCAGCAGCTCTGCTTAAGGCAGCCTCTGCCAGCTGCCTCTGGGCTATCAGTGGTGGAGGGGCTGTGCTAAGCAGGGGTCTTGAGTGCTCTCCTGTGAGCTGAGGTTCCCCAGGAGATCTGTTCCTGTGCTGGGAAAGCCTTCCTGACTGTAAGTGCAAGGTTTCACCCACCTTCCCTCCCCTACCTCTTCCCTTTGCTTCATTCCACGGGAAAGCAATCATAGTATCAACTGTTTCTTAATAACTTTTTAGGTTGATGACTAATTTTTCAGCCATGCTGAATGACTGGTAATAGGAAGATATTAAGCCCTGCTGTGAAATAGGTGTCCAAGTGAGAAAAGCATTACGGAAGCTGTGCAGGAGAGGGAGGTTTCTGAAATATCCCAGTTTCAGGAAAGCCTCTGTCCAGAGATTCTGTGCCCGGGAAGCTGAAACCAATCCATTGCCAGGTAGCAACCCATAAGAAAATGAGTTTTGGTGGAGCTCATGTTTGTGGCCTTGCCTTGCTGGCTATGGGATTGAGACCTAAGAGGTTTTTCTCTTAAAATCCTCATCTTACCCTGGGGGACAATATTGGATTTCAATCCAGGCTTTTCAGATGGGCCTCAGACAAATGGGAGGGCTCGTGAGAAACACGAGGAAGTAAGATGTGGGTTTGGATCCCAAAACTCCTGTTCCTAACAAGGAGCCATGTGAGTGCTGCTTTGGAGGCTTTCAGCTATGAATTGCTGGATGCTCCCTGTGGTGCTCGCCTTTGTAGTGCCTTGCAGGCTCCCAGGCACTTTAGGCTGGACAAATTCACTGCTTTGGGCTTGTGGTCCCCTTCTGGGGACTGTGCACTCCAGGCAGGCCTGTGCTATGCCTTTCCTACTCCAGCTGCAGCTTTCCATGAGGATTTAGCTGAGGGGAGTGGAGAAATGAGCAAGAACAGGATGAAATCACCTTTTTGTGTAAGTCAGCTGATGTGCTGTATAAAATGCAGGTCTAGGTTTTGAACCTAGAATTTTCTTTAATAACAAACCCCAGTCAATGAATGTAAAAGCCCCATGCAGAGCCTTTTACTGTGTTTGTCATAGCTTGAAGCCTTTATGTTCCCTCTTCTAATGGCAAGTATTATCCAGCATGCCTTGTTACAGTGCTGTCTTTGGAGGGTGTGGAAGTAATGATGGTGCCTGAATGCTGTTCCAGAGATTGCTGCTACAATTCACAGCAGATAATAGGAGCCACAGCCAGACAGATAATAGAACTGACTGAGATCCATTTATTGCTAAGAGACTGTCTGAATATTTGTACATAGCCTGAGCCACTCCACCCTACTTCATCATATTTCCCAGGAAACCGGGGTGGGGGGGGAAAGGCCCCAAAACCTCAAGCCTAGAGCAGCATGGGGAAGAAGGGAGAGTTTGCAGACTTTGATGCATTCATATATTCTATTTTTTTTTGTGTCCCTTGTCATAACTGATCAAGAAAGGTGTAGGTTGCTAATGTATTTACAGCATGTCTGTTCAAGTGAAGGTGTGGGTTGACAACAGGAAACAAGTGGTGGATTTGGGATAGGAGCCTGTGTGAAGTCTAAACTAACATCTGAACCCAAAGCCTTTCCTTGCAGGCAAACAAGCAGCCTGATGGAAGGTTTCAGTGATGGGCTGCAGGCAAAGAAGAAGTCTGGGATTACAGCTGTAGCCACACTAGAAAAGGTTGACCTGATTTACAACATCATAGTTCACAGCCACTTCAAATTTTCTCAGTCTTCACAAGCTTGCTAAGCTGCTTAGGCCTTGCAGAAGCTGTCTGGAGAGGTAATTCGTATGCCAAAAGGTATATGTGCACATAAGGTTACTCAGGGTTTTTGGTGTTTTACTGACCCTCCACTCACCTTTCCCTGTCTTGAAAGTGTTTGCAGTTTTTAAGGAGCATAAAAAGTCTGGGAATTTTTGCTCTTGCTTTCAGAGTATTTTCTAATGTGATGTCTGTGCATGTGGAAGTTAAAATACTTGTAGCATATCCTGCTGGTGGTTGCCCACTATTTTTCAAGGGAGCCCATGGCTGTGTTGGGCCCTCTCTTATCCTGGTGCTGGTTCTGTCTGCCCAGTATCTGCTGTTTCTAGGATGAGGAGGAGGAGCAAGAAACAGGCAGTAGCAAAGTCCTATGCAGAAACAAAGGAAAACTCATGATAGCATGTTTTCCTACTTATTTTTCAAGGTGATGGTGAGTAGGGAAGCTAAACTGCAGTGTTCCTGGCTCTGGAGAAGGACTGTGGTTTTGGTGTATGTTGAGGAGAGCAGCTTTGTGGTAGTTTACTCATGGTTGCTGCTGGCTCCTGGCAGCAAACATGGCTGTGCTGAGGCCCTGATGGAGGTGGATGATGTGCTGTGAGAGCTCCCTACCTGTCTGCTGAGCTGTGACTGGTGGCCTCTCACACTGCCTTGGCTTCCTGGGCCCCTCTGTCAGCATGTCTGGATGCTGCCAGTAAGTAAATGCAGCCTTGCTCCCACCTTACCCTTTGCTTTGAAACACTTTGTGGTGTTGAGAACATGTCTGAGAGCTCCCAGATGTCAGAGCTTCTTAGCTGGCATGGAGTCCTTGACAAGCCTGTCTTCTGAGACCATTCATTTTTACAGTCCAAACTATTTTTTCTAATCATCCCAGAGGTACTAAGTCCTTTCTTTACTGATCAAACAGTTTGTTAGCAACACGTATTTTTCCTGTGGTCCTTGGAGATCATTGAGTTTGTTCAGTAGTAGTCTAGGTTAGGTTGTGCTAAGGAGGAAAAGTCAACTGTTGTGATAGGCAGACATGTTCAGGTGCAATTGATAACAAGCACGCAGAGGAGATAAAGGCTTTGATCACCAACCAGGGCTCCTGGGCTCTGTTCTTGGCTGTGAACAGGTGTGTGAACACTGAGCACCTTGTGTTCTCTGCCATCAGCACCGGGAGCTGGTTTGGGCAGGGACAAATGTGTGCCGGAGGCTGACAAATGCTGCCTGTGGTGGCCAGCAAAGGAGTAACAAGAGCACCTCTCAGAAAGGGGGTTTGTGTATGAAAAGGAAGCAGCTGGGTGCTCACTTACCCCTGGATACAGTAGGTGTACAATCCTAGGGAGTCCTGACCTCCCCTGAGCTGTCCTAGTAAGGGAGCAAGATGCAAGACCAGAAATCAGAATTCTCCATTGTAGACTTCTCCCACTCTTCATCTTCCCCTTCCTTCATGTTTTCCTTAGAATACAGAGGTCTACAGTGTGGGGTATTGTACAAATCTGTAGCATAGCTCTGCAGAAGTCCTAGTATCTTGAGTAAATTAATGAAAGCATGTTGTTTTCCAGCTGGTTGGGAGAGATCTTTGTCTTGGAGAGCCTTTCCTCTTGTGAGACTTCCCCAGGGAGATTATGTGCAATGAGCCTTTTGCTAGCAGCAAATGCTGGTCTTGAAGTGTTTTCATGAAGCTTTTGTGGAAGGTGGAAGGGTAGGGTTTCTCTTCTACACTGAAATTAAACATCAAAATTTTACAATCCATCAGTTGGCCCTTTCAGCTGAAAGATCCCAGCAATGCTCTGGGAAGACAGTGTTTGCTTTTTTTCCTTTATTTTTTTTAAGATTGTATAGGAAGGGCCACTTCAGGGTAGATGTTAAGAGAACTAGACTATGCAGCTATTAATAAATAAGTTCATCACAAAAGATACAGGTACATTCCAGGATAAATTGGATTTTCTAAGATGTTTTGTTACCCAAACCCACATGTGAAGTTTAGGTAGTGGACATTTCCCAACTCCAAGAGTAATTTATTACATTTCTTCACATACAGTTTGGCTCACTTACCAAAAGTGCTTCAGAGTTCTCACAACTCCTAGGTTTGGGTCAAACAGGCATATATGCTAAGGGAAAAGGAATGTCTTGAACTGTGCTCAAAAACAATGACTATATAGTTTAAATATCATTTTGAGGAAAAGAATTTATGTCCCAGAGGAATGAGTTCTAGCAACTCCAGCACTAGTGCTGTGTATGACAAACTATTACTAAAATGTTTTTCAAAGGCTGCACTGTCTCTCTGGACTGCAGTCTCTCATCTGGAGATGAGCCCTTTCCTTGCCATCTTTCAGAATGATGGTGGCCAAAATTTTTCCACAGTAGGAGTTGGTCAGTGGTCAGTCTTCACCACAGGAAATTACTGTGACTTGTGGTCCCAAATCACTGAGGTATTTTTGAAATGTTACTGTTAGGCTCTTAAATCTAAGCTTGGGAGGAGCTTTAATGGAAGAAAAAAAAAGAACAACCCTATTTTCAATAAACTTTAGGAGTTGGCAGAGATGGAGGCTTCCTAACCTTCAAAGAGGTGGCTGAATCTCAGACTGTGCTTTCCTAGTGGCCAGCAAGACCTGAGCTCTAACTGTAATTGTGGCTATAAATAAGTTGTGGACCACAGGCAAATTCTTTTGCTTGCTTCCTCCCTCCCAGAACAGCTGAATTTGTTCTTAGAAACACAGCTGGTCCATCCAGCAGTGTAGAGACTGTCAGGATCTATGTGACATACCCGTGCCTGTGGCAATCCTTTTTTATCAGATTCTGAGTCCCTCAAAGTAAAGGTCCCCTTGAGGTCCCCTCAAGGGACCTCACAGAACAAAGGTGTGGATTAAATGAAGGGCATTGTACTACATGATTTTCAGTTCAAGCCTAAAGTAGCACAAAAGAACCACAAGTTTTGATGCAGACTGCTAGGTTTCCTGACAAAATGAATGACCTTCTTTTTTAAAAACATTGTTAGACAGGCTTAAATCTTCCTTCAAGCATGAGATCCTTTCTTGAATCATACCTTGCCTCTGCTCACCCTGAATAGTCAGTGTATGCTGCTAGAAGACCAAAGTAAGAGAGAAGCAGCATCACCATCACAGATAGAAAAGTAGGACAAAATCCTGGTTGAAATCCAAGACCTGAGCATGAACTTGCTTGCAGAGATGATCCAAAATGCTAAAATATGTCTAAAATATGGCAGCCTGGAGAATTGGATGTGACCACCCAGGAACTCCCTTGGGTTTTTTGCCCAAGCTGCTGACTACAAAGCTTTTCACTTGCATTGTCAACCAAATGCATGTGTAGTTTCAAAGAGAAGTATCTGAAAATCACATCCATTAATTTTGTTGGCTAGAAGTAGTGATCTGTGTTCCTTTTGTTCTAGATTCGACAAATGTCTCAAACATGAAGAATAAACAAAGTTATAAGGCATGTATGATGAATTCCAAACGTTCTTGTTCTTTGCTTTCTGCCATCAATATAATGGCTATAAACTGGTATTTTCTCTATTAATTTGAGCCTGTAGTTTGAAACATCTGCAATGGTACATAGAGTGAGTGCATGAAGAATTGAGGCCTGTTACCACTCCTCTGCACTGGTGTTTCAGGTTTAATGGACAGCTGAGCAGCTCCTTAGAAGATCTTTTATCTTTCCTATGTGTCCATTTAGATCAACCCTAAGCGAGCAGACTGAAAGCTGCCACAGTCCTTTTACCTGTGTAAGGGGAGCTGAAGAGTGTGACTTATTAGGAAACAGCAAGAAAAATAGCTTATGATGGAAGCTTGCCTGAGTGGTTCAGTGGGGAAACCTCTTGTTGCACTAGTGCTCTGAGGTTATAGAGCTTGTCTGTACAACAGAGTCTAGTATGACCCACTTTGCACATCCCCAGCTCTGGTCTGGTTCTGGTCTGGTTCACTGTGGTCTCCAGTGTTCAACTTTGACTGGTCTGGGCACAGATGCACTTTGTGACCTAAATGCTGCTGAAACTCTCTTTATACTAGAAGAGGCAATGATAATTCTCCTGAAGCTGCAGTGCAGTCAGAACCTACCTCTAAAGGACAGATAACTTTTACCGTATCCTGACTTCAGCCTCTGCCTCAAATCTGGGCCAAGTGGTTTGGTATTTCTCAAAGAGGTCTTAGAATTAATCTTACTGCTTACTGTGTACAACTGTAAGTAATGGGAGGGATGGCCTGTAACCATGTAGATTAAAAGGAAAGGTTCCAGACTTTTGTCTACATTCTACTGCCTAGTTAGCCAGGTCAGATAAAGATGCCATATGCCTGGGCAGGAGGTCTAGAGCTTTGTTTGCCTCTCTTCTGCTGCTGTTAGGGAGGGACAGGCTTAACAGACCATTGCTCAGATCTATTTGGCACTTCTGACTTTCTGTGTCTCCCTAGGGAGTGAACTTGGTCCTCATCTGAAAGACTACGGTGAGGAAATCTTACTACAAGCATTGAGATTAATCAGCTAGTAGCTATAAAGAAAGCCCAGGTCCAGGAAAATCAGAAGGCTGCTAGCCAGGAAATATCCCTGGATAGGAAGAAAATTTCCAGAATGTAATTTCAGATTCTCAGTTTGTATTAATGGACCTGATTTTCTGTTTTGTAGAACTGTACACTTGAGAATAAACTGAAATGTAAAAGAGAGAGAGAATTTAGTCATGGTGGCTTAAATTCTTTTCTTTTGAGCCACGTGAAATGTCAGGAGGACAGGAAGCTCTCCCAGGGGTAATACCATCCAAAACTCTGACTGCCTCTGAATTAACAGAGTCCCCAAGTAGACTGATACCACAGGATGCAGATGTTTTAGTTCTGGCAAGTAATATGAAACTGCAGGCCAAGTTTATGCTAAAATTTTCTTTTTTTTTCATAGACATTGCTTTTAAAAAACCCAGTCAAACCAAAACCTAAATGCTCACCCAGACTATAAGCCTTGTTTAGAAATGTGAATGTTTGTATGTTCTCCTGCTGGCTTGGTAATTTGGTAGATGTTAACACAATGTAAATACAGCACAATGCAGTTTGGCATGGTGTTTATAAGGACATATGGGAACTATCATTTTTATGCAACCTAGTACTGGGTTTAGTGCTTCTGAAAGGCTTCTGCTTTGACTGTGTGTGAGCTTGACTGTAGTGGGAATGAATTATGAAGAGCAGAGAAATGTGCATGTCTTGTAAACATGGTAATGTTGAAAGACACAGATAGATGGGTAAATGCTTCTCAAAGCCAATACAAAAAAAAGAGCAAATCTGAGGTCAGATGGCAAAATCTTTGAAATGCACGACTGAGTGTTTCTCTTTGTGTCTCTCATGCCATATGGAGAACAATCATTGATACTGCTTGTCAATCTAGCCCTGCTCTGGCCAAGAAAAGAGTTGGGCTGCCAGCTACAGATCCTACAATGAGCCCATGTCTTCACTGCTCAGTGATTCCCTTGTGTGGCAGAAATGTTGGACATCTGTTGCCAGCCAGAAAAAACCCCAAAACCCTCGGAATGTGAGTATGAAATGCACTGTCTGAACCAATGAATCAAAGTTGCCACAATCCTAATTTACTGCACATGAGATGTTTAGACCAGCAGGGCCTTCCTGGCCTTTGCTAATATAATATGTTGCAGAGCATCTCTCTGTATCGCATGATGAGAGATGAGTGAATGTATGCAAGGCAAAATGCCAGCAGAGGCTTTCCAGTGCTGCTGGGAGGATGTTTGCCAGGGCTGAATGGCTGGATGATACTGAGGATATATCAAGCCCCAAACTGCAGGGGGGAGGAAAAAAAAAAGACAAGAGTTATTTACATAGTGGTTGTTGCAACTGTACTTGGAGGAGTTTTCTTCCTGACCCCAAATCTGGCATTGGTCTAACTTTGCATGGATAAGGAAAAACAAACTGACTGAGTATGAAGAAAGCTTCTCGGTGCTGGGAGGAATTCCCTGCTTCCTCAGCCCCTTTCCCAGCTCATCTGTACCAACGATTGACCTCTCCTCTCTCTATCCAAGGTGAAAGGCTTTGGGTGCCCAGGCTCTTGGGTCAGAAGGAAAACAATTTTGTGGCCCGTATCATAGCTGGAGCAAGTCAGAGGAAAGTCCATTATTGTGCCTTCTGCCTGCAAGGGACAAGAGAGCATCATTAGGAAGGGTGACAGCACAGGGTTTTCATTAGGGAAAAGGAAGGTTTCATGCAAAGCCAAGTTACTTTCATTGCTATGGAGGCTTCATGGCACTCTAGTTCTTGGGTGTGGGCTCAGTCCCCCCATTGAGACTTGTTTATTCCAGAGCTCAGTAGGTTTCTGGGAAGTGCTGTAATAGCTGGGAGGAGATCCCATGGAGAGGGTGGATTCTCTCGGACACATGCTGTTTAACAATGCCACTGTCTGCAGAGAAACAGAAAATAAACAATGCAGAATCCCTGCCGTAAACCATGCACAAACACCAGAATATGAATAGCCTCTCGGAAGGTGGCTAGTGCCAAGCAGCTTTGCTGCTATTGTTTATTGTGGTAGAGGAACTAGAACCAACTTTTCAAAATTGGTCAATATTGCCCATTCATAATGGGTTAATGGTTTCTGCAGCTGAAACTGAAGTATAATGGTTCCTGGTGAAATGGGGGAAACATCTGTAGAAAGCAATTTGGAAGCAGTAAAAACTGCAATGAATTAATTTTGTTTTATTCAGGCATCTTGGGCAGGGAGAACGAAGGCCGTTTGGATAGCTGTTGCAATTGCAAGTAATAAAGGCTGAGGGATTGTCTCTGAGGACATCGAAGCAGCAGGCAAGAGAAGCAGGTGAAAGCAGTCAGATGGGTGGGAGCAAAGCATAGCTGGGTGACTCTGAGGGTGGGTTCCTTCCAGCACAGAGTATTCTGAGATTGTGTCACTGAGTGCTGTGAGTGGCTCTGCAGGGCAAATCGGATGGCGCTGAGAACATAAGGTCAGTGCTGTTGGCATTTCTGGGGGTGTTTTCCTCTGGATTAGCTCTACTCTCTGGTTCTTAGGATTGGATGTGGGTGTCTGGAGTGTGTTTTGTATGCTCTGGCATGTATCTCTGTCTGGCTTCGTCTGAAAGGAGTCCTCCTTTCACCCTCCAAGATGACCTTGTGAAGTGAACCAAAGTGCAGTAAGTGGGGACGAGCTGGAGATCTGCTTCAAAAGCCCCTGTTTGTCTGAATGCAGATGCTTGTGTTGGTATGCTCTAGGCAGGCTGACATATGTCTGAAGAGGGAAGTAGCTCCTGGGGCATACCAGCTGCATATCTGTAAAGCCCAAAATCATGTGTTTGAGCCAAGAGAGAGTGTGGGGTGCCTTGATGCTGCCAATTGTCTCGTGTTTATTCTTTGCATGTGGGTCAGCTGAGATGGGATTGTTTTTTTCTTCTGTCTGCAAGTTTTGGGCAACCCAGGAATCCATGGCTTTTGGAAAGCACTCCCTGAACCTTTGACAAGGTCACTGAAACTTATCTGTGGCCTCTGGGGAAGGATTGCAGGTGTTTAGCAGTGAGCCTGTGCACACTCGGTACCTAGGTGGTAGTGACTCTCACTTACCCTCTACTCATCCATCCCAGCCATTTGCAAGGACACTTCATGCTGAAAGCAGAGAAGCAGCTGCTGTGTCTTTGAGTGAACTGGAGACAAGGGCTTTCCCCAGAGGAGCTGGGGTCACTCTAAAATAAGATAAATACTACCTATGCTAATTGCAGTGGAAAACTGAGAGCAGCTTGTATTGGGCTGCTGTGTGTTGTCCCTAAGTAGGGATTATGCAGAGCAGCTGGGTTCCAGAAGGGCTCTGGAAAAAAAAAGATGCTCAGAAGGGAACAGTGTCTCCTGCTCTGAGGGGCAGTTTTCAGGTATGGGTTAGGTTTTTTTTTATGAAAATATATTTTTAGGAGCTGCTGGTAACTGCATTTAGCTTGTGAGCCCTGGAGCCTATTTTCTATTCACAAATGCATTCTATAGTGAAGATCAGTTTGTCAGCACTCTTTATGATTTTTTTTTTCCTCTCCTAACATATGACCCACTCTGGGTCATATGAAGGAGACATGGATGGTATGTGACAGGAGGGACGTTGCAGTCTGCAGCTGGCTCTCCAGCAGGGCTTGGTACTTGGAACATTCCCAAGAGCAGCATCTCCTGCTCCAGCCCTGTGGGCCAGTGCAGCTGGACACAGCACAGGGGAAGTGGTGTATCTAGGACACCACTGAGGCAGATGGGGTCTGTATTTTGGTGAAGTATGACATGTTGGACATTCAGCAACTCCTGCCCCAGCTACTGACATGCTCAGCAGGAATAAAACCCAAGTGGTTATTCAGAGGTGAGTGAAACAAGATCCTTTTCACTGAACAGCAGCAACATAGCCTTATGCATCAGTGGCCAGTGGCTGCTGAGTACAGTGGCAGTAACTTCCAACAGATGTCCAGTTGGGTCAGAAACTCTCAAAGCTTAGTGCTGTACTGTAGAGCTCTTTAGCTCCTCCCTAGCAGCAGGCACTGTAATGATTAAAGCTCTGAGACTGAATATATAAATGCCTGCAGCTGCTGGAGCTGTTCCTTAGGTCCGATATTCCCTGCCTGGTTCAAGGTTACAGTTCTGCCAGAGATTCCCACGGAGCAGTAGCCCAAGGCACACGAGTGCTGCCAGGGTTCATGCTGTCCTTGCCAAACCATGTCTGCATTGGCCCCATTGCAAACCAGGTCCTGAAAGGAAAAGAGTAGAAATCATGGGGACTCTTTTGGGCCTGACTTGCAAGCATGGCAATACATTCTATTTGTCCTGCAAGCTCTCCAGCAGTGAAAAAAGCAAATACTAGTCTAGGAAACAGCTTGCCTTGACTCCCCAGTCTTGTTAGACTGCAGACTAATATTGCTTGCCTTGCTTCAGTTTTGCTCTGAACTTACCTGCCAAGGACAACCATCATTGTGTTTCAGCAAGGCCATGGTAAACCAGAGCAATGTACCCTTAACATCATGCTAGACAAGCTTTTGAAAGATCCAAAATTAAGGAAGTCTGAATGGATGAGATAATCAAAAATTCTTGAAGGATTTTATGTCCTCACAGAACAGAGCAAATTCTAGCTATTTTAGGAGTAGATATTTCCAGATTATTCTTTTAGGTACCCCTTCACTAAATTATTAGGCATGCCTGACAGTCTGCTGCATAGAATACCTTGAAGAATTAGGGAAATTTTATCTCTTCTCAAACACCAGGGAAGTGAGACATATGGAGACTAAAATCCACATCCTCAAAGGAATGTAGATTTGTTATTTGCACTGGAAAGTGGTGAAGATAGCAGGATTTCCTCAGGGTTATGGTTAAGCTGATTGACTTTTCTGGTATATAGGCATGTAATTGATTATCTTGGAGGTTCTGGGTCTAAGCATTTTCCTTAGATGGTGTCTGTAGGGGAGGACAGGAATGAGCCTGTGTTTCCTGAGCCAGTCTTCCCTCAAGTTGCCCCAAGTCAGTGCTGCTGCCTGTGATGGTATTTCTTATCCTTACCTCTGAACCGGCTGATCTGAGCTCTGTGCGATCCAGGTGGGCTCCGATTTTTGGTTAAAGGTATTACAGGCATCATCTTCCAGACTCAAAACACAAGACCCTTCTCCTTCCTGTTATCGCTCTGTTTTCAGCTGTGCAGTCTGCCTGGAATGGCCTTGCCTCTCCTTGCCTAACCTCTCACAAACAGCCACGAATTTTTGAAAAGGGCCTTGGTTTGCTCTGCCAGCAGTCCTTAATTTTGCCTTTCCTCCTTGCAAGCTACACTGAAGCAGTGCTTTGCTATTCTCCGGGAGGAAAATTTAAAAAAAAAAAAGTAGGTCATGGTGTCATGTAAGGCAGCCGAACACTAACGTGGAGCCAGGCGAGCGGAGCGAAAAAACCCCTCGTGGGATCCGGAGATGATGAATGACCAGCTGTGCGGATAAACAGGGATGAAGGGATCGATGGGGAGAGCAGGAGCCGAGCGCGGCAGGTGGAGGCGCCGGCGACCGCTCCGCTCCCGGTCTGGGGGGCTCCGGCTCCGCTGGACCAGGCGCCCTCTCCCGGTACAGGTGTTCCCTCTGGAACAGCTTTCCTCGCTCTTGCAAGCAGTGGTGGTGTTTGGTTTTGGTTTGGTTTTTTTTTAAAATCATAGTTCTCTTCCCCTCACCCTGCGGTTCAGTCCAAATAGCGCTCGCAGAAAGCATGGGACAGGCATGGAAAATCACTCTTAGCAGACCAAAAAAATCTTTGGTTGCAAATAATTTTTTTAAAAATTTTTACCTCCTTTACAAATTAGAGTCCCCTTGTTTGTGTCAGTGTTTAATTTTTTCAAGATTAACTTTTGAAAGAAGGAGGGGATCCAGCATTACACACTGGGCCTGGAATAGATCTCTTTGGAAGATGGACTCAAGCCTGACCTTATCTCTGAGGCAGGATTCCACTCTAGAGTTTAAAGGGAGAAATTCAGGTCTGGAGATGTGGCTTATCCCTGTAAGCATCCCTTACAATTCGGTGTGGATGATAATCTCTGCTACATGCCTAATTTAAAATTTCAACCTATTAAAAAAAACTCCAAGGTTAAAACAACCAAAAGGATGAGAATCAAACTCAAAATACAAAAACATTTCAGTGCAGTGCCAGCTGAGAGAGCTTGAGGTGTTAATCTTCTTGGTGTAGTCCTGTAGATACAGGGATTGATTTTTTGACTCTCACCAGCCTGTTATGGCATCAATACTGTTACTCAAGACAATACTGTTACTCACTTTGGACTTGTCCTGGGTCATCACATGTTGCAGGGCTCCCAGTCCTCCAAAACACACACAGCAAGGACAACTTATTTCTTCCCCAGGTCTCCACCCCCAGCCTGAGAACTGGGGTGGAAGTCCACTGGGAGGAAGTGATCCTGGATTAAGAGGCTCAAACTCTCAAAACTTAGAAGTGAGGGTTCTTTTAGAATTTGGAGGACTTGATTTTTTTCTGTAGCCCTGTTCAGAGAAACCAAAAGTTTTCTATGTTGGCCTGGCATTTAAATCCTGATCATAAGTCCCATCCTCTGGCTATGAATGCCTCTTCAGCCACTTGAGGCAAACCTTCCCTTGTACCCAGTGTTTGGGGGATGAAGCTGTCATGTTTAACAAGCTGAAATATTCTTGTGTTTTCCCCATTCTTTCCCTGTATCAAACAGGGCTGGTGGAACAGAGCTGGGCAGTCTCCTAGTGTTGACATTTGCTGCCCGAGCTGCACAGAAACCAGTGCTAGAGTCCTGTGTCAGAATGTTTCTTGAAACCTTCATCTTTTCCAGCTCTTCAGCCAATTTACCTCTGAAAATGCTTGGAAATGCTGGTGAGTGGTGGAAGCAAGCAGTCTCCAGTCTAACCAAGGATTTCTACTGCTGCTGGCTATGAAGAAGAAATTTAAGATCAGTTTTAAAATAGTTCTGCTTAGAAAGAGCTAGTTCAGGAGGGTGGCACTAGCTAATATGCACAGACCAGAGATCAGCAGCCAGTTATTCCTTTAGACAGCCTGTATCTGGTGTTTGAGCTGAACTGTGCTATGCAGAGAGCTCTTCTGCCCAGAGTGAGTCTCAGCAGTGCCAAGGGCCAAATACCCCTTTCCTGTCAAAAGTAAGTGTCCTGTTCACTGTTTGAACTGGCTGACTCAAAGTTCCAGCTTTAGTCTGTGCTTCTAAAAGATTTTGGTTCCAAGCATCTTTGAATGCTATGCAGACACCAGCAAGCCTTTCTTGGTGCCCCTAGGGAGCTGCTTGGTGGGGAGGATACCCCTTGCTTGAGAAAAGGGGCCACAGGAAATGAGGGGAAAGGCTGCCCATCCCTGTCCCTGTGCTGGTGTTCCTGGCTCCTGCTGCCATGCTTGTGACACCTCTGTGCCTCCCCTCACAAAGGCACTGCTTGTCCTGCTGGTACCAGCCTGTTTTATGAGCGGAAACTGAGTCAGCACATGGTGCTCACCAGTGAAGGCCACTGTTGCTTCTCATACCCGCTAAGTGTGAGCTAGGAAAACAGTTGGAAACAGCAGCATAAAATGGGCTTTGTTGGAATGTGTTAGCTCACCTGGAGTCTCCAGAACCTGTGTGTGTATTTTTGGAAGCAGAATAACCCAGCTTTACAACTGGCAGTATTTGGAAGCACAGCACAATTACATGGCTGTTCCAGCCCCTGTGAGACTGGGAGATGGCAATAATGGTTTTTGAGGTAGTGAGTGGGGTGGAGAGAGCCTTTGGGAGGCAGCAGGAGATTAAATGGCATCAAAGCATTGCTGATGTTCATTTACTTGCCCAAAGGTCTTTAGGTCTTCTATTAGGCTCTCCCTAATTACTTGTAAGGCAATAAATCCAATCAAAATACTGAAAGAGGTTCACCCAGACCAAGAATTGTGTTTTAATGTTCCTGCTAGTACATTCCATTATTAATCATGTTTAGAAGATTGGGTGGTGCCACTTTTTTTTTCTCATTTTCTGTTTGTGGTGATCAGTAGGTATCCTGATAATCAGAGCTTCAGCACTTCAGAGCCAAATTTGTGCCAAATAGTGTCTCTTTTCTCATTTCTTTCTTCCCTTACTCTTTAAATACTAGGAGTTGTAACAAAGCCTTCTGTCAGCCTTTGGCTTGTATTCTAAATACTGACCCACATCCAAATTTTGCAATTGGTTCCATTTGTTACAATGGATGGAACTAATTCTCTGGATCCAAGTACAATTAGATTAATCTAGATCATAATTCTGGGCACTGAATTAAAAAAATTAATTCATTTCCCTTTATCTTCTCCTTCCATTGACTAATAATAGTCCAGTACAAGCCTTTCCTCTTCAAAAATCTATTATGAGCCTCCTCCAAGGCCAGTGAAGCCTATAAAGAGAGCATGACATGGGAGGGAACAACTTGTTTTCACATGCTTGCAGGACCAAAGAGTAGAAGTACTTACTTTTTGGGATTTCCACATAATCATCTTTCTTTTAGTTTTGCCTTGTGTCCTGGTCTCCATATTTTAACCCACACTGGATTATTTGATTACCTGTTTTGACTTTCCCAGTTGTGGACTGCACAGCAATGGTTTTGTGCAGTTTTCCACTGGACAGCAGCTGAACCATTGCTCTGTGCTGCAGAAGTGATGCAGGTCCTGTGTGGTACCCTCTCAGTGCTGGGGATGCTCTGGGGCTAATACTTCCAGCCTGGAATGGAAAGGTCAAAAATCTGACGATTCTCTGTGATCACTCTGGGTTAGATTTTCTCCCTCCTGAGAGATGGCTTCTCTGTCAACATCCCCAGCACAAACTAGACACCCATGGTACTGACTCTGGAGCATGGAAGACTGTTTAATTCTGTTTCAGTAGCACCATTTCATTTCAGGATCGAGCTCAGTAGCAGCCCAGAGCTTTTAGGTTAGTTACTGTCCTGATAAAATAAAAAGCTGAGTTCATGGTGACCTTATGGTGAGATTGATTTTTTTTTTTCCTGGGGACTGATTCATAAAATAGACCCAGAGGAAACAGGCCAGGAACACATGTTATTCATAATAATGCCTCCAGAGAATAACTCATTTCTTTTTCTCTTCCAAGGGTATTGTCAGGCTTGTGTACTTCAAAACAGATCAGCACTGACAGTACAGATAAGTTAATGAAAGTCTGCAGAGGGTTTGGGGCTTTTAAATGTTTTTCCCTTTAAACTAAGGGTAATGATAAGTTTTAATGAAGCCCTTTTTTAAATCTGAATTCTTTTAAACATCCCTTACTTGTAGTTCTGAAGAGCTTTGCCAGCTTGTTCCACATCGTTAAAAACAGAGGGTATCTTGAGTTGCTATGTAGCAGCGGGAGAATGGACATCTTAAATTTCTGAAGGACCACGAGCTAGTTACTCATGCAGTGTCAGGAGAGTCATCTGTAATTCTTTTACTCTGCAGAGTCCTGGGGAAACAGCTGGACCATTGTATACAATTTGCTGAGCACATTTCAGGGAAGATGTGGACAATGGGGAGATGCCAAAGGAGAACAGGGAGAACAATTGTAGATCTTAAAAACATAACCTCAAAACAAGGAGGGGGGAAAAGCTGACTTAACTGTAATTAAAATGAAGTTCAAAAAGAGTTTTCAAAAAATGTAGAAAAACTCATGCAGAGAGGGAGAAAGACACTGTTCTCCATAGCAATGGAGATGGGTTGGGAAATAATGCACTTAAATTGTAACAAGGAAGAATCAGGTTGGCCACTTAGGAAACCTTCCCAGTGGGAGACACTGATGCAGTAGTTTGAAATATTTGAGAATGCCATGGGGTTCTTTTCACTAGAGGTTTTTAAGGTGAGGTTAGCCAAACATGTTAAAAATAACATACCTCATGCTCAGTTACCAGAAGTAACCAATATTTGCTTAGGGTGCTTTCTAATAACTGTCTAGTGCATAATTCAAGCTTTTTGAATCATGCAAAACTTAGCTACCCTTATAATTTCAAACTTTAGGATTTTTAATAGAGAAAAATCTGTTTTATGATTAACTACCTCCTCTACTGACTTCAGCAGATCTTGGATTGTGTTTGCAAATATCACAGAGAATAATCCAGGCAAAGATACCCAAAGAGTTGAGGCCTGAGACCTCAGCTGAGATGGGTGCTTTGAAATCATGTAAGAGGAAGCAGAATTAGCCAAAATGTAATTCTCATGATGCTTAGCCCACATTAACCCCAGAGGGAAACGTCAGCTGGTTTTCCTAACAGTGATGCTAAGACCATTTTTCCCTATGGGAGATACTTAAAAGTGAATTCACAAAGCGCTGGAAAAATGTAGGGTCCTGTATGGTTTGGAGACAAGCAGTTCCATTCAGTTGGGGCATCTGAACTGCATTCAATCTCCTATTTTGTCACTGTTTTATTGTGTCTTTGCATTGCTTTTATTAGGAGATCTACAGCTGGGGAGAGCAAGAAGTGCCGGATACTGACTGGAGGGTCTGAAGTGGTGTAGGATCTAATCCTACTCCTGCTTTCAGATATACTGTGTGTACAATTTAGCAGCAGTGGTGCTAAAGCAAAACAGGGGCACATACATTCCTGGGTTTGAAAGTTAGTAGTTAAAGTTTGTTACAAAACTGCAGGCCATCAATCAGTCTCAGGCACCCTGACAAAGTGCTGATATCTCAGCTAATTCCCTGCTGTTTTTCTTTTAGAAAGCAGCATAACATCTGTAACAGCTGTATGGGGGTCATTTCCATCACTCACCTGTCCAAGAGGCAGCAGTGAAATGAGAATGATGTCTTCGCTTGCATGTTGGTCTAACGTAGGTCTCAAACTCTTCTTCGGTCCAGGAGGTAGCAATGCCTGTTCTTTTGCATTACCTATGGTGATATCTCTTCAGGAACTTACCCAGAGCTCTGCTCTAAAAGTATTTTTTCCAAGTGACATGCAGTCTGGTATGATATGGTTTTGTTTTTAATGCTTTTCTGAGAACAGCTTAAATTTTTGTTTTGCTTTGTTTCTTACCTTTCTGATGTAGAATACTCCACTCTGAAGCACACAGGATTGATTATTGTCATGGTTAACCAAGCAATGCTACTTACCATGCTCTTATCTTTCCAGATATCAGCTAAGAAACAGGCCCCTAAGCTTGCGGTGACTTCTGAGTGTACACCTAAACATGCTCGAATTCTGAAGATGTTTAAGCAAGAATCTTGATACACATGCCAAAAAAGATTGTTGTAATGTTCCAAATACTCCTGGATCAGTCATGTACAATTAGAGGGCAGAATTTAAGCTGATGTTGGGGTTTCTTTTGCATATGGCAGAGAATAAAGTATAAATGGATCTGAAGGAACTCTAAAATGTGGAAAAGTTATCTAACCAAGTTCATTCTTTTGTTTCCATTTGGGAAAGGCAAAACCATGGAACCCACCAGGGGACTTTTTCTGTCATTCTCTGGGTTTTCAGGTCCTGTACTCCTGAGTATCTGATCTCTTTGCCTTGTTTGTCTATCTTGTTTTTATCCTAGCTTCTTCCAGCTTCATTAGAATCTTGCTTGTGTCTAATCAGTTTGTACTGTCCTTCAACTTCTGGCTGTCTTTCTTGCAAATCTGTGTAATGCAGAGATAGAAGCTGTTCCAGGAGATTTTTTAGCTCAGCATGATGCCATACCAATATTAACATCTGAGTGTGTGACCTTGTTAGTTCAGTATATGCAAGGTAGGTATTTTTTGTCTGTCCAATGTACTGCTTAATATTAACGAGGTGTACTGTGTAAAACAGAACTATTAAATTTCTCCCAGCTGGAAGCCTTACTTTGATGTTCACTTACCCATTATAGAATTTGGGGAGAATTTGAGCCATGGCTTAGAATACAGTTCTGATAACAAGTGACTCTGTATATCAGCTAGGCACTGATGCTGTATGACACCCTATAGTTTTTGTGTCAACAGCTCATGAGCAAAATCCTATATTTGTGTAGTAAGTACAAGGATCCTTCTTTGTGTCATGTTTTGTTTCTTGTGGGACTTACTTGGAAGCCAAATGAAGTCTGTTATTTCCAAAACTATCAGGGAGAAATTAATGAATCAACACAGTAAATAAATCACTGCTTATTTCCTGAAAGAAAGAGCACCTGTAACATCCAAGGGGTAGCTGCCTGGCAGGAGGCTGGTGGCACTTTTAGGCGTATAGGAATGTTGGGACTGGGTAGAGAGCTAGGGACAAGTGGATACACAAAACCAAGTGTGTGGCTTGGGCTATGAGACCTTTTTGTCAGGTGTTCATGCCTCTTCAATACCTCTTTCTGTTCCTTGATAATAAAGCCCATGTTTGTGTGGGATCTGACCTTAGGGGAGGTTAAAACTTCTCCTACTGAGGAAAGCCAAGTCACACTCCTTTCAATCTTGTTTGCTGTTGCTTGCAAGGCTGTTTCTATTTGTGCTGTCCTTTGGGTGTGATGCCTGCAAGGTGGGAATTGCCTAAAGCTTGGTTTGTTTGGTGAGAGAAGGAAGGCCTGTTTGTTGGGTATGTTCTCTTCTGAACTTCAACTTTTGCCAACTTAGTCCCAGCCCTCAGGCTAAAGTCACAGGTGTGAAATGAGGTGAGCTATAAAAAAGAAAAACACCTGAAATACATGGAGTGGGCTTATGAATGGGGGAGAGAAGGAGGTTTGCTGCTGGTTCTGGGTTGTGTGGAAGGCAATGAGGGTCTGGACCTATGTTTCAGCAGTCCAGGGTATCCTGAGGCCCTGTGTGCACCTGCTGACAATGCTGCAGCAGGTGGCTGGAGACCAGTGTCTCTCACATATGTATGCTGTCCCTGGGGTGGGACAGGCTGCTTTTGTCCTTGACTTTAAGGATTTTGTTTGCCTAGAGCAGAACAAATAATGTGAGATATGCCCCACACCAGCCCCTCCTCTATGAGCAGGCCGAGACTGCAGCTTTCTTGTTAAACAGAATTTAAGGTCACCCTTGAAATCAATCTTACACTTGAACTGTAACCTTTGCATGTGCAAGATATTGCTTCTCTACAGTACCTCAAGGAGCATCCATGGAGAGAGGCATCTTTAATGCTGATATTGCACAGACTGGTGTAAAAGAAGTGTTTTTACTTCTTGAGGACTTTAGAGATAAAAGTGATGAGTCTGTGTCAACTTTGTGTTTGAGTAGATTTGAGAGGAGGGTTATCTAAATGCTGGTTTATCTTCTGGAGAAGTGGGAGCTATGTAAGCAGCTGATGACTCAGCTTCTCTGGCTGTAGGATGCAGATGAGAAATGTTGGCTTTCCACATAATGAATGATATTTTCCCATTTGGAACATACTTTGCAAAATGTAGGGCATTAAAAATGGTGGTGGGAAGGTCAGTGAGTAAACTCATATTCAGCCTTTGACCCTTCATATGATGACATAGCCATATAGCAGCCTTCAGTCTGATGGCCCAGAAGATAGAGAGGTGATGAGGTTTCTGCTTATGTGCAGCTGAGCAGCCAAAAGGATGAGCACAGAACTGCTTCTTCCACAAAAGTTCTTATATACAATGATATAAAGAGAAGCTCTGGGAGATAAGGAAATACAGATAAGATACTCATAAATCTTATAATGATACCTTGGAAGTCGCTGTAGTATGACACAGACTTAAAAATGTTTGGGTGGTGGGAGCTGAATTACAGACTGGGAAAATGGCTTTTACGTTCTAGTGGGACATGGATTCCCTGCAGCAAGGTCTTTGCTCCACTCTCGTGTAATAATGACTTTCCCTTTGAAGACTTGCATTTAATGGCAATCTTCAGCAAATGCTGAAGCAGAAACAACTCCCTGAACTGAAATTTTGGATGAGATGTCAGAAGAATGAGCAGAGTTAATTCCAGCGAGTCCCTTCCCAAAACTGTGGCATGCAGTTGGGCTCAGTGGTGAATTCTCACCACAAATCAAGAAATACTTTGCAAGATGCCCTACAGAGCTGTTCCCTGAGTGACCCTGCTCTGCTAGGTCACTGCTACCCACTGATGCCAAACCATGAGTGGGGTTTAGTGGATGGGAGAGGGAGGTAATGTGGAAAAGGGATGTTTGCCCATTGGACCACTCTTGGTCATGGAACGCTGCTGTCGGGCGATTGCCAAGGTGACATGGGAAAGTATTTTGTTGGTCGTTTAAGCAGATGAATTATTGCTGTGTCCTCCCAAAATGGTGCTTCATTTTTGCACTTTTTTCCCTGAATAAAGCTGTCCTTGTTTCCTGCCAGGTTCTGCACTGGCATGTGGAGGAGCAGTGCCTGTTTAGTGTTGCCAGAGATGCAGCTATCTGGAAGAGCAGGCAGGTATATGGGGATGGTGATCATGGTGCTCTGTATTTGTAAAAGTGAAATAATGTGAATCCATATGCTATGGATGCTGACATCTCCTAACAAAGTTCTTGTAAACCCTAGCAATCATCTTGAAGTCAAGAATTTATTCTGCTTGGTCTGCCAGTCATACTGGCTGCCTCCAAAGTTATGCATGTTTTCCCTTGTAAATATTTTCTGTGGGCTGTTTACCCAGGACCACTTTGCTTACCATCTTCTCCATCCTCCCTGTCTGCAGAGTGATTTTTTAGACCAAAGGAAGGGGAAGGATGTTGTTTGTAGCAATCAGTGTTACAAACATGCCCTGTATGGTTAATTTTGGAAGATTAACGGTTCTCACTGTCACTCTGCAGAATGACTTAGCTCCTCAGAAGTGTTACTGGTTTGTTCCCAGGAATAGGACAGTCTTCTCTTATACCCTGCTTCCCTGATCAGTTGGGGAGAGAGGAAATAGAAACTGGAGCAAAGATTCACTGTGATCATGACTCCTTTTTTCCTCTTCCTAGCTCAACACACAGCTGCCTGGAGGCTGCTCTGCTTTAACACTACTGGCAAAATTACACTCCTGCCACTCTTCTTCCTTGCCCTGGCTCACCCTCCCTGGTAGGGTAATGTCAGGAATCCCCTGCTACGTGTGCAGCTGTGGGGGAGACACAAGCACAGCTCTGTGTTCTATGTGCCATTTAGAAGCTGTTTTCTCATTGCTGATGATCAGAGCAACATCTGCCTCCTTGTTTACAAGGATGCAATTGTAAGATGATCAGAAAAGCTGGGTTTCTGAGGCTGCTACTTATTCCAAATACTGAAATGGATTCCTGCACCAGCAGGGAGACTCTCATAATATATAGATAGACCTTCTAATCTGTTCTGCATTAGCAAATGATGGAGGCAGTCCAAGCAGCAATAATGAAAGTTTGTCTGACGGAAAGCTGTCAAGATCCTTTTAGATACATCTTGATGATTTAAGTTGGGCTGAGTGCTGCCCTGCTGAGCTCTTAGGCACAGAGGTTTGACCTGGGTGGGGACTGCAGATCCCTGTGTGCACCATTACCAGCCCTGCCTGGGACAGTTGACAGGTGTGCTGGGCTGGGCTGTTCCAGCGCTGCCTCCTCCAGTGTGGTAAAGACCATAAAAGATGGTATTTTCATCACTAGTCCCAAATGTTGTCTCTGGTACTGAGGGGAGAGCCACTAGCGCTTTGAACTTTGAGCACATGCTCAGACTTGCTGAAGTGCCTGCAGTGTAGCTATGCCTGAGAACCTTTTGATTCATGTGTATGTGACTGGGTTGGGATTCTCCCTGACTGAGGCTGCTTTCCTGCCTGTCTGCCATGACTTCTGTAGATGTTTCTCAAAGTGGCACCTACTGTTTCCTGTTTCTTGCTGGAATCCTCATCCTGCCACTGACTGCCTGGTTTCTACCCTGTTTTTTTCATCTCCATTGCTCCATGGTCTTTCCCTTGTACAGAGGGATAGGAGTTACAGTGGTGAGCTTCCTTGAGGAGTAAAGGCTGGATTAAGGGGTCAAAAATGTAAGGCCTCTGGTCAACTAATGTCCCTGGTCAGAGCTCAACTGTGTGGCATCTGTGGGATGTCTGGGCCCACATGGCTGTTTTTGAGGGTTTAGAGTTCTTTATGTGACATCCTCTATTTTCTGCATTATTTTCTGCACCCTTCCTATTATTTTTGTTTCATCTGTTGCTTTCTGGTGTGTGAGAGCAGTGCCCAGATCTTCCAGATCTCTACTCCACACACAGCAGATGGAAAGGAGGCATTTGTGGTTGGTGATGTCCCAAGGACTGGAGCAGTCAATGCGTGGCTGTCCAGTCTTCACCTGAGGAAGCAGGTAAGCATGTCTGATTAACCTTGTGATAACTACAGAACAGAGTGTCTTTAAACCAAAAAAGAGCTGCAGCCTTTTCCTGCAGAAGGACAACTTGCCACTATAATGGGGGGAGGCAGCAAGCAGGGGAGGCCTGTCCAGATGTTTTACTGTCTTTGCAAGTAAATGTATATGTGCATAGGGTGTTGATTGCAAAAAAACCCTGGGTTTTGGGGTTTTTTTGTCAGTGGAGTAACTTATATGTCTGTGTCAGCTCTCCAGGCGGTATTGTGTCAGCGGGAGTGTGGAGTCTCCTGATCTCTTTTTACTCTTTGACCTTACTTAAATTCCCTGAGTTCTCAGCAAACAAAGATTAATTGAATGCCTTTACACATTCAGTGGAAGCTCATGCTGCAGTGACCTTACTGATTGCCATTGACAAGAGCAGGAAGAATTGTACCTTTGAGCTTTTACAGACACAGCTTTTCATCACCGTGTTGGAAACAGACCTTGTCCCCCCATGGGGAAGTAACATGGTGTGCAGAAGGAGGTGCTATTGTTTTCAGCTCTTTTGGAGGTTTAACTAGCAAATAGATACTTGGAAAAAACCAGAAAATCAGCTGTCAGTTGATAGTAGATGAAGCAACATAGTTGCTGGTGTCTTTAAATGTTTTTGTTTACAGTGCAAAGGCTGTACTGTAGTTTGAAGTGTCTTCTCTGTGGCCTGATTTGTTCAAGAGAAGGAAGTATTGGCTAAAGAGAAGGTGACGTGTTTGGATTAGATGTTGGGCTGGAGCTCAGGAGATTTTAGCTGTGTTTTTGGGCTGTCAATGACACATGACCACAGGCAAGCCATGAAAAATGTCTATGATCTTGTCTTTACCTTATTTACTTGCATCTTAAGCTCTTTTAAACAGAGTCTGACATTACTATTTGCAGAATGTAATGCAGTGGATTTACTTTCTGGGCCAAACCTTTGGACGCTGCTGTTCTGCAAGCAGTAACTCAAGCTCATCTGTTTCAACTGCATCACTAACTAGCCTGCAGAAATCCATAACCTCTACTGGAGCTTCCTTTGCACCCAGCTGCATGTTTGGAAGGACTGTGCACCTAGACATTAGCAGAGGAGCTGAGAGGCTGCATCCCATTATTGTTGATGTATTCTGCACTTTCTTTTAATGTGCATTGCCAGTGCTGGCTGCCCTTTGCCAGCATCATAAGCAAAGCAGTCGTTGCTCATCTAGGTAATGTGTTGTGTCCTTACAAAGTCATTGGCACAGATTTCTCTGGCGCTTACTGAGTTTTACCTCAGTGCCAGATTCTCTTTGTCACCTCGATGGATTGTGGTAACAGCCAGCAGTAATGCTCTCCACAGTGCTGATCCTCTCCTGAGGCTGAGCCCTCTGGGGCATGTCCTTATAGGTCCTTATGGCTTGTCCCCAGAGTCTTGTGACATCATCACTTACAGTACATTGCTTTAAAACGTCCTCCTGCCTTACCTTGTTCTGCCAATCTGTCTCTGTCTGCCTTGCCCGTCCAGGCTGTAAGCCTTTGGAGAAAGGCCTTAGCTGTGGCACTCCTGCTACACTCAGTCTTCTCACTTGGTGGGGAGTAGCCCCTGAACTTTCACTCGCAGAACAGCTTTGATTATATCAGGCAGGTCTAATTATAGGGTAGCTAAGGTCTCCAGTGCAGCCTCTAAGCACAGTAGTAATATACATAGTAATTTGGGTAGCTGTGTATGTTCTGAGACCTCATAATCAGAGCTGGAGCAGGTCATATTTTGTCTTTTCCCTGAGTGTATATTTTGATGGGTGAAATGGGCATATCTGCAGTGTGCTTGTCCTATTAAAATAGTTTCTATTATGAGATTTCCTATTTGGCGAGTGATTACAGATGCAATCCCATATAACACTAGGTTACATTCTCCTGATGCTACTGTAGTTATCCTGTTATGGGCCCAAGAGTGCTAAAACTTGTTTTTATATATTTTTGTTTTCCTTGTTAAAAAGCAACACAAATACCTGGTAATCTGATGTTTGACCCTGTACAGTACAAACCCAACATTAGCCCACTGGCTACTGCACTTAACAATACTGTTTCTGGAGTAACACACAGTCTGGCAGAATCCAACCCTGCAGCAGTCCAGCACTGAGTGTGCAACCACCCCTGGATCCTTAAAGTAGCTTCAAAGACACGATAACACTGTGAAAAATACCAGCCAGGGCACAGAATGAGAGCTGGTCTCAAGGGAGTCACTTCTACATCAGTCTGTGGGTGGTCATAAAGGATCAAGAATTATGCTGACAGACAAAATAAAATCTATTTTGTGTGTGCTAAGGAAGCGGCTGCCTCAGTCTGGGAGAGTTCTGTTTTGTCATTCCAGGTGAGTTAAAGAGGAGACCCACAAACTATCCCTGTTCTCTGGATAAGGCCATGACAGCTGTGTTCTGCTCATGCCTTCCAGACACATGCTAAAACTACCTCCTCTTGACATTCTGGTCTGTATTTTACATTCTTCCATTCTAGAAGTGCCTGAAGCACATTCAAAGTGCTGGATGTCCAGGCACATGGCCAGTCATATTCACTTCTGGCTGGAACTGTGATCCAGAATGGTGTTTACTTGTGAGGGATGAAGGAGGACAGCCCCTCTGATTACTGCTGAGTGTTGAATTTAGGTGTGCAGGCTCTGATAACCCCAGCTGGAAGCTGGCCAAGGATGCTAAGGTGAATTGCTTTTGGGTGAAGTGGTGTAATATCTCTAATGACCAGAGAGACCAGGCTTTGTTTCCCCTAAACGGTTTCATCATTGAGAATTTTACACTGTTCTTAGGTTTGCAAGGAGAGGCAGAGCACAATTTCATTAAGCAAAGGCTCTAGGGGAGTAGAAAGGAGACCCTTTTCTCAAAACCTTGACATGTAGCGCACTTGATCTCCTCCAGCTCTCTCATGCTAGCATTCCCCCTGCTGGCATTCCCCCTTCCATCAGTGTCAGATGGTCTTACTAAGGCTCGTTTCAGCCCTGTACCTGCGTTTTTCCTGCAGCTTCACTCCAGGCTGACACTCGGCCGTGCTCTGCTCCCTTCAGCACTGGGAGAGCTCCAGCGGGAAGCGCCTGGCGGGGCTGGGGAGAAGCGGCCGAGCCCGATCGGCCGCCGGGGGATGGCTCCTCATCAGTTTGCATTGAGTGCAATCTAAATAATTCAGTTCAGATTCGGGTTTATGCTCTGTCTAGCTCCATGCTGACTCTCCAGCTTAGCACTGGACTTTTGGGAGTTATGGTCTTCCTTGACCTCCCCAGCTGTACTCTGGACAAGCAGGGCCTGTGCCCAATCCAAGCCTGGGCAAGTTTCCTGCTACTTTGCTCAAAGAGTTTCTGAATTGGAATTGGGTTTAGCCTTAGATTTGCACTTCACTGCATTGTATACAGCACAGATGTGTCCTTAGAAGGGGAGGATCTGCTTCCACCCAGAAGTATCCTTTAACAAAGTGATTTAACAAGAATGAGAATAGGGCAGACTTTGCAGGACAGAGAAACCCTTTTCCCAGGAGCTAAAGGTAGGATCACAGAAAACCTGAAGTGGTGAATAAGGGCAGGCAACAAAAATTCAGATACTCTGCATAGGTAAAGCAAAATTATTTTTGGCTCTTGTCATGTATTTGGAGAAGAGCTCCCTTTCTGTCTATGTGAAACAGAATGCCATGAGGTTTTAAGTTCTCCATGTGACCAGATGGGGTTTGCCGCAACAATAGGGTTTCTGCTTGATTTTGGGAAGGGCAGCAGTTTTGCTGGCATTACAAAAGGCTAAGTGTGATAAAATAAGGAACCTTCTTTCTCCAGCAAATCTGATTTATGGAACTGCTGGAAATCAAAACTTCTTTGCCATTTGGATATTTTTTTTTATTCCTCCAAACTGTACTGGATGTTCTTCACATATTAATTTGTGGATTACAGAATGTTCTAGGCAAAACATCAGTGGGACAGTAAAATGTTAATACAAGAGTTCGGCTGACATAAAATAAAACCACAGTGTTCTTCTATCCTGCTTAATAATGACTCAAGTGAAATGGGGACAGTTGTGTGGTCTAGTGGCTAGAGAGGGGTGTGGTCCTCTGGATTCCTGGAGCTGCTTCTCAGCTCTTCTTTCCCATGCTGGGTGACCTTAAACAAGTTTACCCCTTGTAAATTGGAGCCTGATGTCTGGCTAGGAAGGCTTATTAGGAAACTTAATTTTTAAGAGAGCATTTTGGGAACTTGAGATGACAGGTGCTAAATAAAGACATTTCTCTCTATTAAGTAGCTCTAAGAAAACACACTCAGATTCCAATTTTGTGACATTGGTACTTTGGGAACTCATCTTTTGGCTTTTTATGAATTGGACACTCTTTATCTGAATGACAAATGTGGATATTCCTGACCATTTTGCCGGAATGATTCTTCCAATTGTCAGCACTTTGGTTAAATGGCATCGAAAGAACAATGGTTTAATTTCCATGTAATCAAATTATTCTGAATTTAAACAGAACTGTGTGGCAGTGGTCACAAGACCAGCAAAAGGTGCCCCAGAGCCAGGAAGTTAAATTGATTGTAAATGGCAGTAAAGCAGACTGGCTGAGCTTTGCTTTCTGAGCCGAGAGTAAGGTATCAATCAGTGGGGAAAAGCAAAGCAAAAAGTAGGAAAAAGTGTATTGCAGAAAATGAAGACTGGACATGCGAGAGAAAAGGATTGTCCTGTGGAATACCACTGCCAGAGCACCTAGGCTAATTCTGCAGAGATGTAGCTCTTCAAAGCGGGCAGCAAACATCCTCAGGCCTCAAAGCCTGGGTATAATGTGAGGTTCCAAAATGCTGAGATTCTGTAAAAGTAGAGACCATACATTTAGAAAGAAAGAACAAACTGTGAAGTAGATTCCTGGCTGAAGGATCTTCTCACAGGTTTCATCATAATTAATTAGTTTCTCTAATCTGAATCTTTAAACAAAGAAAACTTTTTTACTCATCAGTCCATTTTTCCTCTTCCCATTCCCACCACTGAGGGACCTCAGGTCTGAATGGCTGATCAGAACTTCCCCAGCAATGTGGCAGGGAGGGTCTGACTGCTTCTAAACAGTGAAGTGTGAGCTGAAGTCTTTGGGAAGAAAGTCTGGCGTGCTCAGTGTTTGCACCAGAATTTTGCCATTGGATTCTGCTGGAAGTGGATCAAGCTGTTACTCTGAATGTACCCACGATCAATTAATTTCAAGCTGCGTCCTTATCTATAGCCAGAACAAATCAAGATTTTTCTGTTCCTCCCATAAATGCACAAGTGACATCATACTGCTGGGTAAATGTTACTTTCTTGTCCAGCCAGCAGTTTGTCCTGGCTTGAAGTTTGGTAGCAGTTCTCTGCACAGTGTGTACTGTACTGCACAGGACACTTGGAGAGTATGCCTTGCATTTGCAAGTAGTTGCTACATATTTACACAGCAGAGAAGCAAGGATTTCTGATCCATCTGTGCTAGGCAGACAAAGGCAGGCTCGTGGCTAATTTAGACCTTGAACACTCATTGCATTGAAAACTACTCTTTTGCAGGCACTTTTCCCAGCATTAAGATTTAGGCACTACTTACCTGCAAGGAACCATTTACAAACTAAAGGTTGCTCTGAGCTCTTGCACAGCAGGCCAATCAGCCTGTATAAACCTTTTGGCTGTGAAAAGAAGCTGGTGTGGATCAGAAGGTCAAAGTCCCGCTGGAATATTGGGGAAAAGAGTGTTGTGATCCAGAGTGCCCACTAATGAGGTCCTCATGCCTAATATGAAAATGCATCTCTTCCACAGGTGAGGGTTTATTTGCACTCGGTTCTCTTTAAAATATGTCATAAACAGGGCCCCACTTTCTTGCTACTCCAATGAAAATAGAAATTAGCTTTTTATAAGACCTTTTGGAGTTTTAGTCTCTTCAGGAAAAACATCCAAGATGTCAGGACTACCAGAAGAAGGGACAAAAGTGAAATGATTTATCTAGAGTCTTATGATTACAAGCAGCTATGACTTCTTACATGTCAATCCAGTTTATTTCATGGAGAAACTGCTACAGGTCCAGCTGTATGCTGATCTTTACTCCATCCAAGCTGGAGAATCAGTAAGGAGTAGGGCTAGGTTTAGCACCATCACAGTAAGAAAAGGTGATGAGATGTGGTTCTGTGACTGATTATCATGGTCTAAGGTGGAACCAGCAAGAAAAGCAGAGTGCAGAGGAAGCATGGGTAGGTGTGTGAGGCTGGTTGGTTCTGGACTAGCTCCTCTCTGCTGTAGGAATCCAGCAGCAAGTTAAGCCAGAGCAACTGGGCAAGTGATCCCCTTGACAGCAGGGCTTTGGTGCATCTTTGGTACTAGCCATGACCCAGTGGGTGGAAATACTCCGGGGGAAGGAACATCTGCTGAGCCTGCTGTGCCTCAAACTAGTCCTTCTCCCTCCTGTCCTACCCCTCACCACTGAGCTAAGAGATGAGTTCTTCTGGGTTGTCTGAGGGAAGGAGAGGTGCACCTCTCTGTGATTTCTTCCTATTTTTCAGTATTGTTCAACTCTTTGTGATTTCTTGCTATTCTTAGTGCCTGCCATTCTAAAGCAGTGACACTTTGCCATTTGGATAACGCTTTCACCGGGATCAAACAATGAGAGGTGTTGTCCCCTTCCAAATCTGACCAAGGTGTTAAAAGCCCACAGGAGCTCCCCTATGCAAACACAGTCTGAGTAGTTCACATTAATGCACCAGTTTATAATTTCTTTCAGAAATTCCCAGTGGCCTGAGACTCTGCTACAGACAGATGTGTTACCATTTTGCTGATGTGGAATTAACGATGGAATTATTTCGAGAGCTGGTGATAGGGTTTTGACTCTACAGTGGCTCTCAGATGTATGCTTTCCTATATCTATCCTCCGTAGACGTTAGAACAATTTCTCCTTCCAAACAAAAAATAATTTTGGGAAAGACACATTCTCAACTCAGCTATGAAATGTCATCTTTGTGATGATGATGATTATGGGATGCAGAAAATGCATGCATAATTATTCTCACTGCTCACAGAGAAGCAGATAGGCCCATTTCCTGCCTCCTGAAATATATAGCCAAACACTTTTCTCCATGCTGTCTGCTCTGTGAATTTTCATGAGCTTGTTCCCTAGGGCTCATTGTGAAATTATTCTAATTTTTTGAAGTAGGGAGAAAAAAAATGAAATTGTTTTGTTGGAAATGGCATTGATTTGTCTATGAAATCATTACAGCTGTTTCTCTCTTGAAGGCACAACAAGAGGAATTCCAGATTTATTTTTTTATTAATATAGGGAGGTGGGAAGGAGTTAGACAGCAAGAATGCAGTGAATTTTGGAAGCAGTTCTTGAAATGCTTTCTTATTATGCATGTGAGAATGCAGAGCAAGGACAATAAAGTAAAAGAGTATTTTCTGACTTTCAGAGGTATAGCTTGATCTGTGTCAATAATTATTACTATCTTGGTGTAGGGTGATTTATTAAATGCAAAGGGTTTTGATTGACAGCCTGAACTTGTGAGCCTTGAGTCACATAAGGGAAGGCCCAGCAGAATATATAATGCAAATGTTCATGTAGTATAATGAAAAATACCCTTCTGAACCATTTTCCATTAAAAATGAAAATTAAAATGACTTAACAAAACATGCTTTTTCTCCCTGTCTTTTAGCAACAAACAAAAGCTTCAATGTGCAGTCTAAAATTGCTCATCAAGGGGAGAGACCAGGCGAGGACTTAGTAAATGGCTTTTTTTTTTTTGCTTTTTTTTTTTTTTTGAATAAAGCAATTAAAGGGAACATGTCATCTTCAGTACATTGCTAAGGTAGAACAGTCATTGTGCTTTCTGGCACTCCATCAAACTGCTCCTTGTGCATAGTTATTGGAGAAAGTGCATTTACACGTTCTGTCGACGTCTGATGCCGGGAAGAGGTTTCTTAAATAACAAGACACAGGCTATTATGTGCATTAGCTTTATTATTTTTTCAAAAGTGTCTTAGCCTTTGGCGACTGAAGGTACTTAATAATACGTTGCAATTACAGTGTGCCAATGTGTTGTCGTCATATCTCAGGTGTTTGACAATCAAACAAGTGCAGATTAACTCTTCGATGTCCACTGAATTTCCATCTAGCTGCTCTTATGTATAGAGCTTGTGATGTGTCCACAGTGCAGCAAAGCCCAATGTAGATCTGTTGTTTTGGAGCATTACCAGAGGTTGTCCCAGGAGGAATGTCCTCTGCCACCCCCAGGAATGCTTAGCCCATTTAGGAGATATGAGCTCCATGCTTTTGGTTTGGATGGCCTGTGACTTTCTGAGCAGAGGTGTAGGGTTTGGAGGGTTTGATTATGCTCTGGAGATGGAGCATAATCAGATAGCTTGCCCCAGGAAAGCTTGTGTTTGTGAGGGTGTTGTGATTTAAGCCCACCTAGCAGTCAAGTACCACACAGTCACTCACTACTCTGGCCCTGGTGGAGAGGAGACTAGAAGAAAAAACAATGTAAACCTGATGGGTTGAGGTAAGAGCAGGTTAATAATGGAAGTGGTATCTGGTAGCCTGGTCAGACAACAGTAAGCGAAGAGAGAAGTCCCAAGCCAGAGAACTCACCAAGAGGAGTTGAACTAGTGGTATACATGAAACCTGAAGTAAAATGGCTCATGGGTTGGAGAAGATAAAATAGAAAAACCCTACAAATATGATTGTTTAGCAAAAGATTCTGAAAATATGAAACCTATAACTGAAGTAGAAAGGAAAGCTAGCTTTGAGATTTAGGATACTGTGTTAGTCACTATATAACCCAAGAACAACAGCCTAGCCAGCTGAAGGAGAATCCTCTGGATTAAACAATACCCTTCTGCTGACAGAGTCCAAAGGTCGAAATAGAGATGAAAGTCAATTTTGAGATATAAGTCCGTGATGTTGATTGGCAAGAGCCTGGCCAGCCAAGGAAGAATCTGAGGAATGTGAATTCAAATATGATAATGGAGTCACTCCTATAGGCTGTATGTAAACCCCTTTGGATTTCGTGTCCTAATTTGGTTGGTTACTATAAGCTAGAATATTCATTATGGAAAGAGATATAATC
>VWYI01002886.1:0-58702 GCA_013399455.1 Anthoscopus minutus | reverse complement strand
TTTCCTCTCTCTCCCTCTACCTTAATAATAAACCATTTATCCCTTGAGCAGCCTGGCGTGTTAGAGACAGCATAAGAATGCTGTCTACACTCATGGACAGAGATGTTCAGCCCCTAAATCAGGACAATATGAAAATAATTCTGCATTGTGGATTTTCTGATTTCCTCCTCCAGCATCCTCAGTATTGAAAAAGCTCCCAGAATGGATGTCAAGGAGTTGTTCTGTTGAAACATGGCAGGTACATCACCCTTAAGCCATAGAAAAGATCCCTTTTGAGTTTCTCTCTGCTAGATACCCAGGTACAACTTGTCATTATTTGCACTCTGTATTTTGTAGGTGTCTGGGTGTGGACAGAAGGAGGGAAAGGAAAAAACAGCTGCTGTCTGTAGGTACCAAACCGCAAGAACCCAAATCAGGCAGCCTTTGTTTGCTGGACAATACAAGAGCTTTTGTACGTAGTGTGTAGTGTCTGTGATTTTTTTCAATTTTTTATTTTATTTTCCTTTGGTGTATGAGTACAACTCAGAGGGAAGTTTGGATATGCAAGAAATCCAAGATTTAAAGACTAGGGGCAGAAGCTAAGTAAAAGCTCAGAAGTAGTAATTGAGTTATGGCTCTTAACATGGTGCCTGGTCAGTAAATGAGCTAAAAGGACATGAATTCTAGAGTGGCAGGCACACTTTTTTTTGTGAAATTTTTTGCTTGCTTACTTGGTTGATTTGGGGTTTTTGTTTGTTTATTGGTTTAATTCTGAAAAAAATTTGTCTCCTGCTGAGAAAGCTTGGCTGGCACCCAGATTAGTTCTACTCTAATCTTTAGAGTGGCTTTCTCTGTGCAGTGAGAAATTAGGTGATGTGATGGTGCAGTAGACAAGCTGCAATACCTTGTCCAGGGCAGAATTGCTCTCATTTGAGTCAAACTTTGCATCTGCAGTTAAGTCAAAAGTAGAACTCAGGCCTGGGATGTTTACTTTATGCAGCAGGACTATGTAATTCTCCTCTGTGGTGCAGGCCATAGTATTGAAGGCAGAGATGTCAGGATCACCAACAAGGTTAAAGCTTTTCTATGAGAAGCCAGTGTTTGCAAGAGCTCCCAGATTGCAGACTTTAACTACTTCAGCTGATGCCTACTGTGCAAAAGGTCATTCCTTTTGGTCTTGGTTTTTTTTTCTTTCTTTCTTTGTATTTTGGAAAGTTCCAGTTAGAGTGGTTCAGCTGTTTTGGAGAGGGAGACTGGAAATTGTTTTTTAATAACAAAAATAGGCTTAATTGTCCTTCTCAAGTTCCATATTTTAGAGCAGGATCTTGGGCTTTAGAGAGACAAAGTTCGTGGCGTCCCAATGGTGTGAAGGAGATGCCTTGCAGGACATGTCTATGGGAGGCTGTTTGTTGCCAAATTATACATTTCTTCTTTAAAAAAAAAAGAGAAGTAGTTTCATTGTGTTCATTGTCAGCCAGCTAATCCTCCTAATACTTCCCCTGCTGGGATGGGAATATGGGTGAAGTGAACAGGTTTGTCTTTGGTGTTGTTGCTTCCAGATGAAGGTGCTTATTATGGGGCCAGGCTCTATGAAATGGGAAATGTCAACCAGATTGACATGACCAAGGCCTGGCAGATGTTCTCAACCACGATATTGGATTTCAGAGCTTTTTCCAAAATGTGGAAAATACTGGTCTTAACATCTTGCTTCAAAAAAAAAATAAGGGCTACACAGTTCTCTCTTTTCTAGTATATGCATTACCAAAAACCCACCCTTTTATGATCATGGTAGATGCATCTTCCCTAAGTCTAAGAAAAGCCCTTCTGTAGGCTCGTGTTTTGGCAGAAGCAACAGTTATGCTGCTGATGTTGGTATGAACAGGGAAATCTCCAGGGCCATTGGTTCCTCTCCCTGGTTTTGCTGCTCAGACCAAACCTTTAAAACTTGCAGCAACAACTGAAGACCTTAAGGAAAGTCCTGTGCAGAAGCCTGAGGGAGACTGATAAAAACAGATGAGAGTGGTGAATGGGAGAAAAAAGAGGAAGCATGGCTCAGGGCAGGAAATAACAATGGATCTTGTTACTGGGGGAATCTCCACAGTGGAGGTTAGGACTAGACTTCTTCTTAGGTTTTTTTATTTACTGATAATGCCTAAACTAAAGCAGGTCTCCATACTACAGACAGCACCAATGGAGACTCCACTGCTCACAGTCATAAGAAAACAATCATGCACACTCTGAGAGTTCATTGCAGCTTCACAACTTTGCTTGGAGCAATAATTCTTTGGTGAGCTTCAGGAATCCACTTGACTTCCCCTCATGCCTCTGAAATTCAGGACAGGGGCTGTTCCTGGAAATGCTGTAATTACTTAGGGTAAAAATCCCTGGATAGCATGGACTCCAGGGCATGTAGTGATAGGATAAGGGGGAATGCCTGTAAAATGTAGGAGGGTAGGTTTAGATTAGATTTAGATTTTAGGAAGAAATTCTTTGCTACATGGGTGGTGAGGCACTGGCCCAGGAAGGCTGTGGACTTGCCATCCCTAGAGGTGTTCAAGACCAGGCTGGATGGGGCTCTGAGCAGCCTGATCTGCTGGGAGGTTCCCTGCCCACAGTAGAGGGGCTGGAATGAGATAGTCATGAACCATGCTTTAACATAACCATTCTATTTCTGTGATACTTCTGGGTGCCTTGTTAGAGCTCTGATAGCGGTGACTGAGACTGAGTAATGACGTGTGAGTGACTCAGTGAAAGAGCTGACTATCAGAGTTGGCCACTAAGCTCCGTATTGCTCACCCTCAGCATTTGGATCACTGTAGGCCTTGGCTTGCTCGGCACAGAACATGACCATCCATGCTGGAGGGCAAAAAGGAGGCAGCAGCCTTACAAAAGTAGTCCCAGCAGTGGAAAGAAACACAAAACCACTCATTCATATAACAAAAGAAGTGAAAAATGAAAGCCAAGAACTGAATAAAAGGATGGGGATTTTCTACCTTCATGTTATGAAGCATGGTTGCCTGGAACCATGGAACAAGTTTCATGGGAGAAATCAGCTCCAGCTGGGAACTGGTCCCTGCTTTCATGTCTACTTTACAGGTCTAAATGGATTTGTTATGCTTCATGAGCAAGAAGCAGCCATCTCCGTGGCTTACTCCCAGCCAGCTCAGCAGCTGGCCTGCTTGAGTAGGATTGCTTTTCATACAAAGTTTCTTGCTGATGGTTCCAACAACTTGGGCCACTTGGCTGTCTTGTCCAGCAATTCCTATTGGTCTGAGATTGAGAGCTCTCACTGAGAGCTTCATCCTGGTCTCTTGAGCATCCCTGAGCAATGACTAAAGCACTTGGGGGTAGGAAGAACTCTTCTTTGTGGAAGCTTGATATTTGGTAGCCCTATATGGATCATCCCAGCTCCTTATGAAAACCTCCTGGCTCCCTGAGCATGGAGCCTCCTGCCAACAGGTTTGTAGTCCCCATTCTGTGTGTGAGAAGAACTGGAGAGAACTTACATTTTTCTTACTGTCTGAAATCCTGAGCTCCTCTATGGTATTTTTTTGTTGTTGTTTGGGATTTATTAGGAGACCTCCTGGGAAAATGTCGCTTCTCTTTCTCACTCTTCCATTGGATGCTAGATTCCTGGGAATGCATTTAGAGGGAGAGTCTGAAAAATGCCTTTTGCCTGGCAGTAGCATTGTTACCTGGAAATGTAAAGCCAGTTCTGCTGAGTTATAGCACTTGATTCCTGGAACTGCATGAGGCAGCTCACAGAGCATGGGAGCTGCTGCCACCCATGCTCTGTGGGGAATGTGCCGCCCATGCTCGGATACAGAGCTTTAGGGAATCATGCAATTGCTTTCATGCTTGAGCAACCTGGAGCCCTGCATCTTCTGGCTGGTGGTCACTCCTCTGTGGAACTACAGGAGTGTGGGTATGCAGCACTCTGCTATCTGCTCCTGTGGCTTCTGGTAACACATGGTGGGAGAGGCAAGGAAGAAATTATCCCCACTATGAACCTGATAGGCAGTGCAATCCCTTAAGTGATGCATGTGTGGGAGCAATTCCTTCCTGACCATGGTGTACATTTGGCTCATGTCCTAAAGAGCAGGATTTAGATCACTTTTATCTTTATTCTTATAGCTACAGGGATTGTTAATGTCTATAAAATGACTCAGCTGCAGTATTTGACTTGGTGACCTTCACTAACAATGAATTTTATAGATTTGCTATTCAGTAGGGGTGAGGAAAGCTGTTCCTTATTCTTGAAGAATGTGGGTATGCTTTGTAGAGATGCTAGGCTAGAAAAGTGAGACTGTCTGCTTCATTTACCAACACTAATCTAAGTAGCTGAAATGTGTTATGCTTCCTGGTCACAGAAAGAGAAGGGAGTAAAAGACCTCACCTGATTCACATGAAGTAAAGCATTTATCCCATGGCATAAAGGCTGTGTTTACACACGGTGCTTATGCACTGGTGTACGTGGTTCTAATTCATGTTTAAAAGTACTCAAGATATCTGTGCATTAGTACTGGCCTAGGAGCTTTGCATAGTGAAACCACACCTCTGTACCATCCTTACAAACACTACCAGGCGTCTTTACCTTGTCCTCAGTCTGTGCCCCTGTGGCTCAGGCCAGGCAGTGAGAAGTCTTTCGCCTCTCAGCTTAGTCTGCTTGTTAGAAGGCCCATTAGGATGAGCTGAGCTGGGTGTTTTTGTGGCAAAGGCCTTGAAAAGAGGCTACCAAGTTGTTTTGTTTGGCTGTACAAGTAAGTGGAGGAGAGCTCTCCTCCTGTACTCATTCGAAGAGGATCCGGTGGAGGATTTTCCTCTCAGTTCATTCATTTAAGTCTTGTACCTTCAGTTATGTGAAGTTTGCTGTGAGAGCTGAGGTACCCTTTGCAGCCACCCAGGGAGACACTGCACACTCTGACTAGAAAGCCATCTCCTCTCATGCTGACTTATTTTGAATGAGTAAATTCCTCTTCTCTGACTTCATTTATGTGCTTGCTGTCAAGTTATAAGAGCAGCATTTGACAGTGCCAATGCTGCTGTGTGTATCAGCAGACAATCACCAGCCTTGCAAGAGTGTGATTTGACTACCAGCTCATGACATTATTATTCTTATTCATTTATGGTGAAAGAAATGCAGCAGCAACTCTCTTCCATGGCATCAGCTCCAAATGTCTGTGGCATCAGATCAGCCAAGGCTCTTGAAAAATTTAGCCATACTCCCCCACATCTTGCTAACTTTACAGTCCCCCCTGGCATCTGTGTGCAGTGAACTGAGCTGTTGAGACTAAATGCAATTTGTGATCAGGCTTCTGTTAACGTGGAAATGTACCGGCTGCTCTCCTACAGTATGGATTCTCATGCTGTCTAGCATATGGTAGCATTAAACCCAGTCTGGAGTGCCTCTCGTTAACCACACTGTTGAGTGGAGAACCCTGAAAAACAAGTGTGAGAGAAATGTATTTTGGGAACCAGCTTTCCTCTAGCACAGCTTGTCGGGAGCTATCAAAAGGAGACGATACCTCAAAAACTGGCCCTGACAGCCATCCAGGCAAGTACAGAAAACTGACTTGAACACTGATGCAAAAGCCATGTACTTACCAGGGCAGGTATTGCACAGGGAGGAGAGGACAAGGAGAATCAGACAAGAGTGAGTTCATTATTAACAAGTTAAAAAGCTAGAAGCAGTCTATTCTTCTGCTACCAGTATGGGAGAGATTTTGATTCAGGAAGATAGCCCCGCAGTTATATAAAGACTTGATATAAATGTAGGCAAAACAAGAAATATATCCATCCACAGAGGGAAAAAACAGGTGAGCCTTTTAACCATTAAATGTTTCATTCCAACTTTAGTTCACTGTGTAGCACATAAAAGTAGCTGTGGAATTTCTTCCAAGTGTTAGCATGTCCCTCATTGTCCTGTAAGGGAGTTTAATTTTAATTTTGCTATTTGAGTGATGTGAATAATTCAGAGTGTTTTCTCACTGTCAGCTTTGAATGTCCTCGTCTCTTCTTCCCTGAGGCACTCTGAGCACTGCCCTTAGTGAAAAAGATACAAGTTACATCTGAAGAGAATTGGGTTTGAGGCAAGTAATCTATTGCTGTGGGTCAGCGGGGACATGGCATCTGAGTCATCAGCTCACAGTGCCGCTTATTCATCGCTCTCTTTGGTCAGTCCCACCCTGAAGACCAGAAGCATCTGTTCTACTATGTACGCTCATGTTATTTGTTTCTTGCAAAACCCCCAATTTGTTTGGTGCCTTGAGCCTTTGATGTGTGAAGAATCTCAGCTGTGGGCATTGGCCAGAAGTAAAAGTTATCGAGTGAGTGTATTTGATCTTAATACCTGTTTTTCTTAGACACCCCTCTGAAAATTTCTTATGAGTGGAAATTCTTTCAATGTAGACCTGTATCTGGCTGTTGAGCAGAACGGGAGACAGAATCAGTATCAGCAGCTTCAGGAGTATGATTACAAAAGCCTTGAATCCTGAGATGTAGGAGGGAGAAATGGCAGCAGATCAAAGGCTACTCTTCCACCCTGGAATCTTCAACTCTGGATGCTTGACTCTATATATGACTGCAGCATCCCAAAGTGCTTCCCCATAGTATTATATTTAAATAAGGCTAATGTGCCTGTTGGATATTGCTGCTTCTTTATTTTTTATACTGTTCCATACTTCTTGGTAGAGCTAAGGCATAGGACACTCTGTATTTCCTGGTGTGGGCTCTTGTGTTTCATTGGTTCTCACATCTGAAATATTGCTTTGTGAATACTTCAGTGTCCTGACCCATAATGTTGTGATGATCTGAGATGGGGACAGATACGGGCAAATTTGTGAGAAAAATAGATACAGGCCGTTGGCTAATGAAATTTGTTGGGTTGTTTTGTTTTTTCTTAGAGAATTCTTTTAAACAGGAGAAAGACCTGGACCAGATAGCAGATGGGGTAGACTTTGACCTTTCTCAGTTCCAGATGGCCAGAATATTTCATGCGTGCTCATGTGCAGAAACCCCATACTTTACATGGAGTTAAAAAATAGGTGTGCTCATCCCAGCCTTGACCAGCCTCATCTTTCTGTTATCTTTACTTCAATTAAAAATGTGAGGATTGGCCTGGCAGGGTCTCATTTTTGAGCTTTAGGCTACTGCAGTTTTTGCTTTGTGTGATTGGTGAAAATGAGGGTAATCTCCATCATGAGGGCTGAATAGACCAAGAGACATCTCATCTCCCCCAGGAGGTGACTAATCCAAGCTTAATCCAGCAAGATAAAAATGCATTTTAAGGAAGCATCTTAGTTTAAAATCTGAAAAATATGATGGAATTCAAAAATGAACTTGTGTGTTTATGTGCTTATATGAATATGGGTAGAAAAGGGAGTATTTCCAAGAAACTTCCTATTTCAGATTCTTAAACCTCTTTCTGAGAAAACCCAGATGTCATTTTTTTCCTGACTGTGAGTGGTTAGTTTGTCCTCGGTAGTGGGAGGACAAGCAGCTATTGCTTGTCATGTTTATCCTAAATGTGACAACAGACAATCCCTAACTGTGTAACTCTCTCTTCTCCTCCTCCACATGGCATACTCACTTAGTTGCCTCAATGATATCCAACTGGGCTCCATCCCAATTATTTGTTTTCCTGGTAATCATCCATATTTCCATGTTAAAAAAAAAAAGCATTGGAATAACTTTGGTTTTTCAAAGTAAATAACTGAGCAGACACTCTATGCATCTGGAAATGAAAGAAGGGAGTATTCTTCTTGGGGAGGCATCACCAGAGACCTTAAGCTGTGCTACATTCCTTTCTGTCCTATGCTTTGGGATCCCATTACAAGGACAGACAAGATCTATGAGGTTCTGCACAAGGCTTTTTTGGCACTGATGCCACTGTCTGCTGGGGAAGTACCTGCAGCACTCAGACCTCAAATGCTTGTGGATTCAGTCTGGCAAGATTCATCTCAGATGACTTAGATCTGCCCAGATGCTATCCCTGTCTTGAAAAGCAAGAGGTCTAGTTTGTATGTGTAATGTCCTCATGGAGTCTGGCAGAGACCTCCTCTGTTCTGTCCCTGCTTGGTGATCTGAGCACTTCTGATGACCAGAAGTGCTTGGGCTTTGTGTTCCTCTGCCATGAGTGTCCTCAGGCTATGTGGGAGCACTGTTTGTGGCCATCTTTCTAAAAGGGGGTTCTCCTTTTGCCCATGTGTGCAGCAGGAACGCTGCATACGTGGCCCTATGTGACTTGTGACTCAGGTTTTGATTGACTCAAGTGAGTTTCCCACCAGAGCCACAGTGGTTGTCCACTTCTACCTTGCTGATCTTTTGCTACCTTTTCTCATTTGGTTTCAATCCTCACCCATTGCTGCAGCTTTGCCTTTTCTAATTCTGATTTCTGGGGAAGCTTTATAGAAAAAAGAAAACTCTGGTTTCAGCAGTAGAAATAGATGAAAATTCTTTACAGTTTCTGCAAACTGTAGTGAAGTGTCAAGAAGCAGGTACAGAGGAAGCTGTATGAAGGGCCAAGATGGACAGGTGCTGCGTCTTGGACATTTTAAGAGTGCTGGTGAAATATAAAGGGTGAAGTTGATCTATTTTTGGAGATCCATGGACCACAGGTAATGATGTTGCCATGGTTTTGATTAAAGAACACATTAGTTTACCTGTTTAGTTTAGCTGTTAGTTTACCTGCAAAGACTTAAAAGAAAAAAAATGTTTTTAAAAAATACAGTAGTTGTGACCTGAGGGCCATTGAGAATTGAGAGCCAATTTTTGATAGCCTTCATTTTCATATTCTGATGCTATGCACAGTAATTCGCAATAATTTCTTAGAAACAAGCTTGAGGAAAAAGAGTTGTGATTATTTATGCTTGATGGGATTTTCCTTTGTTATTCTGGGGACAGATATCAAAGGTTTTGGGAACATTAGTTGTGAGTGAAGCCATCGGTTCTCTGATGGGACTTCAAAAGTAGAATTGTAATACTGTAAAATATTTATCTTTGACATTCATCACTTGGTCCCTTAGCCAAATACGGGATTAAGAAAATTAATTACCCAGAGATATTTACTCGTTCATAGCACATGAAATGCTCCAATCACAGGCAATTTTTGAATGGCCAAAAATAAGAACTTGTTACTTCTGTGCAGCATGGTCTGTTTACAGAGTAATGAAGGGAAAGATGTCTCCATAGTAACCTGTAAAACAGGCAAGTCTACTTCTTCCACTTCAACACAGTCTTCAGTAAACAGATTTTACATCTGGATTTTTTAAAAAAGCAAACAGAATAAACCACACTTTTGGATTATGTGACTTCCATTACTACTGAATAGCTTCTGGGTTGAGATCTGTCCCTCTGCTTCCCCCTCTTTGTTACATTTAAAATGATCTGTGAAAGCCAATAAATTTTAACAGATGTGAGGTGCTGTTCCATCAAGGGGTCTCTGCCTGAAGGATTCTTCTGCAGGTGGAGAGACAGAGCATTGTGAACAACCTTTAAACATGTCAACAGATACTGTGAAGAGAAAACATTTCTACTGACGGTGGATAGGACCAAAAGTCTTAAGCTTACCTTGAGAGAGAAAATGTGATCAAGCCTAGGTATGCAATGGTATTTTCTGAGGGTAAGAGGAGTTAATGGGTTTCTGGCAAGGCTATGTCATTTTCCTTGCTTGAGATTTTAAAAAAGAATAAACAAAACAAATACACACACTTCACCTGCCAGAAAATCCAAAACCCAACTCCCCAGGAGCCCCACCAGAAATTCTTTAAGTGGAGATAACCATGCCTTGAGACACTGGCCATATGGTATCAGTGACTTTTTGATTTTCCTAGGGGGTCTCTCCTAGGAAACAGGTATGTTTCTTCTGCACAGAGGAAATAAAAGCTGCCTGGTGGTTTTTGTCTGTTGCTGCTTCTGGCAGACAGCTGTGTGTGAGCCTCTCCTGTTGGAAGGGCAGATACCAGGTGACAGAAATGAGGTCTGGCACATGAAAATAAAAAAGGATGGTTGAGGGAGTGACTTCAAACATCACTGCTTTCAAGTTCAACTTTCACTTGGGGTAAAGGAGCCAATTAAACCAGTGGTGCACTGCCTGGAAGTTTGCTGTGTGGCACTGGCATCTGAATGGGGACTGAGGCTGGAGAGACCCAAGCACCAGGCTCTGGAAAAGGGATGAAAGGTAGGGCTTACTCTATAGGGTGTCTCAATCCATTCCTTGTACTGGTAACTATATCCTTTTGTGTTTCTGTTTCTGTGTTCTATGACCAAATTCTCAAATTTCCTGTGTGGCTCTGGAGAGATGGCTTGTAGGAGTTCCGATATCCAGCTGGTTTTCAGGTTTTATTGATCTGAGGAAGGTAACCCAAGGGATACAGAGGACGGGTTCCTGGGAGTCCCTGTTTCAGCTGGGCTGGTCTGATTTCCCATTGGTATTTCTCAAGATGGCAGATGAAAATGGAAATTGCAGATTGCTGGAAAATAATTATAGTTACTATTTTTTTTTCTTAACTTCAGAGTTTTATTCTGGTGAAAGCAAACAAATGATACAGGAGCCAAACATCTGTGGATCCTTATGTTATCTGAGCATGATTCTTGACTTTTGAGAGCCTGTTGAGTCTTGGACAACATGTCTTCCTCTTTCCCTGGAACTTTTCTTAAAAACCTGTAGATGTGGTGTGTAGGGCCATGGTTTAGTGGGGGACTTGGCATTGTTAGGTCCAAGGCTGGACTCAGTGGTTGCAGATGTCCTTTCCAACCTGAATGATTCCATGATTCCTTTTACTCCATGACTTTTTCCACCCCTTCCACTGGTTAATATCCACATTCATTTTTGCTGTTCCCAGCATCTCCAATTGCCAACTGTGCAATCCCGCATTAATCAATAATAATCAGAGCTTCCTAGTTGCTGCCGTCTGTTTTCTCGATAAAGGCTGTTTTAAAAACAATTCAGCTTGTGGCTAAGCACTTCCAGGGTGTGGCGCGTGTGGAATCGGATGGGGGCTCGGGGCCAGCGGGCAGGATGGGGACACGGCGCATCCCGGGAGCACGGACGCTCTCGGGGAGCACCTCCTGCCGTCCCTGCCCGGTCCCTGGGAGCCGGGAGCTTGTCACGGCGTGTCCCCGGGAGGTGCTGGCGGTCGCGGCCGGTGCTGTCGGTGGCCATCTGCTGCCACCTCCCGTCCAAGGGCGCTGCCGTGCGGTGCCGGGGGTGGGAAATCACCTCCAGCCTTCAGGCATGAGATTGCCATCTCCTTGGGAATTCTGGTAGTGGTGCCTATGCCAGCAAGGGCAGCCGAGATCTCAGCCGTCCTGGATGCTACTGCTGGCTGCTGATCTGTCTCACTGCATTTTTTCCTGTCTCCACCTTGCAGTGGGCTCATTTCTTTCTGCAGTTTGTTCTTTCTGGGTATCTTGGCCACCCTGATCCCCCAACCAAAGAAAGACCAGTGTCAAGAACTTGGAGGCACCCGGCCAGCAGCAATACTGGGAGATGAGCTGGCTGCTTCCCCCTGGCAGAGCAGCAGTGGGAAGCAGGGGCAGGACTCCTCTCCTTTCCCCCTCATTGCAGTTCACAGAAGCTCCCAGCTCCACTGGCCTTTGCAGTGAGCTCTGGACTGCTTGGCTGGGGCCTGCACACCAGAGCAGGGTGTGCCACACTCCTGTGCCAGAGCTGCTCGCTGGCAGCCAGGCTCTGGCTGGAAAGCTGTCCTGCTGCTGGCCAGCCCACAGCACTCACTAGCCCTGGCCACTAGCAGTTGCTTTTTAATTTGGATCCCTGTGCCTTCTCTCTGTTTTGGGGCAAAGGCAAGGTCTATTCTTTGTCCCTGCTTGCTTTTACTTCTTTGGCTCATTCTCTAATAGCTCTTGCAGCTTCCCCGCTGCCTGTGGTGACTACAAATTTGAGCTGAATTAATCCCAGACAGAGGCTCAATCTGAGGCAAACTTTCCTTCCAAAATGTTCAGTCTGAAAAGACATGAAAGCAGGACGGGTTGGCCACCTACCTTCCCTGTGTGGGTCTCATCGTGGGCAAAGGTTTGTTCTCTCCCTTCTAGCAGGACTGAGAGGCTCTTGGTGCTGTGCTGGGCACTGACCAGGCACAGATGGAAGGGAGAGTCTGTCTGCCAGACCTCAGTGGGCAGACAAACAGAAAGCAGCAGCGTGGCTGGCGCTCACAGGTTTTGCTTGCAGCCCTTGATTGCAGCAGAGGTGTTGCTTCTCCTTCCCCAGCTGGCCCAGCCTGCTGGCACTGCTCAGACCCTCAGCCTGTCCTTGTGCAACCCTGTGCTGGCCATGTCTCATCGTGCTCAGTTATCCCTCTTCATGGCTCCTAGAACCATCAAGATTCCAGCTTTGGTTTCTCCCTGCTTCCTTTCTCAAGGAGTCTTATTTCGTGGCATCCTGCCCTTTTGTGCTGAGGTTTGTTTTCCTGCTGCCTGGCTGAGGTCAGCATCTGTTCCCACAGTCCCTGCCCAAGGGGGCTCTCTGATATCTGATAACACAGTTGCAGGCCACAGACCCTGATAACAGCAGGGTGTTAGATCCCTCAATCAAACATAAGGAAGTTTTGCTTCTTCTTTTTCATCTGTGGGTATGATCTGTGGGTATCTGTATGCAAGGATTCCCCATAAAGAAAGAGGTACAGATACCCTGTGGTGGGGACCGCCACAGGATCCCCTTTCCCATGGGGAGACTCATGGTTAGTGTTCCTGGCAAGGGCTTTTCCTCTGAATTCGGGTGCTGCTTCTTCCTTGACCTAGAGACTAGCAAAGAGCTCCTTCCAACCCTGTGCGTGTATCAGGTAAAAATCCTCTGAGTTGTTTTCTTGTGAGATCTTTGGAGTTTTGGGGGTTTATGTGGTTTTTGGTTGTTTTGTTTTTTTTTACCTTGGAGCTCCCACTGCTGTCATATTTCAAAAGAGGCTGAAATTCCAGAGCAAAAGCACAGAAAGCTCCTGCATCCTCCTGCCACAGTGCTGTGCGGAGCACGTTGCTGTGCCATGCAACAAGCCTTTTCTTTGGAATTCATGCATAATTGCTAGTCCTGTCAAGGGCCATTCATTTTAGTAGTGTAAAAATCACTATGGTTTTATTTCAAGCTTGAGAAACCACTTTGTCAGACTGGGCAAATTTTACCAAACTAGTATGCGGGCTGTGGGCACAGCTGGAGTTAAACAGAAAGAGCCCAGTTCCACAAATACCAAAGGTTCTCTGACTTGGTTTGAAACAGGGAAACAAAGTAAACAAGGGAAGGAAGGGCTGGGGAAGTGGGGAGAAAGGAAAGGGAGAAAACTTCCTACTTTCTGACGAAACTGTTTTCACCTCTTTATTCCAAAGAGAGTTTTTCTGACATATGGGGTTTTAAATGTTTGTTTGCTTTGCCTGCTTGGTTGTTTACTGCTCTGAGAGTCTGCTGCCTTTGCTGGCATGCTCAGTTTTTCAGGGAATATGACAGAGTACAAGGCTGTTTACTTATTTCTACTAGCACTTATTTAGCAGTGAAGTTATTTTCTGATCCAAGTTTTGCTAGGAACTAGAAACTGTTGCAGGAACATAGTGGTTGTAGGGATCTTAAGGGAGATCTATTGCCTCCTCTAGGCAGCATAGCTTCCATTACATGCTTTGCTATCACTGGTGTATTTGGCTCATGGTAGAGGGGAAAGTTCTTTTATTCCTAAGTTTTTTCCACATGGAGAAGTAAAGAACTTTGCAGAGAAGAGGAAGGAGAGGGAAATGTTTGTCAAAAGGCCATGCAAAGCATCTGTGGGAGATCCAAAGTTAGACAGGAATTTTCTGGGTCCCTTACCCCTGCTCTGTGAACATCCACCATCCTTACATGTACCCTCCACCAGCTTCTCTTTTCTGACCTGGCCCAAGAGAAGGCAGGCTCTGTGCTGTCCCAGGGCTGGTTCCAGGGGTTCAGGACAGGTGTGTGCTATTGAGGACCTGCAGAGTTAATGGATGAGCATGGCCTTTGCCTTCAGCTTTGGGCTAGCTCAGCCAGAAACTTGCACTTGTGGACGGGCTGACTACTGCTCTCGTAGAAGTTTACCACCCTTACTAAGTTGCATGTTCCTTTTGCCACATCTCCATAGGGATGCAATCATTTCTCAAGGGCTTTGAGGTGGATGCTTTTTCTCCTTCATCCTCTTAACTGCAGTGTTGGGAAGGAGAGCCTTTGCTGCTGAAGCCTACTGTAGTACACCTGCAGACTAAACAGCAGGTTCTGCACAGCTTCAGCTTGGTCCATTGATCCCACATGAAGAAGTCTGCTCTTTCTTCAGAATGACCCACTGTTTTCTCTGTTTTTCCACACAGGAAGAATGAATTTTTCATTCATTTTATTAAAACCAGAAAGGAGGCTCATCAGTACTGCCAATGAGGCTCTCTGCTTGCTCTCTGGATTGGGTCAACAATATGACTCTTATCCAGGACTTTTCCAGGTCTGATGCTGTCTGAGCAATGCTATCCTGCAATTATTCTGAAAAAATGTTCTTTTTACGTGCTTCTGTTTTGGCATTTAAGGATCCTAAACCCCAGATCTCCCATAACTGTCTTTCAGGGAGGCAAAGACTACTTGCTATGTACTGGAATGTGTCCTTTATGTTTGATATTAACTAATGGGGGCGAAATTGCTCTTGGCTCTTAATATTACTGAGTGTTCCCTTTGGGGGCTGGATTCCTTCCCAGCAAGTGGTAGCAGCTACCAGCAAAGGTGAGTTTGACATTGCTGCAAACTGTCCCTAAAGCAACCCATGCAACTGTGCCAGCACTAACTCCCTTTGTTAGGATTATTTATTGAAGGTGAACTCCTTGAGCATACAGAGCACAGAATGTTTTTGTGAGTACAGAAAAAGACCCCAGAGATGTGTTGGATGAAAAGTTCTCAGAGTTAAAACCATGTCAGGCACTGCATAGGCTGCAGGCTGCTACCTCCAACTGCTTTTGGCTACTTGGTTCCAGGTAAGGGGCAGCTTCCCTGGTTTTGAAAGAGCCTGTTGTTTCCAGTAACTGAGGGAAGAATTACTGTTGTTTATGGTTTAGAAAGCAGGGAGAGAGAACTGGGATACTGGGCCCTTTGTGCCTTAATATTCCTATCTATAAAGTGTGGGCGACAATATTTTACCTTCTTCAGAGGGACATTTGCAAGCTAATGGATAGAAAGTGCTCAGGAACTCCCCATCTCGGCAGCTGGGACACCCTGGCAATCTGCCCAATAGTTTTTAGATGTGCCTTACCTAAGCAACAATGAGTGACAAAGGGCATAAACACTTTGTCTCCAAAGTGCTGGCTGCTCTCTGCATGCTGTGTATCTGTGGGCAGTGCTGCTCTTGAGTTGGGAGGCTTCTCCTCCCTCTGTTCCAGGTTGCACAGAAGCTGCCTGCAATTTTGCTGGCAGAACTGCTTTTTTAGCCAAATGAGAGGGTTCTGGTGTTTGAGCATCACCATTAACTCAGAGAAAGTTTGGCTAATGAGCCATGGTGCCTGCAGGCCCCTGAAGGCCAATGTGCCTTCTGCAAGCCCCAGAACGGGACTGTGCCTGCTACCTCCAGCCTCTTGCCTGAACGCTGTCATTTTTTAGGCATTGCCAGTATGCTTTCTGCTGGCTCTAGACACTCAGAACTAACTTTCTGTCGTACCTGTTTCTCTGGATATTTATGCTGTAAGCCCGGGAGCAGAATGCAACCCTGAAGGCTTTCAGCACTGTTAACTTGCCCTTGTTGCTAGTGTATTAGTAACTTGCCATGCTGTATCTTCTTTGACATCTTCCCTGGATTTGTGCTCCTGAGCACAAATTTCTTCTCTGATCTCTTCCACTAAATGACACAACTTTGAGCAAACTTAGCAAAAAAGGCTCTCTGAGTTTTAAAACCAGAGTAATCTTTGGGAAAGGAATAACTTAGATCTTTGATGGTCCAAAAAGCCTGACAACTGGGGCATGCAGGAGAAACCCAGTTGTTGAAATAGTGGAAACAGGAGGAGAAAAGCGTTAGTGTCAATCTTAGGTTAATTGGAAAATATTCAAAGGACTTTGTTTTGCTCAATTTTGAGGTTAGAACTTCCCTGGGGTTCTATGAAAAGAATGCAATGCTGGCAGCTTCTTTGAAATATGTAGGAGTGAGCTGCAAAGCAAAGAAGTTGTTAGAGGGGATGTGACCTCCTCCTGGCTGGCTGGACAGCAGGAAAATGAAGATGAGAATGTTATGCAATTGCTCTTGCTTCAAGAGCAGCCAGTGGTGTGACATAAGTGGATGGGTATAAAGACATCCTTTCAGAAGCAGATCCTCTGTTCATCCTGATACCCAACATCAAAAAATAGGTTTTCTAACTCCAAGCTCTCTCTAAATGCACACATGGCCCATGGGAAGCACCAGACAAATCAGGTGTGTTGTGACTCCACTGGTCTGTCACAAACACCACTGGCAGCATCGCTGGTAAGATGTGTATTGATCTGCAGTAAAAGACCAGGTTTTTGGACTAACTATATGTCCTTGTTAAGGCTACCCCTTTTTTTGTTATCTTTTGTTTTCCTTTTTTGCTTAAACATAAGATGTTTCAGAGCAGGGAGTGCCTTACTTACTGGAGTATTCTGCAGAATGGGAACCTGCCCATGGTACTGGGGACTCTTGGCACTGCTGGTTGTAACCTGTGGCCACAGGAAGGAAAGGGGACTCACCCAGCAAGTCTGGAGCCTGCAGAGCCAGTTCAGCTCAGGGAGCCTCCGGGACTCGATGCAGTGAGGGGGGTGCTATAGAGCAATGACCTTCCCTGTGCTTCTCCCCGTGCCTTGTGCCAGGGTAATTCCAGCTGGGCACTCTGCTGTACTGTCTGCAGTAGAGCAGCACAAGTAGATGGAGACTTGTCATCATACTGGCTAAAAAGAAGATTGAGAGCAGCAGTTTAGCCAGGGAAATGTTGGAGGAGCCTATTCAAACAGGAGGCAGATTCACTTTCCTAACCTACATTTGAAGGAAAGGAAATTCTCCAGGATTATGAGGCTCTTCCCCACTGTATTGCCACAGAAGCATTTCAAGCCTCGGAGAGCCTGAAGACTGTTAACCATGTTTCAGGGTGCAGTGTTTTACCCATATTCAGGACATTGGTGGATGAGTGATGGAAGGAGGGCCCCAAAATAGGAAATAGTGCCTGGGAAGTGCACACACCACCAGCCTGATCAGGACCTCTAGCAGACCTCTTTGAAGAGAAAATCCTACAAAGAGCAGGAGTATTTCTCAACCCTTTTGGCTTGTGTGCCAGTTCTGCTGATTGAAAAATCACTTCTATTGATTGAATAACTTCCTTCCAGCAGTTTGAATCACAAGATAAGGAAAGTGGGTGTCAGGCCTCTCTCGGGTTTTTGTTTCTTCCCCATTTTGAAGATTGAAATGGGCTGTTCTAGTTTGATCAACTCTGTAAGTCATGCCACCAAAATCTGCATGGTTCCCCATCTGCCAGAAGTGGGGACCTCTGTTCTACCCCCAGAAAGGTACCCAGTTCTGGGCCGCAGACATTTGGGGGAACAATCTGTCACTTCACTTGTGTTGAGCCTTCCCGCCAAACCCCAAGGTAATGATGCAGGTTTTGTTTTCCTCCTGAATTTGTCTGGCTGGTTCAGGGTCTGAGCTCTCACTTTTTGCTCTGCATTTTACCTGTGGCTTTAAGTGCCCTGTACTAAAACTATTTTTCCATGCAGAGGGAACCAGACAGCACTTTTAGGCTATTGTGAAGCTGTTCACTGGCCTTCTCTTTTTGCTCCTGGAGTGCTTGGAAGGCTCTAGGAATACTCATTATTAGTGTTGTATAATGGTCACAGTGTACTCCAAGAGTCAACAATGTGTTGTAAAAAGGCCAAAAGCCAACACCTGTGTGGACTGGCCCCTTCTGGCCAACAGAAAAGTAACCTCTGGAGAATTTTAATCTCATACTGATTGCTATTACCATTGCCTTCTCCTATGTCATCATCAATCAGCTTTCAGCTTAGGTTGAAATGTAGTTGAAGATAGCATAAATATAGAAGAGAAAATTCTGGAGGAAAAGCCCCAACTTTACACATTATCTATAATTATAGACTGGGCATTGTATTAGACTGAGTACAATTTTATGTTCACAGAGAGTACTATCCTTTCTTTAGGAAGATAACTGATTCACTAATGGAATAAATTGTTATGTAAAGCCAATAAAAGCATAGTTGGAAATTTTTTTATGTATTTTAGCTCTGCAGTGTGCAGGATCTGAGTTTCTAGCTTTGTTGTTACCTCTTTCTTTTGTTAATACTGAAGTAGGTGAGCTGCTTGGGAGGTCTGGATGATCCAAAAACAATGCAGAGGGAAGGTGTTCCTACCCTCTGATGGAAGCATAGTCCAGAGGGAATCAAAATCAATGTAAGCTGCAGTTTTGGCCAGGGCTTGCAATGATGTCCTTTAACAAGATGTGTTGAAAACTTCCATTACATGAATGTCCATGACCAATTTTGCAAAAGATGCAAAAGAGAGACATGAGTCAAAGCCAAGCACGTTTTCTGTGCCTTGGAAATGAATTGCCTCTAGTGAGCCCTCCTAGGAAGTTCAGGCTGTTTACCATATGGACGTTACTATGGCCTTATCTTTGTGTTCCTACATCTGTGGTCAGGAACCAGTCCAGCTGTACCAGTGCAGCTGTGCTGAGCTGCTCTTTGGCTGAAACCTGGGTGAGTCCAACTTGCATTCATCCCCGCAGTGTTGAACTGGGCAGTGTGCGCTGCTGCCCGCTACCATGCCTCATTTGGGTCCTTGCTAAATGCAAGCTGAGGCCTCCTCTGCCTTGGTTTATCTGGGTATGCACAAAAGGATAAATGACTATGAGACTTGGAAAGGTAGTGAGAAGATGAATGGTTAAACTAGTGTTCTGGTTTTCCTGGTTGCTTTCTCTTGTTTAAATGAAATCTGGGTTGGTCTAGATTTGAGTCTGATGTTTAATATTAGAGTTGCCAAAAGTAGCATACAGGTTTGGATGATACTCTGGACAAACTTCCAGAGGTCCAGGCATGTTTAGAAGACTTATAAACTTGGATTTTTGTTGCCTGAGTCTTTTACAAACTCTTGAATAACCTTCGCTGAAGTATTCAACCTTTCTGAACTTGGAGAACAGCACTAGTCTCCGATGAGCTGAGAGATGCAGGTTGAGATTCAGCTAATATTTGTTGAAGAGTAGGAGTTCTTTAGAGGTATGAGAGGCTGAGCTAATATTTGCAGAACACTTTGAGGTCTTGGGATAGATACTGTTACTAAAGGATGAAGTGGTATTCACATGTTCTGTCATGTCTGTGTTGTTTACAAATAGAACAGAATGATGTTATGAAGGTCAGGGATCTTGAGAACAATAGTGGGTTTGAAGCAGTCATTTATTTTTACCAAGTTCAGATGCCTGGCATACACTAGCATTTCATTTATATAAAGGATCTGATCAAACATTTTGGTTGTTTAGAGGAGTTGTTTTGCTTGTTTTAAGGCTGTTGAAATGTCAGATGGTGAAAACAAGCAAGAGCTCCAGATGGAGCAACTGGAAGAGAAACACGACAAAGATGGTGATGGGAAAGCTTCAGATTCACGCTTGACTGGGAGTCCCATGCTTGGGATTGGGAGTCCCCACCTGTGGCTTCCAAACCCACTCTCTGTGCAAGCTCTTGTGCAAAGCAGCATGCCATGAGGAAGTTCTTCATTATTATGGTAAGCAAAGCCAGTAATAGTTTATTTTCACTGTTCATTAGTCCATCCATGCTGGGAATTGTTTGGGAGCTGCAATCTCATCTGGAATACTCAGCTTTTATATGACCAAGAAAATCATAAGCGCTCTGCTTTAATCACCACAAATTTGGATTGGAGTTTCATGACTTACATTAATAGGGCGAATAAATGCTCCGTAGCTCAATCTCATTCACTGGCATTCATGCTGTCATTTGTAACAGCAGATCAATCTCCATCTTCCTAACTTCTAGTGAGGATACAGACTAAATCTGTGTTTGAGTAATGTTGGAAGATGGGTGATATAATAAATGCTGTAAAATCCCTGGTCATAGATGGAGAAGTAAAAGCTGGTAAAAAAAATTCTATCTAATCAGGCAGCTCATTTAACACAAAAAAATTGTCCAGCTTCCTCTAGTCTACGGCCAGCTTTCTTGAAGACAAAGGGAGGTGTAATTTGTACTGGCAAAGCTAGCCCTGATTTAAAATCAGAGTAAACATTTGGCACAAATTGCAGCTTTTGTTTGTTTACACTTGAAGCTGTGCTAGTCACTGAGGGCTGGAGTTGCAGCAAATTCCTGACGTATGCTGCCATCTAATTTGTAATATTGGTGGTGGCTTATTCCCTAATGTTTTGGAAGCAGAGTACAGTACAGGAAACTGAAAATACCTTGCAATGTCCAACTGAAGCAGCTTCTTTGGTGGTGGTGATTGCAATATGGGAATGTACAAGGATGGCATCAGGATGTGCTTGGTCAATCACTACTATTTATTGTGTCAAACAATTATTTTAAGGACTCAATTCTAAGTCCTTTAAACTCTTTCTACCTTGACTGAGACAGAAGCTGCTGAGCACTTTACATGTCTGTGTCCTTAGTTTCTGTGCCAGGCTAAGGGATGGACAGAGAGGCTTTCAGAAAGGAAAAATATTACATTGAAAGCCACTAATGTGTGACACAGCGTGAACATGTTCTTTAGTTCTGTCTTGGAGACTGCTCTTCCAAAACATCACCTCAGGAGAGCCACGCTCACCGGCAGAGATGCTCATAAGCTACCATCAGTGGCTATCCATGAGCTATTGTAGCCAAAAGACAAAAAGGGGCAGAAGTAATTATCCCTGAATTTGGCAGTTCAGAACATGTGATGTATAGCGGAATGGAGCTAAACCCATGGGATTGGTGCTGCCTAATTAATGCCTCTTTGTTGCTGTGCCATAGCCTGTACTGTGCTGTGAGCACACACTCTAACAGGCAAGTTCCTTGTGCCTAGGTTTGGATCTTACCAACTCAGGCTTGCCACATACTCCCAAAAAACTAGTCTGGAGCTTTCAGCCACATAATGCTGTGTCTATATGAGTCAAGCAAGAGGAATGTATGAAATCAGACATACACGCAAACTAATAACTAAGCTTTCATTTTAGAGATTAGTATTCAGTTGGTTAAAACCCCAAGTGTAATGATTATCTGAGAAAGTCATTATTTACTGCCTTTGAATCTAACGGTGGGAGGCAGATCAGAGGTGCTTGGTATAAAGGTATAGACAGTAACTTGAAGAACTGAGTCCTACTTGCTGAGTGGAAACAAAATCTGACTTTGTTAATTATAGTCCTTTCTGTCTAGTTCCTTTGCTTTGCATTTCTCTGTCGAAGGCGACTTTATCTCCTCTGAGGAAGACATCAATGCAGTCAAATTAGAGCTGTGCAGGAGGAATGTTAGGGAGGCTGAAATAATCTAAAATGCCACCCATTCTTGTGCTTTGCTGCTGACATGAAGGGATGCTAATGTTGAAGCTTGTTGGATTTCTAGGTAGAGGAACACATGGGGTCTGAGGCTCTAACACACCTTTTATATCTCAGGAGAGACAAGCAGTAGCTCCATGCTTTTTTCCCCTGCAGTTCTGCCTTTTGTGTCAGCTGTCAATACTAATGCTTCATGCAGAATCAGACAGATTTTTTTTCTTTGTTTTTTTTTCTCACTCAACATGGCTCTAAATCTGATGTAGTTGCACAAAATCTGCTGAAATAGCAAACATGCAACAAGGCATCCAAGTAAGACAGAAACTTATAATCCAACAGATAACCGTAATAACCTGCGAGTTCTTCTGTTTTTCCACCTCAGGTTCTGTTGCAATAACTCAGTATCTTTGAGATTGATTTGATAATTTTTAATGCTTTATTTTTGTTGACTGAAATATTGCTTGTTCAGAGCTGGTTGATCTTTCTCTGTTATGAATTTTATGACAGAATGTCATGAGGATGTCATAGATGCCTTGTTGCTGTCTACATGAGACATGTGGAGACACAGATAATTTTTTTTAAATTTTTGTTTTTATTTATTTTAGCCAGATAGAAGATAGGTGAGAGGTAGCTGAGTAATTTTTTTGGCTGCTGTGGTATACAGGATGTAAAGGAAACTACTGTTAGTGACTTTCCATGAAGGTACAACCTACACATTTATCACTGAACTGATGATCAAATTTTTTTCCAAATCAAGCTGAAGCAGTTATATTTTGGCCGTGTTCTTTTATTGCCAGGTTTACTTTACTGTTCTTTTGCAACATTCCCTAACTTTAGCCAGTGCTTGACCAAGCCATGGAAGGCCTATGTTGTCAAGAGTACAGAGAAAACTGTTCCAGCTCCTGGGATTGACTGAGAGATCATGAAAGTTCTTGTGGGGTCAGGCTGTGGTGATGGTGTGGGTGATGGGTTGCTGGATAGAAGCCTTGGCCAGGCTGGGAGAGGTGCTGCAGTGGTGCACATGAGCTTTGTGCACACAGGACAGGTTCCCAAACACCTGAACTGTGCTGGCCTCCTTGCTGGCATTGCTTCACATATAGCTGGTATTTGGCCTAGCTCATCTAGAGGCACGTGGATATTTAGAATGCAGACCTATTTCTAATAATAATCTTTCTGAAGTGATTGCTAGATAAGTCAATTATCTCAGTCCTTTTAGAACGGTAACTATTAATTACTTGAGTTATAGGCACAGAGCACAGATGATCAAAGCAGATGATGCAATGGGATACCAAGATCCACAGGGTGGTTTAACACTGATGATGTCTGTTCATGTTTCTGAAATTCTTTGAAGATGGGTGATATGTAATGTTTCTAATTGATTATATTAGCAAGAGTGTTATCTGGAGGGCACTTGATGGGGATTCAGGATATCTCACACTGTTTCTTTGTATTTCATTGGCCAACTGAGCAAGTTTATTCCTCTTCCTGTACCTTAGTTATCCCACTATTAAAGTGCAGTTAATCACACATAAAACTGAGATAATGATACTCTCCTTTCTGAAAAGTGCTCGGACATTTATTGATTACAAATTCTGGATGCATTTTTGAAGTTACTACCATTTTCTTTGTTTAGATAATAACATCCAACATCAGTGAATCTGATTTGTTCAGAGCAGGCAAGGGGAGATGGGAACTTGAAGCATTATGGGTTTTGCTTTAAAGTTCTCTGCTATTTCTTGAAAGGAAACAATAAAAGTTGATGCCAGAGCTCTTTGTTTTGCTGCAACTTGATGCTTCTCTGCAGTGCCTATTTCTACTTAAGAGAATCCTAGCATTTGGCAAATGACAACTCTTCAGTGTAATAGGTGGCACAGCACTCTTATCTGGGAATGTAAATGTTCTGAGCTGCATAATCTTTGCAGGTGGCACCCTTGATTTAGCAGAGACAAGAATAACATCTATTGCCAATCCTGACAATCCTTACGAACCACAAAGTCATTTGAAAATGTAGAAGTAGATAGTGGAGGATCATGTTTAGATGCTTTGGAAGCCCATTGTGTACAAAAAAGCTTAATATCAGCCTGAGATGTCATCTACCAAATGTCATCCCTTGAGGAAAAGCCTTTCAAAATTTTTCTTCTTTCTTACATACTGCTTTCACTCTTGATACTTTCTAAAATACTTGTCGTGTTCCTATTTGTTATCCTAAAGTGGAAAAGAAAAGAAGTCCCTGCCTAAACTTGAGCTAGGGAAGGTTAATGTGGCTGGAAGGAAGGTGGCCATTTATACCAGTAAGAGAATGGAAAGCTGCTGGTGGAGCCAACACCGTTGATAGAGAACTGGCATTTAAATACTCACAGGTTATTCAAGGTGCATGAAGACTTTTGATACCTTAGGTCAGAATTACTGCAAGGTATTGATTTCCATCACAAAGTTAGGGCAGTGAATGTTCCCACTGTTCTCTAAGATTGGATCTGGTCTCAAGACCAACCCACTTTGCAGCTGATTTGCTGCTCTAGTCCAAGTCTATAACCAACAACTCATTTTCTGCCTTTGTAGGAAGGGACACTTCACAGAAACATCACCTGACCTTGTTGGAGCAGGTAAAGTCAAGAAAGATTAAAAGTGATTGAGTAAATTGCTTTCCCACTTGAAGAGGCTGATCTTGCAAAAACAGTATTCAAATATTTCAACCCAGTCTTGCTACATAATCAGAGAGCTTTCTTTCCAGATGTCACTGAAACACATTGTTGCTAAATCCCAGGTTGAAGATGCTAAGTCTGCCTTTTATGTGGTGTTGGCTGCAAGAGGCCAAAGCTGATGCTGCCCTTCCAAGTGCTGGGTGATGTTCACAGAAGCTCTGTGCCTTAGTCAAATTCTTCTCCAAAGAATTTGTGACTGGAACAATCAGACAAAGTGTGGATGAAGGAGGTCTTTTCACAAAGGCAGTTTTTAGCTAGTGTGGGCACAGAGGAAGCTGCTCTCAAAAATATTACTGTTATCCAGTTGTTGTGGACACCACAGGAAATATATCAAAGCTTCTGCAACAACTGATTTGACTATTTGGCAACAGAAAGATACACTGTCAATAGGCTTCTTCCAATTGTTTTGGGAACACAGTATTCTCTGTTCATTCATCTCTTCAAATATCTGCTCCCCAGGACCTATAAAGTTGTACCAGATACACTCTGAGATGCAGGGAGTTTCCAGCAGAAAATAGGAATCCACATCTGTAGAGTACTTCAACACAAGGCACAAGGACTCGTTTTCTGCTCTCGTGCTTCAAATTTTGTCCCTGACATTATTTTCCTCCTGCTTTTATTTCTTGCTCTTTGCTGTCGAGTTCATTCTTCCTGGACTGGAGGTAATAGCTCATTTTAGCAGCAATACTCATCTCAGTACTTGTCTGTCCTTGCAATTGTGTATTTATATATATTTGCTTTAATTTTCAAATAGCACATTCTAGCAAAGGACGATGGCGCAGGGCAGATGCAGTGGGAGTTGCTCTTTATGTGAAGTTACTAAGGATATCAGGATATATGGGATTTTCCCATTGGGACAGGCTGCTGCTACCTTCCAGGCTGGTCCTACACCTTGGCACATCTTCACAACATGCAACAGAGTGGCTTTCAAGCCAGTTCAGCTGAAGTTGTGATTTGTGTAAGGTTTTAAAATGTTTGGGAAATGCATTCTTATAAAGGGTAGATGTTGTTCATTAGCTGTTGATGCCTTAATTTGTGCCTATAGACAGAAATTTTTGTGCCTACTAAGTACAGGTAGTGCCCATGCATCTTTCACTGAGACACTTTGGGACTCGGGAGCTTTCAAGATTTTCTGTGTTGGCAAATAGTGGGGAATCAAGATGCATAAATATACATGCTCGTAGCCCACAACTTCACTGACAAATTGATTTCTTTTGAGACCTCAAAATATTCCCTCCTTCCCCAAATACTGAAATTTGAAGTGTTCATTTCTTCTTTAGAGCATGAACCCTGTAATCAGTAAACGTGGTGTCTGAGACTATCTTCACTAAAAGACAATACCCAAATAATCAGTTAGCAATAATATCAGACTAGTTTGACACTGCAACTTCTAAATATCTCTGGAAAATGACTTTCAGAGCTACAGTTGTGTAACTGTGATTCTCTGGGAATGTTCATCTGAGAAGGACCAAAGTGCTTCCTGGGTCTTGCATAGACCCTAGCATTCAGGTCTGTATTTGCAGTGTTGAAAAGTGCTGCTATTTGGGAGCAAAATTTCACAAAAGCCCATAAAATAATTTGAAAACTGAATATACTTTACATTTGAAAATGTTAAGGCTATTAGTTAAGGCTTCTAGGTAACAATGACACTATCACAGCTGTTAATATTGAGTCCATTTAGTTGTTGCCTTGGAGCTCTTTAAAATACAAGCCAGCTTAGTTAATGAGTGCAGTTCTGTGTTATTAGTTACCCAAAATCAGCTGGAAAAGCTGCTGGCTTTTATCTCTGAAATGGAACTGAATATATGCTCAATCTCCAGTGATGGGAATGAAGAATCATTCTGTCAATTCCCTTCCTGCCAGCTGATGCCAGGGTCAGAGAAGTAGGTCACACCTTTCTGGTTTTGAGATGGAGCAATACTTATTTTAGACCAATTTGTTCTGAGCATGGAGCTCATCTGCTGGGTTGAACCGGGGCATTGTTGCTTTCTCTAGTGCATTGTTCTGTTCTCCCGCTAATTATCTCCAAATGTTTCTTATGCCTGGAACACAGTAGTAGTGATGAAAAATGGGCTCTCTTCTCTTAACCCTTCGACCTGTAATTTGGCTTTCCACTCCCACCTAGATGCTTTCACTTTCCTGCATCCACCAGCACTGCGTTAGTCTGACACCTGCCTGTATCAGATTTGCTGCCCCATAACCTCCTCTCTTCTGTTCTGCAAACTGAGTAGGAGAGTGCAGGAACATGGTCTTGGTTCCAGCATTTGCTGGATCATGGATCATGGTGTTTGCTTTACATCCGTCAGTGCAGAAAAAGGGGCATCTCATATGCCTGTGGCCCTGGGAAGGGGAACAGCCACAGTCACTCCAGACCTTCTGCTTTGGACATGACCTTCCCAGAAAATCTGCTCAAACTCTTTATTTGTAGGGCTTGTTGCAAGCTGATTCTAAGAGATGGGGTTTGGGTAAACAGTAGTGCCCCTCAGATGGGGTTTCCTTATGAAGAATAGGCAGCAGATATTAGATCACAGGTGAGCAGATATGTGAGAATTGAAGGCTGAAGAAAGTGAGGAGTGACATCTGTGGGTTCCTACAGGTGACTGAGGTTAGAGAGAAGAAGGAGAGGGCAGACTTGCTGCAGATGAGTAATGGAGGAAGTGCCTGGAGGTCATTGGACTAGGGCATATCCCATCCTACAAAATAGTACAATGTCCAAACACATTCTCATTACACTCCTTTACACCTCAAATCCTTTTGCTTCAATTTGGTGGTATTTCTTTTCCAGTTTAGAAAACTAACCTGTCAACCCAGCATGTGCAGCTATTGAAGACAGGTGTAGTCCCCTTGGGAGGGGACCTTTGGGGGCCTGGCAGGAGTAGTCCCCTGGGCCAGTACTCCCATTTCAGCGCAGAGGGCAATTGTGCCCTGGCTGGTGCAGCGTGCCATGTCTGTGCTGTCACCTAGAGTGCTCCCTCAGATCACTGGCAACACCTCTCAGCCTTCACAAAACACTTAGAAGCATCTGCAAGCCATTCCTCTCCAGAAGAATATGAACACTGAGTGCTATGAGCTTCTGCTCTCTGCCTGCCTCGGTCCTGCACCTTCCCATGCTGATTCCACAGAGAAATGCCTCAGAGTAATTGCAAAGGCCAATGCACTGTCATCACATTTGGCTTGTTTTATAACTGTCCAGTCTCATAAAGCACTGGCATTTGGTTAGGTTGGAAGCAGATCACAGCTGGAATAGCACTGCTCCATGTCTCTGGTGAGAAAGGCTGAGCTTTTGTTTATGTTGGTGTTGTCTGCCCTGCAGCTCACAAGGGCTGGGCTGAGACTGGTGATGCTTCAATGCTCTGATGATTTTGGAAGCCTCTCTGGAGGCTTCAAAACGCTGAAACTGACCCATAGCTCTTCTCCATCTCTCTCACAGACCAGTTCTTGTCCGAGCCCCTTCTCTGGTACCACAGCCCAGGAACCAGTACTGCAGCTCAGCTACAGAATGGCTTGTCTTTTAATACTGGACAGTCTGCTGTAGAGACGAGTTTCTTTAGGCTTTTTTTTTGTAGAGACAGGTAATGACTGGGCAAGAGAAACTGCCCTGTTAGCTGAAGGCCATGTGACAGTCCTTGGAACTGCTGTCACTCTTGTGTCCATACAGCTTATGAAGTGAGTTTGCCAAGGTGAGAGTTGGTCCCTACAGCTGAAAGACAATTCTTTGTGACAAGAATCTTGATATTTGTTGACTGTAATTACACAAAGAGACCATGCTGCTAATCTAATCTCACCTTCTGCCTCATTCAGATGAGGCCTGTACCTGTAATGTCTGCAACAAGGCTAATAATTCACTGTTAAGCTAAAGAACATGTTTTAGGACGACAGCAAATCTTGTTTTAAGAGCTCTAAGGGTGGAGAATAAAACTCTCTCCTACATCATTTGTTCAAGTGATTAACTACTGGCATTATTGCAAGATTTAATTTTTAAATACTTGTATTATTTCCAGTTTCATTTTTTCCCAGCTTTTACTTTGAGTTTCTGGATCTGGTTATAGTTTTGTTTATTAGCTTTTTGAAGTCCTTTAGCATCTCTCACAGTCTCCTGCTGAGAATTGTTAATAGAGTTAGACCAAATCACCACCAAACCTTCCCTTCGGGAAACCGAATAGGGAGATGGAAGGACTTCAACATCCTGATCTTTCTCGCTCGCTGCAACATCTGGAATCGGATGATGTGTGAGGTTGAACCAATCGTCTGTTCAGAGCAGCATCTGACCACCTATTTGATGATGCTTAAATACATCCTGCGGAAAGTACTTCTTTTACTTGCGGCTGTTTTCTAGACCAAAGCCGTCTGTGAATATTTTCCGCTGCCTAACGCGACGGACCAAAGCGCGGAGCCGAGGGCAGGCGGTCCCTGCCGTGCGGCGGGAGAGGTGCGGCACCGCCGGCCCCGGGCAGCCGCGGCTCCTGCCTCGGGAAACACAACCTGGCCGCTCCTTACCAGTTCATCGCCATCGACCTCTTGCTTCCAGTTTTCTGTCGCTTATTTGCTATTGCCCTCTAGTGGAAAGAGGGTGGCCGGTGGCTTGGCTTCCCAAGCGCCGTTTTCTCCCGTGGCTTATTGCTCGGGGGCTGTCTTCTTGGTTATATGATGTTGCAATCTTGTTTACATGGATTTTAACATATAGCTTTGTTACTCAGTTTTATTCTATGCAGGGGACAAATATGTGGTCTCTGCGATTGATAACTAATGTGCTGTGTCTGGGAGTAGAACAGGCTTCCTTGCTCATCAATGTGCCTTACAAGGGAAACTGCAGATGTTCCCATTTCAGGCTTATAACAATTCAGTCATGCAGAGTCAGAATTCTGAAGTGAACTTTGTGTGTGCTGCCAGCACCCACCAGCCTGGTACAAGGAGTGATCTTCTCTGGAAGCAGAAATACTGCCTTTTTACTGTTTGTATTTCTATCTGAAGTCTTTGCTTTTATTATAAAGAGTGAACTATTTAAAGCACACTCTTTACAATCAATCATTTCACTTTTTCAGACAAGCCAAATAATTTATTGAACGATCCTGGCTAATCAAAGTCTGTCTTCTTATACAGATCCTAGAAGATGGTTTATTAATGAGACCTAGATTTTTTTCCCTGGTTGTAATGCAGGGAGATCTTAATAAGCAATGAATTGCTGTGTCTGCAATCACTTTTGAGAGGCTTAAAAGGAAAACAATAATACTATGACTAATATGATTGCTCTCCCTGCACCGCCATCCGGCGGATGCAAAATTCATTTCCTTTTGTAAATGTGAAGGGAAATTCTCCTACTGATATCACAGCTTGCAAACTTGGACCAAGCTGATTCTCACTCGTAACGCAGTTTCCAGACCAGTGAGGAAAATGTTGGTTATTCTTTAATTTTAGTTGTTTCATATTAGAAAAATAAGATTTCCAGTCTCTCTCATCTACAAAAAAACATTTTCTGTCTTGTAATGGAAACCTGTCTGGGTCTTGAAAAAGAGCTGTGACAGCTTCCCAGACTCTCTGCTCTCAGTATAATGGAAAGCCCAAGCCACTGAGCAATGCTACTGTGGCTGGTTTTGGAAAAAAGGTTGAGCTCTGATTTTGATTTTCAGATAATCAGTGTGTGGGCTATTAACAGCAGAGCCTAGGGTCAGACGCAGCACTGCATTTTTGGTTTGGGGTGGAGAGGTTTGTGTTGGAGAGGTTTGGGGGCAAGGATTAACTCTTTACTCTTTCCCTCTGGGATTGAAGACTGAAATAAATGAAAGCAATTTGTGGTGCTCACAACCTCATACCTGCTAGTCTGCAAGTGTGACCTTACAACGAGATGCTTCCCAGGGCAGCAAAACTCACTGACCACTGACTATGTTGGACATTTCACTGTTCCAGAGGAATCTAGAGAAGTGAGTACTGGGAGTGGATGGAGGTAATGTGAAAGACTGAGCCCTTCAGCTGAGCACACAGCTGTTAGGGTTCTGTCATTGCCTGCATCTCTCTCTCTTTCTGGATCCTACATAAATCAATGCAACAGCTGCAGCAATAAGATTTCCTGTGCTTCTGTGCAGGAGGGCTGTGGAAGAGGAGCAGAACATGACCAACTCTGGCATTTTGGCTGCTGCAGGTGAGCCAAGAAATCACCAGGAAGTGACATCTGTCCCCTGGAGACAGCCCATGCTGGCACCACGGCTCCAGTCCTTGCATGGGAGCCTTGAGGTTTTCTTCAGAGCCCATCAGCTCTCCAAAGGGATTCTGCAGTGTGGGATATTTGGGGCCAGGATGTCTGGAGGTGAGAAGTCCTGCTGCCTCACAGTGCTGCCAGCGTGTTCCACTCCTGAGTCATTCCCTTGCCTATTTGCTTTTGGTATTTATTTATTTATCACCGAGGTGTCGGCCCAGAGCAGGCTGACTGTGCTGAACTCCTTCAGTGGCCTGGTGGCTGCTGCCAGCCCTGACAAAGTCCTGCAGTGCTGGGAGTGTTTCACACAGAGGCAAGGGGGAGAGAGTCCTGTTCCTGTGAGAGCAATGCCACCACAAGCTCCCATCAGAGGCATGTCTGGCTCTAGGTAACGAGTGCAGCAGCACAGGGTAACCTGCTTTCCCCCTCACTACAGAGCTCCTGGCTCCCAGATCTGCTCCCTGAACCGGCTAGGGGGGTAGAAAGAGGTTAAGAGGCATATCCTTTGCTGTAATTATATCCTGTTGCTAGAGATATTGTGCTCTGCTTAAAGAAATCATCATAATGCTGCCTCCCGGAGAAGGTAATTACTGTGCATCTTATGAACATGTGAATGTCTGCTCAAGCTGCTGTCAGCAGCAAGTTTCAACACATCTTACATACCAGGCATTTTACAGTCTTAGTTTTATTTGTTTTCATCACCCCTTGCCTTGTGCTTTAGTTTTCATTAATGGATCTGGGTTTTTTTTTCGTTTGTATTGGTTTTCTTTTTCTCTTTTTTTTCCTTTTTTTTTTTTTTAAGAGGCCAGAGTTCATGTCTTTGATGGAGTATTTGGGTGGTGGCCACAGCTCTTATTTTCTGCATTTCTATTGCTCTGTGGTGGCTTGAGGGGCACCATCTGGAAGATGTTGTTTCCAAGCCATTCCCATATGGTAGGATCCAGGAGGGCCTGGTTTCCTACTCTGATCCCAGGTAAAATGGACTATACCGCCATTGACAAAACTTGGTGTCACTCTCCTCTAGCATAACTGCACAGATTTAAGCCCACAAGACAACTTATATTTCCTGTTGTACTTTGTGAACTTCTCTCTCTCATGTTGAAAAAGAGTTGGTGAGGGATGTCAGACCTTTGAGCTTTCCAAAACCAAATACCTGCCTGGTTGGCAACCAGTGCTGTGTCACTGTGTGGTGGCTAAAGTTTTGGAGGCTCACAGTCTGATTGTTCTGTGCCTGGAGACTGCCATGTTTTCAGGCCCTCATCCTTTGGCTTTGCCGGGACATTTGAGCCAAAGAGCTGGGGCAATACCAAAGAGCCCTGGTTTGTCACAGTAAGAGTGATTCAGATACTTTTTCTTTCTCAAAGGTCCCTCTTACTTGCTTTTCCCTAGCACTCTGTAATTTGCCTTCATGTAGGGTCACAGTGTGTGACCATGATATCCTGCATTGCTGTACAAACATCCTGTCCATCTCACAGACAGCTCAGGGAAGGATCTGAAACTACTCCTTAAATTTCCTCTTTGTGAAAATTGCTAAGGCTTACTCTTGCAATGCTGAAGCTGAATTATCTTAGTACCTTTACTGATTTATTGTGTTTGTGGCCAGTCTTCTGTGCATGTTAACATCTGCTATGTTGCATCCTGAGGTGGTTCCATCCTGGTGCTCTGTCCATCCCTCTCTGTGATTCTTGATGAAGCCTGAAAGGCAGCTTGGCAGCTGGAGAATGGAAGGTGCTATAATAAATGTTGTTGTTAAAAATAACTGAAGCTGAATTATAAAGAAAAAATCAATCTTATTCAGTCCTAGCCCAAGGGGAGAATGGATGTGAGGGATTGGGCAATCCTTCTGTAAGTTCTTTCTTTAGACTATATTTAAACCATACCAAGAGCCAGATTCTCAGCTGGTGTCAATTGTTATTGACTTCAGTGGAGTGAAGCTGGTTTACACAAGTTGAGGCTGCTAAATGCCAGTATTTGGATGGAGCTGAGGCAGTTGGAATTACTTCTGCAGAAATCTCTAGTCTGATGCTGCTTCAAAAGCTCTGAGCCCTCCTGAGTGCTTGAGCTATCAGGGCTCTGATTTAGCAGCTCTTTGAGATGTGAATGGCTATGAAAAGGCCTTCACTTGGGTCAAAATTTGCTCTAGTCCTACCTAGGTTCTGGAACTCTCATCTCTGTCATTATTCTGTATCCATTGCTTTAGACGGGCTCCTCTGAAAAACTCTGCAAAACCTTTTTTACTCGCTACTTCACTGGCATTATCTCCTGTCTAGACACTCTAATTATGGGAACCAGGGAGCACACAGTGTGATGTGTAGATAAACCTGGGTAACTCCAAAGCAACAGACTGCTGCTTCCATTCCTCCCCAACTGCCCTCCAAACTAGTTTTGCCCATTTGTTGCCTACTCCAGTATGGTCGTTAGCAATATGGAGACTGTCCAGTGCCACCTGGGCAATATTCATTTGAATTTTGCATTCAGAAGCAAATGTTCCAAGCCATAGAAATGGAGAGGCAAACCTCAAATTGCAGCAATAGTGGGTTGACCTTCCCTACTTCTGTTTTTCAGGATGCCTAAAAACTCTGGATTAAATAAACAACCTCCCCCACCACCACTGTCAGCAGAATGCATTAAATCTGTAAGCTGATTTGAGTAATTTTTGGGTACTCATATCCATTCTAATTCCCTTCTTATCCATGGACTTGTTTTTTATTTATGCCAGCACAGGCTGTATCCAAACTCACCTTCTATCTATTTCAGCATTTTTTTTAATAAGAGCTTTTAAAGCTACTGATTTAAAAGGAGACCATCAAATAATCAATACAGTATAGACTATTGGAATTAATTTTATTGTTTCATTTGCTGTCCACAGTATGTCACCTCCAGAAGCGTGTAATGAGAAGAAAACACCACTTTTTTCTATGGCCCTTCTTGAATATGTCATCTTTCCTGATTCCTTGCTGTAACTGGTCCCAGACAGAATTGTGTGTAATACTTAGCAAGGCCCCTGGGATTCAGATTCTTTCTCAAGTCTCTGCACTTGGAGTGCCACACGGGTTTCCATGGGTCTCTGCAGCAGCTGGGGCATGTGAGAATAATCTGTTTGCTGCATTTTGACTGCAAATCCATGTGCTTTGAAGTGATTATAGGCAGGGATTTTTTAATTTGCTTTTTGTTTTCTTGATAGCAGCTTTTGAAAATCACTGTATTGGTCCATGGGAGAAGTGCCAAACAGCTTCTCTGCTCCTAGGGAGGCAGTTTTTGCACGCCTGGCAGTGACATGAGTGACTGAATGCTCTGGGACGTGCATTTAAGGTCCAGCTCTTTAAAATCTGGATCAAAAACCATCTTTTTTTATGAGTCCTTTTTTTATGAGACCTGTTATGGAAACATGCCATGAACATGAATGACTTGAAAAAAATGGATAATAGAGCAGGTTAATGGGTGACTTGGATGAATCTCCTGGCTTTGGATTCCAACAGGAGCTGTTGAGTTTGAGCTGCACAGTGCTGTCTCTTTGGCAAAATTGCACAGGTTTAATTAGAATCTGTTTCCCAACCAATGGAAAATCTATCTGGATGATCTTCTTTCTGTGTAAGCTTGGGATTTCGTGTGAATTCACCTAGGACACATCAGTCTATCTTTATACAGAGCTGAATTTGGTGGCTGATGTGTTGAGAGAGTGAATCTCCAATCCTGAGCCCCTAAAGTCAAACTCCAGGTAGGATTTCTAGACCATTTGATGTGGGAATGATCTCAGCCTGCATTTAGCCAAATATGAGACTCCAGATGGAGCTGTGGCTCTAGGACTTTTCCCAAAGGAGACTTGGGAAATATCAGAGTGAAGGCCAGGCCAGCTGCATGTATGGAAGTGGGAGCTCATTTCTCTGCTCCCCAGCCTTTTCTACTCTCATGCTGGTGATTTGTTTTGTGTTGGCTTGTTGGACACTTGTTAGCAACCCAGAATTTGGTGCATGCACATGAACCCAAGGAAAAGGAAATCTCTATGTGAGGAAAACACAATTTTTTCACTTCTTTCCCCCCTCCCCCCTATCACTTTATCACCATGTTGCTGTGAATGGATGCACAGACATTGTGCTGCAATGGCTTCCTGCACCAGATGCAGCTCTCAGCCAGGCTATAACCAGTTCTCCCATGCACCAGGGTGACACAGCCACATCATCCCTTCTCCCTCTGTTGATTTTTGGAATGGATCATCTTTGTTACCTTTTTCATTGCACTGCTTTAAATCTGATGTAATAGCAGGAAGCTGGTTGGCATTATTCTGTATCAGACCTGTAGGAAAAGTAGGTTTGTACTTCCTACACTGGTTTGAAGGTAAGGGTGCCAGGCTGGGTGTGCACTGAATGTCCCACTATGGTTATTTTCCTCCTTTCCTTGCTGGGGGATGTTTCCACAGAATGTACTATGGCAGGCTTTGAACTGATTTGTTGTTCCTTTTTTTACAATGAAATTAGTTCACTTGTTTTATGTAAACTCTCCATGAGATTGTTTACTTTGGCACAGGGATCCATGTGCTTTCGGAGATGCAAGGAATTTAGCTACTGGGAGCTTGTTTAGTTTGTTGCATTTGCAAAACAGATGGTGGAGGGGAAAATGTATGTGTAGGGAGGCTTTAGGACAGGATTTGGTTAATGTTTCCTGCCTCTGTAGTTTTCTTTGTTGTTTTCTGGCTGAAGCAGGACAGGTTTTTATCACAGAGAGAAGAAAGACAACACATAAGAACTGATATGCATTTTGCACAGAGGGAAAAAGAAATATAATTTGAATTTGAGCTGTTATTTTGTGGGCATCTTTGCCAAGGTGGAACTCCCCATTTCATGGGCTGGTAGAGGTACAGAAGCACCATGGGGACCTTGTACATTGACTTGGCTCTGCTCTCTGGAGCCCCATGGGCCTCAGCAGACCTCTGAGGAATCTGTGATAGCATTGCTGTGCTGCTGCAGAGCAGAAGGAGGGAAATCTTCATGAGATGTGTGCCCCAGAGCTGGCTGGGGTGGGGTGAGGCCATTCCCATGACACTTGGGTGTCCTTTCAGTTAATGCTCTCAGGTACAGCTCTCTGCTGAAGCAAGAAAGGGCAGTTGTCCCCAGTGGAAAACTGAACCAGAGAGTAGAGGAGGCTGGACCTATTCAAAGCCCCACAGAGGATGCCTGAAGGAGAATGAGGGTGGATCCCAGCACTGCTCAGCCAACAATTTGAGCCTTGTGCCAGGCAGATCATTTTTGAACAGGCCAGAGTTTCCCTGTTCCAAGGGCCAAATTAGTGCCAAGTTTCAAGGGATTCTTGTAAGGCTCTGCCATGTCCATCTGTGGTGGGTTATGCATGCTGGGTTGTAGGGCACTGGGAGAAGTGTCGCTTTCCACTGTACTTCCTAACTGATAAGCTGTCTGTTCTCATGGGCTCTGCCACTCCACTTTATATATTTGGGACACTTAGCCAAAATCCTCTCAAATCTTCATGTCTTGTCTTTGGGTTTGTTATGGGTGGCAAGCAACTCCCTCTTTGCAAGATCCTCACGGGAAGGATCTTGGAGTGATCAGCCCTAATCAAACTTGGCATTTGCTCAGGGCAGGATCATATTCCCCTGCATTCCTCCATGGATATGGCAGGCAAAGAATCTGTCACCGTGTCTGATGACCTTGCCTGCAGTGCAAAGTGCCAAGAATGCCCCATGTTTTCTCAGGGTGGGGTGCTGTCCACCACCAATGGCCAGCACAGCGTGATGATGGGGTGAGCGTGCCCTGGGATTGCTGGGGCATTTGCTGGTGGGCTTGGTGGGGGAGGAGCCCACATGCCACCACCTGGTTATTTTGGGCAATGGTCTGAGCTGCTGAGCTGGATCTTTCACAGCTTCCTCCAGTCTTCTGCCCCTACAGAAACATTTCTCAGGCATTAATGCTTTGCCCATCTAGGTGTTGTGTTTCTGAGTGACCTCTGTGCTTCCCAGTATGAGCCTTATGTTGTGCATATGTTTTTCCCCTTCTTCAAATCTCAGAGCTGAAAGGCAGGGGTTATAGGTGCTTGAGCATTTTGCAAACCTCCAGTGACAGAAGGATGGCTGTCTTGCAGGTCAAAGAGTTTTCTGTCTGCTTATTGACTTATTTTTTTACCAAGGCTAGAAGGGTATCAATTACATTTGGACAGATGCTGATGAGGCAAGTGGGGACTTTATTAGCAACCATTTAACCCTTGTCTCTTTTATGAGTTTGAGAAGTCTTATATCCCTCTAATTTCCATATGAAGAAGTTGAGGCATAATGAGTTACAGTGGTTTGTCCCAAACAAGTCTAACTAGAAAAGTGCTTGAAATTCAAATTTCTTCTTAATCAGTCAGATTCTTGATAAGCATGTCCTTCTCCCATCTGTGTGAAGAAAGAGGGCATCTTTCCTAAATAGGAATTACTCGGAGCACGCAGTCTTGCTTCTCCTAGTGTGCCTAAATGAGCAAAGAGGTGGCTGGAGCAGGAACAAACCATTGTCATGGATGAACCAGCTAAGAAGAATAACAGAAGTCAATGTCTTCCTTTAGCAAGATGACTTCTGCTGCATGTGCTGTAGCATTTCAGTGCCCTGTTGCAGGGTTTGCCTGCAAGGTGAAATGTAGCCTCCAGGCATCACCTTGGAGCAGAGCTCTCCAGGATAGGCTGGATTTTGCCTGTAAGTGTGGTTGCCAACACCTGCACAAAGCAAAGGCAAAACAGACCTGAAGAGCAGCATTGGGTACCTGTTTGACCATGGCAGGGTGCATGGCCAGGTGAAGGAGTGAGCAGAAGCAGCCCTGAAGGTGAAAATTATGCTGGCAGGGTTTTCTACTGGCTCCAGCCCTGTGTATCTTTACTCTTCCCCCATCTGGTGTTAGAGCCAAACCTATCTCATAATTATTCACTTACAGATTAAGCCCTGCAGCCAGCTGTGGGAAATGCAGATGTATGGCACCATGCAGCATGTACAGGGAGGGCCTGGCCTGCTCCATGGTCCTGCCTGGAGTCCCATGCTCTTCCCAAACTCTATTTGTGATGCAGGTAAACTGTAAAGGAGGGGAGAGTGTGTAAGACAAGGGAGGTATACCAGTGTGTCTGCATTTTTCTGCCTCTTTGCAGGCTTTTCAGTGAAAGACAAAATAGTTGCATGGCCCTTGGTGTTATGGATTTGCAGTTTCCCTATAAAAATCAAGATTTGGATCACAGGCCCGTGTTGGTACACACTACACAAACAGCTAAGAAGAAGAGTGTTCCTGTCAAGCTTTAGGACTAGGTACCATATAAAAGGACAAAGCAGGATAGCTCGTGGGTGGATTAGAGCTGGAAGGAGAAAGTGACGGTGCAGTGGAAGGGTGTAGTGGAAAATCAGGAATTGCACCTTGCAACTGGTCTAACCAGGACCCTAGAGGAGAAAGTTTCCAGGTGTTGTGGAAGCAGCTCTGCACATCTTTATGGGGAGATATTTGGCAAAGAGCTAATTCTCAAACTTTGGTATGTGACCCCTCACTTAACCACTGATTGGTGAGTCCTGCAGGACACCACCGCCACAGTTCATGGGAAGAGACATTTAGAAAGGGAGTAAAAGGAAGTCAATAGGATAGGAGATAATGTCAGGAATCCCTGAGATGTCCTTGCCTTGGCTGGCCTTTTCAGACCTTGTGCACTCTCTGGCCTGCCCTTTTGGCTACAGTGCCTGTTGTGGTACCAGTGCAAAACCACTGGTGTGTACAATTTGGGGACTCCTGTGGTAGGACAGGACAGGACAGGATGTTTATTGGGAAGGGTAGGGGTGAGGAAGACAAATACACCAGGGATGGTAGGTTGGTAAGAGAAGGGCTGTGGGTCCTGCATAGATTGAAGTTGAAAACTACTTTGTCATCTGGTTGTGCAGGAGTGTCTGAGGAAGAGGGTATGTGTGATGGACAGGAAGGAGAGTTGCCTGCATGTGTGCATAAAGAAGTACCTGCAGCAGCTGTTGCAATTGTTTTAATAAAGGAACATTTCCCTGAATTTCTCTTTTGCCACCTGAGGGCCCTTCCCAGGATGCCCTTGCTGAAGTTGCTGTTTGCTTTCCAGGGCAAATGCAGTACACACACACAGAGCAAACCCACAATCCCATCAGCACATGGCTCCTCTTCCTTTTGCTAACAGGCAAGGGGGGATGCGGGGGTTGGAATAATGACAGAGCTGATTATAATTAGTATTTTTTTATGTCTGAAGAGTGAAAGTCCTGCCCAAGTCCCCCAGCTGAGCACAAGCCAAAGTGCTAAATCCCTGTAGGGGTGTGTTTCATTACTGATGCTCTGCATGTCGAGGCCGGTCGCGGGGTCTGATGCTGTGTGTGTGGAATTTTTGTGGCTATTTTCTATTGTGCCAGTGAAAAGCAGGCACATCCGTATAATAAAAAGGAAACTTGAAGGTTTCCACGCCTACATGGAGGTGAATGCTTGCAGCATTAGTGTTTTTAATGAGCATTTTACCTTCACACAACTTTTCTGTATGATCACATTGCAAATGATGGAGCAAATGTTACTGGGGTTGGAATATGATGGGATTCTCAATGGCCCTTCCACAAAAGGTTTTGGCTACTCCTTGGTTAGACTGGTCTGTAGCTGGCTTGTTTTATAGTCTCATAATTCTTCACTGGGCAGCCTGTGCTGAGTTTGATTCATCCCTGACTGTTCCTCTTTCAGGAACAGGGCTCTGGCACAATGATGGGGTCTGGGAGGCACCGATGGCTTCCTGATCATATCTTGACCAGCTGGGTGATCTCAAACAGGTCTTTTGCTCCTCAGGACTTTTTTTTCTGTGTGCCTGATGTCACACACAGATTGAAGGCTGAGCTGGGTATGGAAGTTGCCTTTAACCGGGCTGTCTACACAGTGTAGTAGTAGTGAGGAGCTGCCCTTCCCAAATCAGTACCCTGCAAGTACTGATTGCTTCAGTAGGCTGAAAGAAACCCTTAGCACACACCAAATGGACAGGAGAAAGTTATTCCCTATGTATGACACCTTAGAGGTACCTTTAACTGGGAATGGCTGCAATCCTGCAAGCTTTCAAAGATCATCCAAGCCTTTTGGACGTGAAAAATGTAGAGAGCTCCAGGAGTGTTGACAACTTGGATTGTCTTTGCACCTGTGCAGCCCTTGGTTGCTTAAAGCAAATCTCAACCATCAGAGTATGTGTGTCACTCCCCTGAGAGAGAGGCTGCCTGGACACAAACCCTGGAGCTCCCAGGCATCTCTTCTCTCTGTCCCCCTCACTAAGCAGTGGAGTGTTGTCCATACTGTATCTGTGTTTCTCTTGCCACCAGAGCAGGTAAGAGCATGTTCGGACACAGGCCCACAGGTGGCAGCTCACAGCTTCTGCACCCTGCTTCAACCTTGTCTCAGGTCAAGAAGAAGATGTTTCCCTATGAGGTGGCTCATTGTCTTTCTCTTTCTATCAGCAAAAATTCCACTGGGAATAGGCTGAACCACACCAGCCTTGGTGGCTGCTGACATTCCAGGATGGGTGTCTCTTCATCTCCCACACAGCTGGCCCATGTACTGCTGTTGCTCAACCTCCTTCTTTCTGCCCTTTTAGCAATGATGTAGACAAAAACAGCCTATAAATCTTTTCAGATTGTGAGCTTCAGTGCCTGATCCTGGATCTCTAGTCTGTACTTGTAATACCTGCAACTCCAACGGGATCTGCCATTCCAGGGGTGAGATGCTTCGGGCTTTCAACTTTGCACCAAAAAATACATTCAGCTGTTTGACAGAGGTCTGAGGTTTTCTCTGAAACGTTATTATTATTTTCACTGGATTTTTTTTGACCTTCCAAATGCTATTTTTTTTTCCTCCTCTCCCCCAGAAAAGCATGCTCAGCAGCTAAAGGAGAAAGCTGGCTGGAGCATGCAGACTGTGAGCAGTGTAGGAGCTGCCGGGAGAGAGGAAGGGCAGCAGGAGGGCTGGACAGGGCACGTGGCTCCTGCCCTCAATTAGCCTGTGTGGCCATCACTGTTGAAACAAAAGCACAGCAGGTCTCTAAGGAGTTTTTCTTGTGGGTCTTGCTGAACTTATAAGCTTGGGCTGCAGTATAACTTAATTTCCTGAAATGTCAAGAGGCTTAAACTAGCTGCCTGCTCTATTGGTGTTGGTTTGGGTTTCTTTTAATATATTGTACTTCCATTTCCTGCAAAAAATTTCCTATCAGTGTTTGATGATTGCTTAATAAGAGAAATCAGTAAGCACATGGGAAGTTCACATCCTGCAGATTAATATAACTAATGTTTTCTTCTGGGTTGCCAGGGGTTGGTGGCTTTTTTGGTTGTGGTTTGATTTATTTGTATTTCTATCCTTCCAGCTGAGAACATTGATCTGAAGCTGCATCCAGAAATGTTGAGACCATTGGTGAGCTGTAGGAGGCCTTCAGCAACCACCAGCTTTATTCCCTCCAAAAGGAAAAGGTAGAATTTCCTGGATGAGCAAGCTGGAAGAAGGTATATCAAACTGGGAAAAGTAACAGTGTAAAAGAAGAAACTGCCATGTTTTTACTCCCTGTTTTGTGATAGATTGTGGGTTTTGTTTGATTTTGCAAGAGAAGAGGGCTTATATAATTGTATTATGGATGTGAACTCTTAGGAAGGTGACTGTAAGGCTTGCAGGCAAGCCTGAAGGGTCCCAAATGGATTTGTTGTTATTTTTTATACCTCTGTTTCTTGATAAGCCTTTATCTTATTCCATAGGTGTGATTTTTGAGTCCTGTTAGCTCTTTATTCAAGATCAGTGTTTTGTAATTCTTGTGTGAGCTAACACTCTTTTAGACTGGGAGAAACTGCATTTATAGGGAACCTGATAGAAAATTTAAAAAGCATTTTCTTCATGTTAATTTTCATTACTAACTCTAATACTCCTCTGTCCAGATCTTTCTTACTTCAAAGTTTTGTACAGTCTGTCAGCTAACTGCACAGCCCAGGTAAATGGGGGGCAAATAAAACTGCCTGCCATTTGTAAGGGTTTTGAATTTTTTGTAAGTCTCTGAGTGTGGTGTTGAGCAGGCAGCCACAGAGAGCCACCCATTGGGAAATATTTGGCAGAGGGACTGACTGACAATTTAGACTGTCTGAACACAGGCCTGAAAGGAAAATCTTGTGTTGTGACTGTTTGCTTTCCAAATGTCTCTTGCAATTTGTATCCTCTCCCAGCTCTGTTTCATGGTTCTCATCTCCTTTCCTCACATAAGACCGTGGTTTCCCAGGCTCTGGGGGAGAAAAGAACCTAGCCAGAAATTGTAATGGAAACCCTTTCCTGATTAGGTGTCAGGAATTTATTGAAAATAATGCAATTTTTATGCCACTTCCAATATTTTAGAATCCAAGGTCCAGAAAGAGAGAAAATGGTCAAGCAAAAATAAAAAAGCAAAACATAATGAGCATTTTAATCCTTAAATGGCAATTGGCCTTGGTCTGGAGCTGAGGAGGGCACCAGCTTTTCTGAGAAGGAGCAAAGCACATTTTCTCATCATGCCACAGACACAGGTAATATTCTTTTGCTCGGCTCCATCCCATTTCAGTGCCTTTACATATCCCATATATTGGAGTATCAACTAATTACACAGTAATGTCTTGGTTCCTAAAATATTGGAGAATATTAAGACACTGAGGTAAATGAACCTTGGGGTAGGGTATTGCCTGATGCAGAGGGAAGATTTGTTAATTTTTTGTTGTTGAGTGCTGGTGTCATCCCTTTGTGTGTATGTGTGCACACTCCTGGATGCAGAAAGCACTGGTGTCTAATCACATTCCACAGAAGGCAATTTGAGATGATTAAAAAAAATGTTCTATTTACTTATTTTTAAGGAATGTAATTGCAAGCAGGCACTTCTATCATGGCAAAGCTTAGACAAGGTGTTATGAAAGAAAAAAATCAGTCAAACCCCAGAATTTTAGGTAGAATCATGTGACTGCTTGCAGTTGTCCTCTGGCTGTTCAGACTCAAGGCTGTTTTTGACTGTTGTTCAGGCTGGTTTTGACTCAAGGGGAGACTCTTTTTACTGTCATAGAGGGCGAAGGATGCAGTGACTGATGGTTTTGTGCCTGGCCAGTGTGAAGGCAATGGATTGTAAATCCATGTACCTCCTTACTAATATAGCCGTCACTTTGCATTAATCTGGCCACTCTCACCACCCACATTTGTTACAGCTTCATTATGGGCTACCCAAGCCAAGGAATGTGAGAAGTTTTGCCCTTCACAGATAAACCATTCCCTTTGGAGCCTAGCCCCACTGGCATCCTCTTCTCCAAAGGAGCTGGAAGCAGCTCTTGGTGGGAGAAGCCAGCTGAGGTCACCCAGGAGCGTTGCAAGAGGCTCCCCTGTCTCCTCACCCCAAGGGGCTGAGATATTTAGACAGCTGCCTCTCTATGAATGGGACTCTGGCAAAAGAATTAAGCAAAGATTAAAATCAGTTTTAGCTGTTAAATGTATTCTTTAGACAGCATTTAGCAACTAAAAGGCTAATTATCTTTGAACTTATGCACGTGGTTTTAGATGTGATCCACACAAGTTGCTATTTTTTTCATTTGTCTACAAGGAGCTGAAAATCAGGATAAAAATGAGATGCTGGTGTCAGTAAGGGCACAGCTTTGTGCGTAGGCTGGAGGCAGTGCCTGATCTGCAGGGAAACAAGGCACCTAGTGAATGAGAATAGGTTACAAAAATTACTTAACACTTGTCATTTAAACTCTCCTGTTTAATAGAAGTTCATGCTCTTGATTACGGAAATGCAAGTGTGCATGAAGGTAGGAAAATGGGACTGCTCTGGGAGAAAGCCAAGCTCCTAACTGCAGGGAAAATTTACTCTGGATGATGATGCTTGCAGGGCACAGAGAGTGAAATCTGGGAGGTGAAGAGCACTGCTAGTCCTATGTAGGTCAGTGAAGAGCAAATCAGATTGAGTTTTAGATAGTGCTGTGGGGAGATAAGGAGGAATTTGATACTGAGTTGCAATAAAATAGGGAGAGGGTCTCCATGCCCCTGTGCTGAGTGGGTGCTTTGGAAAGCTGCTCAAGATAGTCATGTCAATGAAAATACAGACAAAGGGAGGAGGTAACATGGTTGATAAAAGGTTGGTGCTATTTAAAAAGCCTTTAGGGAAGCAAGTAAGCATTGCCAAATGGTGATCAAAAATTCTAGATCTTCCCATCCAGTACGAGCCAAATTATGACATAAGAGAAACTTTTTTTCAGTTTGTTTGGGTTTTTTTTTAACCTTTAGATTACCCTTCAAATATATTTCCAGCCTCTTTCTTAACCATAAAGCATGCAATTGTTACAGAAATGGATCCAGGAATCAAAAGTGAATTTTTCATACAGCCATGAAGGAGGGCTGATTGGAAGCCTTTTCTTGCTTGGCCTTTCACACAGTTAAAGAAATCTCTCTTGCTCCCTGTAACCAGCTCTCTCCTTGCCTAAACACCCAGCTCATGTATTTGCTGGAGATGGTGTTTCTCAAATTTCTTTTCCCTGGAGTCTGTGATCTGTCCACATGTTTTGTGAAGGGTGACTGAGGTTACAGGCAATCCACCAGTTGAGAGCTTACCTGTGCTGAGCAGGCAGGAAGGATGCCTTTACAAGCATAGTATCTTGCACTTATTTTTACTAAATTAAACCTCCCCACCTCCAATTTTCACAAATTATCAAGATGATTTTGCTCTTCTATATGTCAGCTCATCTTAGCTTTTTATTTTGCCTGCAGAAGTGGCATACATATTGTCAATTAATTAATGTGATTTTCTTTATGAAACTATTGAAAGGAACTAATTTCTAGGATCAATGCTGTCAAGCAGAACACCCAAGATGATGTGACTTATGGAATGCTTATCAGGTGTACCAGCTACAACACTTTTTTGCTCTGTTTAGGAGATTAATAGTTATTTTTGTCTTATTCTTTCTGTTTCATAAAAGCATCTCATGGGAAAGAAAAAAAAGCTGGTAGAAAGTAGTTAAAGAGATGTCTTGGGTCCAGAGCTCAGTCCATCTGACATCAGCTGAGACCTTCTGATACCATGTACAGGTAGAGTCCCAGCCTGACCTGTCCTGACCCTCTGCAGCTTGTCATACCTCTGTTCTGTCACATGGAAGGTGTGAATCAATAAAGTTAGTTCTGTTAGCCGTGCTGAAGGTTCCTGCATTGATGTCAGAGAACCAATGCTATGAAAAGGCCAAATTCAAGAAAATGTCAATAAGAACTTTTTGCTTCAGTGATGGGCCAGTAGGACAATAACACATTTACAAAGTGAAAGGTATGGATTACGCATTTGAGAAACCCATTAAGGGTTAGTAACATGCCTTAACAGAAGAAAGATCTCCAGCTCCAGCAGCTTTGATTTGAAGGTATCACGGGAAAACCAATTTCTTCTAGCAATTTAACAATGCAAATAGGTTCTAAGGTGATGATGAGAAGATGAATATGTTACCCAGGGTAGAACTGAGCAGCAGCAAAGTGTTGGTGTGGCAAGGTTCACAAAAGGCAGCTTTGAATGACAAACACCAATTTGGGCAAGAGCTTTTCACTTTGAGCCGGCCAGGAGAGGTTAGAAATCCAGGCAGGACATGTTCCTGATGACTCCACTGCTCTGGCTTTTTCTCCATGGCTCTGCTGGTTGCTTACCACCTTGGAGAGGTGCTGCAGGCACTTTCTAGTGGGCTTATGTCATTGGTCAGAGATCTCTGTGTATGTAAAATCAGGGAGACATCCATACCATCCCTGCACAACTGATGTTTGTAGATGATGGGTGAGGCAGTGAGGTCTCAGGGAGCTACACTGCCTTGGGCTATGATCTCATAAGTTAAGCAGGGTTGGGCCTGTTTGTTTTTGGATGGGGACTTAGAAGGAGAAGTTGATTGCTACAGCCAATTTGACATGGTAATTCAGAAGGTGGTGCTCTTCCCCCTAGGTAGCTCAGGCTGACATGCCAGAATGATTAGGCTCACCACAACTCCTAACCTTTTGGAAATAATGTAAACCAAACATCTTCACCTTTCCAGAATGAACATCATGGGACCCCTGCTATTACCCCAAAGTCCCAACCAAATTCCATCTCAAAGCAACCACACCCTGCAGATGGAGATCCACCCTTCCCTTCCAGGAGGATGCAGTAAGCTTTGCTTTCCCTGCTGCGTCCCATGGTACCTGCAGCTGAACTGCTGCAGAGCTCAGGACAGATGGCAGCAGTACTACTGGGGCAGGCAGCAAATGCCCTCTCAATTAACCTGTGCAAGTGTCCTCACTGTTAAGGGACTGTTTAAATGGGAAGTGTTTTCCCACCAGTAGGAATTTTGGAAACCTTGCTGATAGGTGGTTTGATCAATGGCCTCCTTGTGCTGAATGTAGCAGCTGGTGCCTCTCTCTGTTTTGCCTTTGCCTCTTCCTACTGAGCACAGTGCATTGCTCTCACAGCACAGGCACACTCTGCTGCCCACTGCCTTCTTAGAGGGACAAAAAAACTTTTCTTAGCTGTTTTGCGCACCTCTTCATATTCCAGTGTGGCTACTTGGGCCAAATTCTGGAGTGAGGTAAGTTATTTAGCAGCATGTAGGTGTAACGTGCAGCAATTTTCTGTTCTGCGTGGGTGGTAAGGTAGGGGTGCAGCAGGAAAAGCTGCAAAGAGGATGGCATTAGATAACATGCTCTCTGTGCTGAGGGCTGCTGGGAAAGGAGCTCTGGTTACTTTGGCCATGTCTAAAGGCAGATTTGCTCAGTATTTGTTTGTTTTCTAAGCAGTGAATATGCTTGTATGCATTCTTCTCTTTTGCTTTAGCTTAAACCTTTCCTAATCCTGTTAGCAGAGATAAATCTCCCTGAACCACAAGCTAGTGTCTGCACGGGAGTTTGCACGAGCTGAATTAATTCTGTGTGAAATCACACAGGGTGCCCTTGTGTGGGCAAACACAACCTCACAAACACAACCTCACAAACACAACCTCACAAACACAACCTCACGTTCCTTCCAGCATCCTTGTCTTTCCCTGCCGCACTTTCCCTGCCTGCCCTCCCCTCTTGGCAGGGGAGGTCACATGGTAGCATCTCATGCTCAAATTCCACAGGAAAATAAGCAAATCCCCCTTCATCACCAGGAAAAGGGCAGAGTGAACCCAAACTAGGCTTTCTGTGTGAGGTCTTTGAAGAAAGACTCCCTTGAAGGGCTGTGTGCCAGCAGGACCATGTCCCTGACCTAGTGACATGCAGAAGGAGGGGTGCTCCCAGAATTAGCCCCGCTGCTCTGTCCTGGCACAGCACAGTGGGAGAGGCAGCTGGGCTTAGCTCAGGATTTTGCATATTCTTTACCATGCATGTCCTGTCTTGACAGTATTTATGCAAATTTTTAAATAGAGGAAAAAGCTGTCACGTAAAACAAAAAATTCATCCGAAGGCCAAATATGTAGGTTGGTTGGCTTCTGTGTTTTCTTTATTGTTTTTTCCCCAATTAAAAATAAGGTAACCTACAAAGTGACGATCTAGTTTGGTATCCTCATTACATGTTCCAGGCAGTATCTGAGTCACACCATTTGCATTGTGCTTTGTACCCCTTGTGGGTGTGTAAAAGCTCCATTTTTGGATTATTCCTAGGTCCATCCCAGTCAGATGTGCCAGATGAGAGTTCCAAGGTACAGAATTGTGGGTAGTGAAAGTGAATTCTCTCAGGATACAATTGCTGTCAGGACAGGACCCATAGGTCAGTATTTGAGGTAATTGGTTTGGGTGGTCCTGTCCTTGCAATCCCTGTCACCTTTTTGAGTGGAAACACACCTGAAGTCAAAAGAAATTTCCAGTGGATTGTCTTGTCCTTATTTTTATTTCTGGTTGGTGGAACTCCATTGAGTTTAATTCCTACCTAATGCTAAGATCCATCGGCTTTAATTGTTATCAAAAAGCACTTAAAAGGAGCAACAAAAGGAGCTGCTGAAGGATATCTCTTCTTCAGCACTGGAAGAACTGCTGCATGTTCTCATGTCATGAGCAGCCAATTCTCATCAGCATGGACATTTTTTATGCAGGTAGGGGTTTTCTGGCTTGTCTGGACTATTTCACCTGGGTATTTTTGCAGAGGTAACTAGTAAGATTACTGGTTAATACCAACTGTAATAATGTTTTGTGACACAGATTCTTGTTTGCTAAGAGCCAGAGTAAACTAGACTTACCTCTCAGGATCTGCATACCACAGCAGTCCAGAGATCACCACTCTGGAGACTTCTTTTGATGAAGACTCAAGGCCACAGCTGAGATACAGCAATCTAATCATGTATTGCTGATCCTGTTGTCAGCCAAACCTGCCTTTCACATAAGAAAAAACATCTACACTGAGGGTACCACTACCCAGCTCATGTACAAGTGCCTCCATCAGTGAAGCAGCATTTGTGAGCCTTCTCCACCATTACAGGATCATGGAACACAAGGCTAAATATTTTCTCCACTTTAGAGCTAATAGGAAGGGGCTTGTACCCAATAGGAAGGGGCTGGAAAAGGGATTCTCCTTTGGGCTATAGATCCCCCACCTGCTGTAACTCCATATCCCTCCCAATGTGGTGAGCTTCAGGCACTTGGCAAATCTCAGCCCTTTTTCCACTAGAATTGCAGTTTCCTCCTTGGGCTGTGTCTAAATTTCCTTGGCATGGAGGGAAGGGCTGACGTTACCACCACTCCAGGGAATGCAGTAGCATACAATTATTACCTTTCAGATATGCTATACAGATATATTTGGAAACCTCCATTTTGCCTTCCTTAAAAATACACAGCTCTAGTTGCTGCATTTTCTGTGAGTCTCTGACTCTCACAGTTTGCCTGTTCAGGGTGACAGCCTGCAGTGAATGTCATGGCTCACCCACGCCAGACATCTCAGCCTCCCAGCCCATTTCTGTGTCCAGCATTGGGGTGAACCAGCCAGACTCCAGAAAACAGCCTGCAGGACTGCTTCCTTAAGGAAGCACAGCACTGTCGTGTTTGGCTTCCATCTGCCCCTTGCAGCCCTTCTGTGCCCTTGTGCCCTTGGCTGTACCCCCACCCTCCTCCTGCAGGCCTTGCAGCACAGATCTTCAGTGTGCTGAAGCAGGAAAGTAATTCATGGGCTGCCACACAACTCCCAAATTATTTTAGATGTGTTGACTTCAAGCATACACACAAGCAACTCTTGTGTCTCAGGGCCACAAGGCCAAGAGCCACAATTGTGGGCATGGCTGTTCTGCTCCAGAGCCAAGCTGGCCCTGGGTGGTGTCAGCAGGAGATGTTCTGTACTACCTGTCCTGGGAGGCTAGGAATTGCTCCCTAGGCTGGGTGTCATTGGAGGCTAATTTATAATCTTTACCTACTAACGAAATTGCTTTTCCCAGCACAGGGGTATAGCTGCATGCTATTAGCATTAGAGATTTCAGGTTCCAGACCTGCTGCTGACTTCAATGAGCCTTTTGTAACATTATTTGAAATATTGTCTGTTGGATATTTTTTCCTTTAAAGTTGTCAGTTGAAAATTCCTTTTTGTTTAATGCCTAAAACTTTTCCTTTACCTGATTTACCCTTTTCCTGATTTACCCTTTTCCTCTCCTAAAACATATGCATGCGTGAAAAAATTTGACTTCTGGAAGTCTGGATACTTTCCTAATGCATTTAATAGTACTGAGGACATGAAATACTGTGCTGAGTCCTCTGGGAAACCTACAATTAGTGGGATGAAAATACCTTCTGTAACTGATTGAGCTCATGAAACAGTGTGAGTAATTAAAATGCTGTGCAGGACAGAGCTGAAAATCCTTATAGGATTATCAGTGAGGCATTGTTTAAAATATGTCCTTGGTTTGGACAGTGGCAGCAACACTGAGTGCAGCAGAATCTCAGAGATTCTGCTGAGAATTTAGGGTGGCAGGTACCATGTGCAGTACCTGGTTAGTCTTCTGTTTTCCTTCATTTTTATCCTTGCTGTTCCAGCTGAGGAGCTCTTCATAGCTTATTTATTTCATCCCAGGAGGTCTTCAGAATGATTGATTGGATGTTGGGGGATGTTTGTTTGCTTTGTTTATTGTTGTGATTTGTTTTTCAAACCAATCTGTAATGATGGTTGGTTAAGCCAACGCCAGTTCCCAAGAACCAGGGAAGGGACAGCTTTGAAAAGTTCTCTGTACTTGTGTGGTGGTCTCAGTGCATGTGCACACATATGATCTTATCTCAGAATAGGCACCAAAGGGCTGCCCACAGACCTTGTCAAACATTTAACACCTAGCTGCAGTTTCCATGCCTTGTTTCCAAAGGCATTTTAGTGCCTGAAGATGCCTACAGAGCTTTCAAAGGGCCTTAGCTCGTAGGATATCCAAATTGCTGTGACTTTGATGGGATCGATGTCTAACTTTATTAGGATCCTTTGAAAATTCCTCTACAATTCCATTTGCCATGCACCCTAAATCCTTGTGAAGTACAATCAGGGCTTGTTTTTTGTTTGGTTGGTTTTGTGCCTGAAGCTGCACTTCCCAACATGGCAAGTCCTGCCCAGCTTGCATGGAACAGCTTCAGAAATGGCAAAGACTGCAAGGTGCTCACACACTATGATAACCAGTTGGACAGGATTGGAAAGGACAGTGACAGGTTATGCAAGTGAGTAGTGGGTAATTTACTCTAAGGATGTTTAAGGCTCACCATTGTTTTGCGCTCATGAGTGGAATTTATCATATTCATTATGATAAATTTGTTGGAAGGTAAGGTCATATTTTCATTTCCTGGGTGAAAAGTGAGGCCAGACAAATACAGAAATAGGGTTACAAGCACAGTTTGCAGATGTCTGCATCCTTTCGGGTGTGAAGAACTTTGTAGGGAGGACAGGAATTAGAGAAAGGGAAGAGGAAAGGAAAAACAAAGAAGTTTTCCTTGGTTGGGAGAAGTTGATGGGCCTGGAGGAACTGGTGTGAAGGTGTATGTGAGTGGGTCAGACCTGAGCCATGCGTGAGGGCAAGGGGGAGCTGATTTGGGTACAAATCAGATGTAACAAGAATACATGGCAAGGAGGCAGGAAAGAGAGAGGGAGCTGAAGCTTGGGAACATAGAAAGTGAGTCCAGCATGACAAAGGGGGTGAGATGGCAGGCAGGCCTTTCCTTTTCCAGAGGCTGTTGCTTGTGAATACCCATTATGTCTCTTTTTATCTCCCTGAAAGGAAGCTTTCCAAAAGCATGAATAATACCTTATTAGGTAGAGGGTAAAGCCCCTCCTTTTTATCCTGCTTTAATTCATGCTTCCTCTGCTTTGGTGGCTGCCTTGTACATGGTGCTGTTAGAAGTGCAATTATCATTCTTCCTGGTTGGGCGGTATGAAGGGCGTAGCCTCTCACAGCATCTCCTGGAGGCTTATTACTCAAGAGAGAGGAGCTGTGCACGAGAAGCCAAATTAAACTGAGCAAAGAGGAGGCCATTTCCACTGCAGGGATGGAACAGATTGTTTTGCTGAAGTCCAGGTCAGGAACTGGTCTAGGGGAGAATGTAGCTGGAAGCCTGAGATGTAGGGAATTTGTGCCATGGAGCTGAAAGGCAGAACACTGTGGTTCTTTGTGGCTTAGACTGCCTCTCTCCCTTTTGTCCACTGCTTTACAGATGTAGTTTGCTGACTATCCTCTTCCTGACAGTAGAATATTGTCCTGCACAGACTTCGAGGCTAGAAGTTGTAAAATTCTGACCTCTGCCTCTGGTCTTCTTCAGGATCTTGACTGTTGCTTCTTAGAGAGCTATCCAGACCTAGTTTAAAGATCCCAAATCATGGAAAATGCAGTGCATCCTTAAAAGAACCACCTTCTGCCTTCCTTTTTTAAAAAGCATCACTTCTCTCAGCATGAATTAATCTCATTTTTAGCTGTCTTCTACCATTGAATCACCACTGTTTTCCCTCTGCTTTTTGGCAAAAGTGCCTTACACACCACTCAGTGGTCAGCTTTGAGGAGCAAAGTGTCTCCATCTCTATTTGCCAGGATTCCAGATCTCTTTTTAAGCCTTCTGAGCACCAGGCAGCAAACAGTTAAGGCAGCTGAGCCACAGGTCTCAGAACATTTTGCTAGGGAGCCAGGTGAGCAAAGAACAGATAAAGGCAGCACCTGCCTATGGGTTTGGAACAGCCTGGGGCCATGGATAAAATGTAAATACACTGAAAATCTTATTGTCTGACACTCTGCCAGCGTCTTCTGGGCTCTTGTCATGGAAAATATTTCAGCTGAGGTCATTCAGTCAGCAAAAAACCAGGATTTAACCACCTCTGAGGTGCCAACTTGCTTCTTTCTTTGTGTCGATAAATAAACAAAGTAGGGTAGCATTTCATGTTGCCAGGATGATCATTGTTTTATTAGGAAGGGCTTAAAGGTTGTTGATTTCTTTTTCGGTTTTTTTTTCCTTCTCCTTCCTCCTCTTTAAAAGCAAAGGCTATGTTTCTGCTCCCTTTCTCTGCTCCTCCTGGCTCATGCACACACCCAGCCTTTAGAGTTAGAACTAATGTCTGCTTCTTGTAAATCTCTGCTGGCTGCCCCAGGCAGTGTTTTTAATTCCTTTATTCAGCTTTGAGATGAGTAGGAGAAAGGTGCAGCTTTTTGAGATGATGGAAGTTGCCATTTCCCTTCTTCAGTCAATTAGGCACTTTGGTTGTTTTCAGCTAATTCTCTGAAACTTTCCATTGATGATAGCGCTAAGGGGCGTGGGGGGAGCTGAGGGATCTGGGAGGGAGAAGAGGGAGGGCTGGTAACTGGATTATCTACTGGTAGGATGACTGATTTGCTGCCTGTGCCTCTCTGAGAGAGATACAACCTGACTTCAGAGCTGTATCCAGAGAAGCTGAGCTTCTAGTCAGTCAGATTTGTGGCTTTTGATTGTATTTGTGCAGTGGCTGTGCTTTCTCAAGTGTCATGAGACACAGTGATCCTGTCCGTGTGCTCGGGGAAACCATGGCCTTTTTTTCCCAATGGGAAATTTCTTCAAAGTATGCATAGAACTTCCCTAAATTATGTGTCTTGGAGACCCTTCCCCATATCTTTCAGCTCCAGACCCTTCCACCAGTGCCCATTTTGGGTAAGTCATGGGTGTGCAGGCACTTCTGGGTGAGGAGGAGCCATTTGTCTGGAGGTGATACCTACGTATTGAAAACTTTCACCTCACCTATATTTTGGCCAGCTGTCCGTCCCTGGCTCCTCTGGGCCTTCCTTAGTGGCCTGCTATACCCAAGCCCCTTGTGGGTGGTGGGTGCCTCTGACAGATGTTATAGAAGGCACTACAGCATCCTGGCAAGTCCAGCAACAGTATTCCTTTTTTTTCCACTGTGTTTCAGCAGTGAAGTGAGAGCAAAGAATGGGCTTTGCCTTCTGAAACATCAGCTCTTTCTGCTTTCAGGCAGGAAGGAATGAGATCAGTCCTTCCACATCAGCACTTTTCTTTATCTTGTTTTCTGCCCTAAGTCTGTCAGGGTCTGTGGCTCACCTGGTAATGAGTCTGCAAACCTTGGGGCTGGGAATCATCTCACCTGATTTTAGTTATCTAAAACTTAGACATAAAGCTTAAGATTGTCATCTAGACTCCCTCTCTGCTCAGTGAGGAGTGATAAACAGCCCATGCCATTCACCTTACCCACTCCAGACATCTGCCTTCGGTTGGGATGATTCACACTTTGGAAGCTCTCATGTGCTCCATGAACTGTCTGGGAGGCAGAGGGGAGCATTCAGATCTGGGTGCCCAACTCTCACAGTGCTCTTCATCTGAGAAATCCAGCACCTGCTTCTTTTTACTATTGACCATAGATATTGTCTATGTGCAGCGTAGAATTACACTGTTTTAAGGGGAGTGACCTGTGCTCATCTGACTGTTGAGATGTCCTTGTGCTGATTTTGATGGAGAGAGTGTTCTGTCTGTGGTGGCCCAGAGGAACAAAGGAGGTTTTTAAAGTGAGAAGGTAATAACTACTTTGTCAAATATTGTCATTCTGCTATCAGAATGCTATCATTTTTTTCAATCAGGTGGATTTTAAGGCTACCAATTTCAGAGCTGATGAAAAAATATGGGGGCCTGGAATCCATTAAACCTAGAGGTCTCAGCTGCTTTATATTTACCCTTATGCTAATCTGTGATGTGATTGTTTATCCTTGCGTATATCTTTGAAGGGGAAAGACTGCAGGCATTCTTCACCCCACATGAGATACAGACCTTAAAATACAAAGGGGAAAATAGAGCTCGGAGCTGAGCTGATCTTCTCATTAGGGTTACTGCTGGAAGCACAATGGGGGCAAATTGCTGTGGCAGGGGACCCTGCTCCTTAACCAAAGACAGAAACTAGGCTGACAGGACAATAATAGTGTGTTGGCTCAACTGGCAAACACACATCCCCTTTGGACAGACTCAAAATGTTACATTGAGAAGCAGTTAATACACCGTTGTGTAAAGTTCCTAATGGACAGGAGCCAGAATGCTCCATTAACCACATACATATAAAATATTCATTGAGCTTGGGTTTTATTGCCAAGCTGGAGGAAGGGGGAGAAGCTTTGTCTGCGGAGATAACACTGTCAGTATTGAGGGCTGAAGGGAGGAGTTGATGATATGTTCTGAAATCTTTTATTCTTCTAAAGAAGAGAAGTACTTCTGATCCTTGGCAGGGGGCTAAGGAGTGCAAAGAGGATTAAATGCAATACTTGCCAGGTTTTGTATTTCTTGTTTAATTGACCAAAGGTTGAAGGTACCTCCTGCCTCTGTGCCAAACTCCCTGATCTGTTCTGTACCATGTACTTTCTGCAAATTAAACACAGAGTCAGTCTTTAGAAAATAAAAATATTGCAAAAACCACAATTGTGTTCCCCAGAAGGTTGTCTTCTAAAGAGAAGAAAACTTCCCTAAGCACAGGAAAGTGAGGACTGTGGTGATAGGAAGTATAAGCACCAAGGTTTCTCTCAGGAAAACGCACGTTCACCTGTTTTTGGGCTAGCTTTAGGTGTATGGTAAAAGAAGTTTTCTTGGTGCTCAATGTACCATGAACATTTAGAAGAGATTTGATTGGGAAAATTGGCTTGACTTGCTGTTGGTGCTTGAATTAGGAGACAATGAGGCAAATTGTAAAATCGTGTTTCAGACTGAATGAGTAAACATGTGTGCAAAAGATACTGTCCATGTGACCCCTCTCTCTCTTGCCAGAAGGCAACTTTGTGCATCCACTGAGCCAGACACATGCTGGAAGAACCACAACCCTGCTGAGGAGGAGCAGGCAGGCTGTGGTGCGGTATGGGATGGATAACTGGGAATACAGGGCCAGGAAGGAACATGTTGTAGTTTGCTTGTGCTCTGGTGCATCTTGTGGTGTCTGGGCAGCCTTTGAGAGGGTACTGGAGAGGAGCTGGTGACCTTCCTTGTGCAATGTGTCTGGTCATGGTTGTGTGAGCACCAAGAAATACAAGGGAGAGGTCCAGGAGACAAAATAAAACATTTTGATATGAGAGGAGGATAAAGAGCAGGAGCTCCATTACAGCATTCAAGAAATGTCCCAGACAATGAAAAACCCATTGTGTGTCCAAGGAAGTGGTGAGGTAAGAAACAGGAGAGACATCTTAGAAACAGGAGATATGCTCAAAAATGGATGGGAGGGATGATGTCTTCTGAAATGGGGCCAGCCAGGTTGGTGGCACTACGAATGAAAACAAACACTGGGAGAGTTCCAAATTATTTGATATGAGGTCCTGGAGAAGAACACATTCATCCTGATGGCAAATTTCCTTGTGTGCCTTCATGGCAGGACAGAACAGCCACCAATAATGCAATAATCCAACAGTCCAGGCAAGTGCTAGGCACATGCAGACCATGACCAAAAGTATCTGTGCTTTCCTAGAAATATTGAATGCATATAAGGTGAGGATGGGTGAATTTCTCTGTATTGGCCTCAAAGAAATTTTACTGAATGAAGTTAATCAGTACCAACACTGCGCTACCAGGATACTCATGATGTGGAAATAACAGGAATAGATTTTGCCATTGGAGAAGTGATTCACAGTCAGTTGGAAATCAGAGTCCAATAAGATAAACCAATTATCTGTACCATCATTTGCCACCCACTCTCTATAATTTGGATGTTGCCACACCGAATCGAGGAAAAGAGTATAATAAACTTATCCTTTTAAATAGCTGACCATGGCAGTGAAATTATCTATGAAATACTTAAAAAAGATCAGAGGCAATGAAGAATATGCAAGAAAATGGACTGGAGAAGATTTATCCGACTTAGGATATAAAGAACAAATTTTAATTTACATTTCTAAACAGACCAATAAAAGAGAAAATAATTTTTGACTGAGATCTTGTTTAAATTATAGTTGTTGCACTGAAGAATGGCTTGGCAATAGTGACCATTCATGGTCTGTTTCATTACTTTATTAGGAATAATAACATTAGGAAAAACCCAAAGATCATGACTGTTTTTATTTCAAAAGCATTTTAATATTAAGAAATGTAATTTTAATAGTGCTAATGAGTAAGTAAATTAACTAAGAATATAAGTACCATGCCTGTATAGTGGAGAAAACATAGCAGTCCCCAAAATTCACCTAACTCCCAAAAAAGTTACTACAGTTAAACAGCAGAGGAAAGGGGCAATACAATGGTGTCCTGTAAAAAGCAGAAATCATGCCTAAACAAAGAAATCAGAGAGAAATGTAATTTCTACAAGTTAAACGTAAACCCATTGCAACAGAAACTAAAATGGTTTGAGGAGTGACTCACAAAACCCACAGAAAACTGTAACAAATTTCCTTCAAATACAACAGGAACTGACAATCTGGTGGGCTCAGCAAATGTTCAAGGTGTGAAAGGAGCAATGGAGCTCAGCAAACCCACTCTAAGCAGAGGCACTGCCTGCACAGCAAACAAGAAAGTCCTCCAAGGGCTGAGCCCAAGGAATGCTCCTGAATTGAATTGTTAACAGAAAACCTTTTAAAATAGCACATCACCAGGACAAATGACAGTCACTCAAATTGCTCTGGTGTGAAACTTTTGGGTTCAGTCAGCCTCACTTACGTTACCCAGCAGTGGTAACTAATGTGACAACAATCCTAAAAAGTGTTCCAGGAGGAATGAAAAAAAACCTGCAGGTGACTCAAGTCTGGCTTGTCTACCAGGAAAATTGAAAGGAAATTACAACAGATTTAGTGGCAGCATACTTAAATACGATATACTGTGGGTGTGCTAACTTGACCTTTGTAAATTAAAGGCATGAATTGCAAACCCTAGAGAACTTCAAAGGAATGAATAAGCATCTAGAAAAGCATGTGACACTAAATATAGTGTGCTTGGGGTTTTGAATGGATTTTGAAAAAGTGTCAGCAAGGTATGAAGAAAAAGATAGCTGTATCTAGCCAATTTTCACACTAGAAAATGTTCATGTTCCTTTTAGTAGTCCTTTGTGGAGGGGAGGGCAGTCCTTGTAGAGTTCTGGGGCAGGGGAAATCATGTTTTTCAACAGCCCTACCTGAAAAAAGAATTAGTAGAGAGAGCAGGAAAGTCATTCAGGCCAAAAAAAAATCATTATCACAGTGATAACTAAATCTTTTGATGCTTTTCTCAAGGATCTTAAGAGACTGGGCAATACTGTGGCAGACAAAAGTCAGTGTTAATATACATAAATAACACAGGGGAAAATAACCCTGACCATTCTTGCCTCTAGGTTGCTATGTTTTTTGTGGTTTCTGTACTCAGGAAAATTATTAAAATCATAGCTGCTCATTTTCCTGAAATGTCATACAAGTACTAGAAGTTCTATAAATGTAAAAGAGAAATTTTTGGAGTTTTTTGAATCATTGACAGCAAAATAAAAAACGTATGCCTTTGCAGGATATAAAAAACTTATGCCACTACAGTATATAGAGGAGAGAGAGACAGAGATGTGAATCTTCCTTTAGTGTCCCTGCACCTTGGCTGCTTCCTGAAGGACTGTTCACTCATTTTCAAAAATTAGGTATTAGAGGTAGAAAGCATAGAAAAGAGCACTAGGAGTAGTTAGAAGTATGAAATGTCTCTTTTTTATTTAAAAAAAGAAGAGAAATCCAAATAAAGTAATGCTTCTCAGCCCTAAAAACTGAAGGAGCATTTGACAGAGGCTCATAAAATTGTAAGTGATATGGAGGAGGTGAATGGGAACTGGCCATTCCTTTCTCATTGCAATGTGAGAACTAAGGATGCTAAAGGAATTAGATGGATAGTGGCATTGAATAAAAGGAGTATTTATTCATTATTTTATTGTGAAATTGATGGCAGATACTGGAAATTGCAGAATGAAATAAATTTAAGAGAGGACGAGTCAAAACTCTGTAGGATCCAGTCCAGATACTACTAAACACAGGGGCCTGTGTGGGCTTGGAGATTGCTTCAAGTCCCTAAAGAGCCAGTGGCCAGAAGCTGGAGGGCTGTGGCCGTCCTGTGCACGCCCTGTGCCGTGTGTCTGTTCAGAACCTGCTTTTGGACAGAGCTGCAGGTGAACTGCTGGGCCAGATAAGGCTTGGCTTTACCTGCACCACCATGTTTGTATCCCTATACAAGTAAAGTTGAACAGGCTTAACTGCAAAATTTGTCCCGCAGTTCATTTGGAAATATTCCTTTTCCTTTCTGTAGGTTTGTGCAAGCTTTTGGCCCAACTGCCAATACTCAGCTTTTCCTGCTTGATGTACAGGTTCCTGCATCCTGACCCTGTGGATCCCTTTTTATATTTGGAGATCAGAACTGTGTATTTTCTTTTAAAAATAACAATATTTCAGCCAGATTCACAAAATCAGTTGATTTATAAGCCCTGAGTTAACAATGCATGTAAAGAGAGGACTAACTTTAAGCATATGCTTAAGTTCTGTGCATCTCAACCACATGCTTAAGTGCTTTGCCAGATAAAAATAGAAGCATGATTTAACAGTAAGCCTGACTTTCCATTGTGCTATTTTAGTTTTATGTTGATTTAACTCCAGCTAACTCAGCCAGGATACAGGACTTGGTTTGGAGAAGACAGCTTTGGTCTGAAAACAAGATATTCCAAACCCTAGAGCTGGAAGGAGTTCTCTAGGACCAAAGATTTACAAGAAGGGGTGTGAGGGCAGAGTGTCAGGCTGCTGCTTCTGGATTTGTGGTATGAGTTTGAGTTTCATGCTGGAATTGCACAACACCCAGATACAAGTGGGTGTCTGGCTGTGCTAACTTAAAAGCATCCAGATGTGACTGTTTTGGCTATGGAAACTTTTGTACTTCAAATGTGCTAGCCCAGTTTTCTTGGGAGAGTATTTGGACTTCTCCCTCTGCTAAGATTTCTTTTTCAGCATAATTTAAAATGTTGAGTAATATAGGGAATAATAATATGATATGATATGATATGATACGATAT
>VWYI01002884.1:146096-235918 GCA_013399455.1 Anthoscopus minutus | reverse complement strand
AGAAACTAAGTATTCTAGTCCAGTCATAGAGGCAGTTTTATAATCTGTTATGATCCACTGGGGTTGGAAATTCTTGCTTTTTAACACTTGCAGGGGACAAAGATTGACTGCTTGGCTTGGAGGGCAGACTGGCTTAGGTTAAGAGGGAAGAAGATACTGGACTTGAGAAAATCTGATGATCTTCTCTAAGAACCATGTATTTTGTTTATAAACTAGATTCAAGTTTTTTAAATTAGTAAAATTTAATCACTGAAAAGCCTAATTTATTAGAAGCAAAACTGTTCAGTTCAGGGATATTAACATTCTTATATTTGCCTTATATTAATTAAGGACTAGAAAATACTTTCTTCGCTTGGATACTAATTTTAAATACTACTACTCTGGTTTTGTGTATAGGAAAAACATTTATCTTCATGGAGATGCTTTAGAAAATAAGATGTTCTCCTGTTCTCCTGAAATAACTAAATTGTTATTTCAGAAACTGTGACAATGTCCCAGTGAATTCTTTTAAATAATCCAGAAATTGTTCAGGTCTATATCATATGGCCTGAAAGCATTGGCACAGAAGTGGAGAAGTGGCCTCAACTCTGCCTTGGGTGGCTGTGGTTAACCCCAGGCAGCTCAGTTGTGTGCAGGTGCCTACTCCAGATCAGAAATACACTCTTCACTGGCGTGATGCAGTGGCCTCATGCACCGTGAACTGTGGTGATATGTTGTGAGAAGGTGGCAGAGGAAACAGGGTCAGAAGGACAATGTACAATGAAATAGAGGTGCACATTAAAGCAAGGAGAGAGATGGGGATTACCAGAAACAAATTGTGGTGGAAAGAAGAAAGAGGGGTTAAATCTAGGGAATTTGTGAAGAGCATGTAGTTGGTGGAAGCCACCCTTTAAAAAGAGTAATGAGGTCCTGAAAATGTTGTAGGAAGCAACATACTCTCATGCTGTGCACTTTGAATCCTAGATAAGCTATTGAAGTGATTTATTCTTTTTCCATGGATGAAACATGTAGGAAATGTTTTTATTCTATCCAGCACTGAATGCAGTCCCATCAAACAACCTACTTAAGCAGTAGTTTCCCTGAGCTGACATCTGTCTCAATATCTACAAGAGTACTTAAAAACGCTGCCAAAAAGAGAGAAATCTATTAACTTGGTTCTCACTGAGCATCTTTCCAAATGGATGACAAGTCAGGACACATGAATGTCTTGCTGCATTAGAAAGTGTGTTAGCTCTATTTTGCTGTAGCACAATTCTTCAGTGAAAAGGTTAATAAGGGATCCTGTCATTTAAGTGCTCATAATCAGCGCTCGAGGTTTCCTGTCGGAAATGACGATGGACAGTGAGGGTGCCCTGGTTGTCAGAGTCCACACAGGCCAGCCCTGAGCAGCGCACAGAGAGCATCATCTGGACACACCCTGAAGCTTCTTTCATGATGTCTGCAAAGTTTATTCTTTCTTTAAGCAATTTGGCAGGAAGGTAGAAAAGATGGTTGAATCATAACATTATGATTTTCATGTGTTCTTTTGTTTCATGGATTGCAGAAGATTTTTTTCTTCCCCTTCCTGTCTGTTTGCCCAGAATAAGAAAAAGACATAGTGAGATGATTAAATAAAAAGAAGCCTTCTTGTTTTAAAATACTTTCTTTCTGAAACCATTCCTCCTGTCTTCCCAGCTCATACTCAAAGCTGGGATTGGCTGTAGGAGGAAAGTCTTAGGAAATGGGTCCTCCTATTTCCTTACAGGTTTGTATTCGGAATGGGATAGTGGAGAAGAGACAGCAGGAAAAGAATGTACAACTGCCCTTAGTATTTCTTTATGGTTCCAATTCAGTCANTCTTGCCTTTTTTTTGTAAACTCAATCTGAGGTTGAAAAACTAAATGCATAGGTATGTGCCAGCTGACTTCTATGGTTTTGCTTCAATTTTATTTTTTAAATTCCATTTTGAGTAGTGTGGGCATGATTAGAAGTCAGTTCCTATGTGTTTGGAGGTTTTGGACTGGAAACACTGCAGGGGTAGGAAGGGCACTGTTCCTTATGTTACCCTGAAGCTGTTCTTTCCTTACTCTTAAAAGGCACTTACACCATAGATCACGCTGACTGCCCCCACCCTGCCATCTCTGTGATGGCCTGGTGACCCTGCTTCTGCTCGAGATCAGAACTGACCTGTACAAAAATAGTTCTTTTTCTCTGTTAATTCTCAGTGCAGAACCCTGAGCTAGTTCACAATTCAGGGGGGCCAAGCCAGGTGAAGAAACCAGAGGAGGTCAAGCAGATTTGTGGTTTCTCCAACTTTTCTCTCACACATTAAATTAATTTACAGTATCCAGCTTGTCTGCAGGTTTATTAATTGGCATGCGATCACTGAAGACCTGCTGATGGATAGTGAAAAGTTGGTAGGGAATTAAAAAAAAACCCAGCTGTAACAATATGTGCTTGTAAAATTGCGTTTGAAAAGCCCACTAGACTTTGTTTTCAACAAGTTTTGTCTACCATTTAATTGTTTTGATTAATATCTCAATTTATTTGTATTCTTGCACAGCTAATGAAATGATAAACTCTTGCAACACAGGAAAGGCTGACTCTCAGTAGATTTTCCAAATATAATAGGCTCCCCCATATTCCCATTGAAAATGGTTGGTGCAGGTTGACTGCTTAGTACCAGTTTCCTAAGTAGCAGTGAGATTGTTTCTAGATGCTCAGGAAGGTGGTTTCTGCCTCTGTGACTTCCAACTGCCAAAAGAGATCCTCAGGCTTAGGTATTATAAGGTCTCGACTCTGCAGAATTGTTTTAAAAGGTCACTTGGGAAAAGAAATTCTCTCTTTTCTCTGAGAATGCATATAAATACCCTGTGACTTTGGTCTCAGTTAAACTGATGATAAAAAGATTGCAGATTCTGTGAGTTAGTTGATCCGTGTGCAGTTGTTTCCACAGTATATCTGTAAAATAACCATATTCCTTTGCAATGGTATTTCTGACCTCAGTGGAGAGAGAGGCCTCAGTGATCTTATCAAGGATACTCTTGGGAATTCAACCCTACAGCTGGTTTTTATATCTTTTTTTTTTTACTTTGTTTTCCTTTCAAGAGTCACCAACTGCCACAGCTAGTGCCTTCCTGAGAGAGCTCTTCCCGCTGCTGGTGGTGATTTCACTTAGGCTCAGTCAGCAGAGCTGGAACTTTACAAATTGACATTTGCATCATTTTCTTCTGTGTGTTTGTGCATGCTGATCTTTTAAATCCACAGCAATAGACAATACAGGAAAATCTTTCCCATTAGACTTTGCTGGGAGTGTTACTGGGTTGTGAAATCTCATTTTCTTCTGCAGCATCTAATCCAAAAATGCGATAGAATTGACTCCTAACAAACTTCTGAGATTAATATTTTTCCTAACAGTTCTACTAACTAGAAATATATCTAAGTCTTTCAAGGTAGATAAGTAATATTCTTCATACCCTTTGAGTACAACAGAAAATCTGAATGTAGAAGAATTCTGAATGTAGAAGAATGTGAATCTGAATGTTCCTTATCTCTCCATCTGTGTTCATAAATATGTGTTTTTCTTCTACTTTGCTGGTTTTTTAAATCCATGTAAACATACATTTGGGAGGAGCAGCTTCAGCCTCCAGTTTATCTTGAATAGTAATGATCAGCAACAAACTTTCTTATAAAAGATAGTCTTGAAATCAAATTCCTAGTTGATACTAGGGCAGTATTGCTGGGATTGGTGTGATCTTCCCACCTATACCATCCCCTCAAAATTCCTATTTACTGTCCTGTTTGTGTTATAATCGATTCAATTATCCAGAGCTGTTTTACTTTATTTCCTCATGCCTGTTGTTTTGGGGTTTGGGGAAGAAGATGGAGAAGGGGGCCTGTGAAGCGTTTCCTCTGTGGTACCCAGAGCATGTGTGGGAGTGAGGAGAGCTAAGACAAGTTCTCCAGATATGCTTGGAGCACTGCCAGCTCATCCCTTACCTTCGCAGAACGTGACAGCTCTCAAATGCAAATCATCCTCCTGCAGAAGCCTGAAACCATCTCTTATCTGTGTGTGTCCTGTATGATACATAGGTACCTCAGAAGTATTGGGCTATGGCAAAGCAAATCAGATTAATAACAGGAAAGTTACCTCAATTCTTATTTATAAACATAATTGAAAAAATGAATAAACATAAATTAAAAAATTTAATTCAAAAGTCAGGTTGAAATGTCAGACAAGGATTTCTCATTATATTTACTGATGCAAGCTTTATATCCTGAATCTCTGAAGTGAGAGAAAGGGTAATTAAAGGTGCAGCTGTAAAGACATCAATGACTAACATATCACAAGAAGGAAATTTGGGCTTTGCAAAATGGAAAAATCTTACCAATAGAGCATGACTTCAATGACACTATTATAGGTATACTGGTTGATAGCCCTTATTTCTAAATGCTAACCTAATATGTTAAAGGTTTGCATTTACAGGAAGTGGTGGGCTTCAGAGTGACAACAAGGAGAGTTAAATCACTGTGGTGTTATTAATTGAATATAGTTTTCTTCAAAATCTAGGCTTCTAGAATCATAATCTTCCAAAGAGCCTAAGCAAGAACCTTTTGTGTTTGGGCTTTTTTATTTTTAATATTACAAGGTATGCATTTATCTATTAACTCTTCCTGTGTAGGATCTTTTTCCTTATTCCATCAGTTTTGCAGAGTTGAGGACACATATTTGATGTTTTCAATTGAGTTATATTTTCTTGATGATATTAGAAGATTCTCATGTAAAGAAGGCAAAAGCCATTGTTTTCTTTTCCAAATGTAAATCTACTTTAATTAATGTGAATGAGAAAAATTGTTGTCAGATTTAAAGAAAAGGAACTGATTTCCTCTGTCAAATATCACTTGGGAAAATAAGTAGAGTTGCTTCAGGGTGTAAAACAACTGCCAGAAAGTTGTGATGCTATGGAGAGGAGGGAGAAGGAGAATTTTTATTGAAGTATTTTCTTCACGGTGAAGGAAAACGGATAGGTTCAAACCAGTTCATTCAAAAGTTGCTTCAGTATTAAAATTTTAGTTTTCCAGTTGTCAGATTAAATCAATGTAAAGACCACTGCAAGCTCTGCTTTCCTTTAGGAAAGAAGTTGCATCAGCACTTGTATTTGCTGATCTGTGTGACAAATCAATATTTTAGTAAATACTAAAATTGTGTTTCAGTACAATACAATTTTAGCTTTAACCAACAAAAGAATTCCTCAAAATTAATTGTGATTTTTAAAATACAAGTAAATAAGAGAGCCATAACTTAAATTGACAAAAAGTGAGAAATTAAGTTTAAATAGTAAATCTTTACCTAATTGTCCCTATAAATGAATTCTTTCCTATGGAAGCTGGTATTGACAAATGTGAGTTATGAAGTCATTTTTTACAGAATGCCAGCCTTAACTCTAATGAATGTTTTGTCATTCTGTTTCACACTCTTGAGTGCTTAAATCACTATTTATTTTCAGATTTATCTTTATTGATTTTCCACAAACACAACTGTTTTTTCTATGTCAATTGAATATTATATAAAGTATAGCATCTCACCTCATATTAAATCTTTTCCCCTAAAGTATATCTAAAATATAGAGGGTGGAACACACCTTTAGGAATGCCTCTTACATTCTGCTGCAGATTTAGATTTTTCTTCCTGAATTCTCATAATGTTGCTTTTTTTTACTTGGTAGATGGATGGGGCTCTGAATTTCATAAAGATTGCATTTCATATCTTCTGCTGGTGTTTCGAAATACTGTTACTAGAAAGCCAAACAGATTTGAAAGTGAGAGGTTGTCAACAATTTAATTATTGCAGGCATACCATCCTGTTTACCTGTGCTTAGTATGTGCACTTGTACACAGTTTGATACTAGACATGGGCTGAGAAATAGATTTAGGGAGGAGTCTTTTTAGCTTCTCATGATAAGTGATTTGTACTGTTCACTGTTGTCATCTAGTGTTTCTATACTTCTTTCCTATCCACATGCTTAGAACTGACTGTATGTGTCTGTGTGAACACAGGTTCGTTATTTTGGTCTTTTCTGGCAAATACTCAGTAGTGGGACAAATAGCATAAGAGATTACTAGAAGGAAAAGCAGTATGCAAAGAGATTCTTTTTCTTTTTTCTGAAATCTGTCTCTATGTACATGAACATTCAATGTTGTATTGTTTTAAACGGCAATAGTGTTGAAGTAACTTTCCTATCTTTAAATTATTGGGAAAATTACTGGTGTAAAGATTATTTCATGTTCAGTGGAAAGCTTTGATTGGCATGAGCTGGGATGGGTTTGTTACTTGGGAGAGGAAACAGAGCTGATTTTGACATCAGTTTACACCACAGAAGGAATTACACAGGGATACCAGTGGAGCTCTCGAGGGGATGTGCACAAAAATGTCTTGGCTTCTCCTGCTGTACCCCATGTGTTTGCTGAGACGCTGTTGTTCTGAGAGCATAATTCCTCTGTCACTTCACTGGAGACAGATGCAGCTCCTCAATTTCACTGAACTCGTAAGTGTCCTTGGGAAAACCATGCACAGGGAATTCAGTGGCCTTTATCTGGTTAGTAGGCTGTTTGTATAAGCTATTTTTGATTTCAGGGAAACTTAGGTCTGAAAAAATTTTCCTTTATTATTTTATTTTCTTTTATGCCATTTTAAAATGTAATAAATTAAACGTTATTATTCTAAATGTGTTTTAATTGCATGAGCTGTTTCATTGTATGCAAATTTATTTTCTGACACATAAATTATCTCTGCATGTCTGTAAGAGAAGTTTGGTGTGCTTTGTTCTTAGCAAACAATGTATTCAATGGATTTAGCTTTTCTGCATTATTTTTCTGAAAAATATCATATAGGACAATAGTAATTTCATCTATAATAATGTTTAGGAATTTTCTAATTTGAACATTAAAATAAACCCAGTAGTTGGCCAATGTCTTCTTAAGCAACGTTAAATTAGCAACGCACAGCTAATTATGTTGTGTTTCTGTTCAAGAAGATATTACTAAGTTTTTGAAACAAAGCAGAACTAAAAATTTACTCTCAAATAAATATTTCCTGAACATACTTACTACAAAAATCCAGTTAGAATTATTAGGAAAGCTGAATAGATAACATGAAAAGGCAGAATTCACTAGATCATATCTCAAGATTATATTTTGTATGATCTACAAAGCTTAGCAGAATCGTTCAGGCTGTGCTGTAGTGTAATGTTAGAAGGAAAACGTTGGTGTACACTGTACTTGAGTAGGGCACACATCAGTGCTTAGGTACCTGACTCTCTTTGTTTTCAGGTTACAAGATGCTGAAGACTGAGAATTCTGAAGTGAAGTCTGGAGATGTGCTGGTTAGCAGCAGTAATTGAATGTTTTCAGGAGCAATACTTATATAGCAGTGGTAATTTTGCTGAAATAGCAAGTGTTTAAAAGAGATAAAGTGAATTAGCTGGGGACATTTTAAAGAGCAGTTGTATTGAAACTATGGCTGAGTTGTTAAACAAAAGTAAGAGGTAATGTGGTTTTCATTCGGTCCAGGGCAACTCTATAGGAAGGACACTCTGTGGGTTGGCATTTTGAGCTTCAATATCACTGGTTTATTCTGACTGATAAAGTTTTCTGTGGGCACTTACCCTTGTCAGGGCAGAACTGTATGAACTTTTATTATAAGGTTAATACAGCAGATCACCCATCCAGATAGAACAACTAGAAATTATTTTATCCTGTCCACAAGGTAACTGAGTCTTCCTCTTTTGTTTGTTGGGGTTTTTTGCCTGGTTTGGGTTTGTTTTTTTTTTGTAGGGGAGTGTCACTTTCCTGTTTTAAGTAAAAGACAAGTTTTTTAATCAAGCTTTGCCTTTTGGTATTATTTTTCTTCTGTATCTGTGTATTTTGGACTTATTTTCAGTCTAATTCATTAATAATTCCAAATGAATGTTCAGTAGCTTGGCACATGTTTAATCTTTAATTGTGATTAAATTAGATTGCTTTCACATTGTCCTAATTATTGGTGCCTTATATTTTGTAAGCCCAGCTCTGTAAGACTGTATTTTAATTCCTTGTCAATGAGGTGAGAGGAAAACATTGTTAGTCTCTTTCTATCCAGCTGAGGCCAGGTGTTGTGCATTAACATTTAAGTAGTACAATTAGGGCCAATTATGATTTTAAAAGAAACAACAAAATCTGCAGGAATACAGTGTGACACCCATACTTTTTTGTGGTTTCCAGCTTTTGTTTCATTTTTTAGGCATCTGTTCTCACTTTCATCTTGATTACAGTAGGGCTTCAAGCTGACATTTGCATCAACAGATTAGATGTGTAAAGAGAAGAGACTGGATGATAATGCAGAAAGAGGAACTTGGGTCAGATTGCACTTAACCACTTAAGTCTCTGTTTATATATCTAGGGATATAAGGTCTGCTGCAAACTACACAGATCTCAGGGAAGCTGAGGTACTTTCAGCTGCTCTTGGATATGTGTGAACATAAATGCACCAGGCAATCAGTGGTAGCTGTGGGGATAGCTTTTAGAAGAATAGTAAATCTGATCACCTAGTTTGAGACTTCAAAACAAAACTTTACTAGATTTTTTCAGGAATGATACACTCCTTCATGGGATGTCCTGTCAGTTTGCAATACTTAGTTCATATATTGTCCTTTACCTTGTAAATTCTGTTGCTTGAGTCCAAGTTTTCCTATGATACCTGAGCATCAGTTATTGTTTCTGCTTTCTGGTTGTACTGCCCACATGTGTTAATAAAATACTCATATTTGGTGTGTAGCTGTTACTGGTCTTGGTAACATGCTACTTTTCCATACTTCCATTTGAGCTCAAGATAAGCTAATTATATCCTAATTACTGGGCCTAAAATTTATGTCAGGTACTCTATTTGGACTACATTTCCACAGAAGCCTGTGCTTCTGCAGTGATTTCTGAGTGCCTCATAGATCTGAGTTCTTTGATAACCCCCTTCCATTGCCAGAGAGCTCTTTCCGGCTCTTCCTTTCCCAGAAATAGTTGGGACTGAGAGTATCATGTCTCAGTTTCTGCTTGTGATAGGAAATCTTGCTACTTCTTCAAGTGCATGCTGTTGAGAGCATATTTTAAGTATTTGAAAAAAAAAATTAGTTGGTTCTTCATTCTCTGCCTATGATACAAAATATGGTGACTTCTAAATAAAAGAGAATAAGGTATTTGTAATGATACTTGCATTTACACGTTTGTGGCAGGAATATAATGACAAGTGAAATGTGAATCTTTTGTACTAACTATTTTCTCTCTTTTTCAACGTACATAGAAATTAAGATTGCTTCTTCTGTCTTGTGAGATCTCTTAATACTCTAATGGGGAGGTAGAGTTGTCTGACTATTTTCTTAGGTTCTGTTCTTAATGTAATTCAACCTCAGTGCATTTCTGACCAGTTCTTTAATCTCATGATGATTCTGAGATGCAGATGTTCAAGAAAATCCCAAGTTCTGAAGTACCTTTCTGTTTGTGTTAATTGATGCATTGACTTTAAAGAAAAGTTTAGTACATGTAATATTGACATATGTCTTATATCTGCTTCATTGTGTGATCCCTCACAGAACAGTAATGCAAGAAAATAGTTGAACAGTACAGTTCGTTTTGTATTAATATTTAATCTGATACCAAAAGCACTTAAAGGAGCTGGGGATATGAGTCTTCTATTAGAAGGGGCTTCTTTATTGTGCTGAGCAGTTGCTACCCAAGTAAATGAAACCAAGAAGTTTGTTCAATTATCATTAAGTTTTAAAAATTATTCTACCAAGAAAGCTTTTGTTTCAGTTTCTTTTTTTAAGGATTGTTTCTTCAGAGTCAATCAAAAAGCAACTTCCTTGATGTTAAACACAAAGGTACAAATTAAGGCTAATAAACTGATATTGAGTTAGTCAGAGAACTACTGATAAATGTGAATGCCTGAGAGCATTCTGCAGCTCTGAGCTGTGGAGGAACTGGACAGCTTTCTAAAGAAAATAATCAAATCAATGAAACATCAATTATTAATGGTTTTTAATGCTGGAAAATTGGAAGAGCTGAAAAAAATCAGAATGTTGCTCCTATCCCAGAGAACAATGAGCACACCCAAGGTTTTGCAAGCCAAGCTTTCTCCAGCTTTGCCTGCTTCCTTAAGAGCATGTTGAGAGGCAGTGCTGACAGGGTGAAGATGTGAAGATTTCAGCTTTTGTTTCAAGTAAAATAGTGTTCTTCAGTCATGGGAAAGCATGGAATTATTTCCATTAGGCCTAAAGGCACTCACAGGGAAATGGATAAAAGGGCTTAAGAAAATCTCATAATTTAGAGCTATACCTTGTTTTTGGAGCTCTAGTCATTATTTCTGTACAATTCAGTCAAAAATACTGTTTCCATCCCTATATGGTCTTGATAATTGGAATGCTGGATTTGACCATTGTAAAGTTTGTATTTGACCACACAGTTTGACAGCAGCTCAGGCCCACCTCTTAGTCCTGTGGTACAGCAGTGGGCTGCCTGCTTTTGCTATGCACTGCTATTGCCAGTAGCTATTGTTTGTGCACAAATCAGTTGCTCATTGATTAATGGGCTTTGCAGGGGTAGGAAAATTAGGCACTAATGCTTGCAGCAATCACTTCAGTGCTATTCTCCCCTCCCAAATTATACCTGGAGCATAACTAACTGAAAAGTACCATGTATATTGGAATAGGTCCTTCATAGCCCGTTCAGGATTGCTGCAAGTTGTGCATCATCTTAATGTGTCAGCAAAACACTTTTTTTTTCCTTCCCCCATCCCAACCACATCACCTTAAGGCTTTTAAAAACTCTTTTCCTAAAGTTTCAAACTTGCTGGAATATTTTCAAGTGAGAACTTCCACTCTGAAAAAGACCATGTGCTTATTCATGAGTGAACTCACAGTTTCCCTGGCATTCTGATACCTGAATTATTAAGGGTGTTTGTGTTCATTCTGTACAGTATTTTGGCCATTAACAGGTAAGTCAGGTCCTGCTGTTGACTGCAGGCTGGTCAATTTGGATATGCTCTTTTAGAGTAACAGTACTGAAATCAATGAAGTAACTCCTTTAGATTCTATCTAAGAATCTGTTTTTTCACTCCAGTTCTTACACAGACAGATGGTCTTTCATAGAGCTGGAACAGTGTTTCATACTGATATCTTAGATCTCTTGAATTTTAAGGAGGTAGATTTTATGTTTTCAATTGTCTTTCAATAAGTTTCATTGTGTTGCACAGCACAGCAAGTGGGATGAGATGTGGGTGCTTTATATACTAATTTTGGAAGTAATACTTTGCAGCAGTGCTTTAAATGTCTAGGGATGCTACTTACTGGCATTCCATTTGTTTTAAATATTGATAAGAAAACATTCATTTATTTAATGCATAATTTCTGTCACCTTGCTTTGGCTATGGGAAGAACCAATCTATTAACTTCAACCACAATATTTATGGATAAAATCCTTAAGCTTTAAAATTATAAATAATTAGCTATTGTCACAGCACTAATTATTGTACATACAGTGTCAGCAAAGCTATAATCTATCTGTCCAATATGTATTCTACTCAAATTGCATTAATCATAACTTGCTTAAATGTTAGCAAATGACTCTGTAAAGTACTTGCAATAGCGATCTTGCAGCCTGGAAATAATGAAGATGTAAATCACTTCTAAGCATCATTGCCATAATATTCTTATGATAGGATATGAAACTGCTGCATCCACTTTTATACAAATATTTGAGACAGATACTCTTTGTGATGGCAGTATGGTGTAGTACCTCAGTTCACTTCCAACTGTTTAGGGCCATGTCATAGTCAATTGAATTAATGAATTTAGATTAATTTTTCAAACTAGTCATGAAAGTCAATACTAATCAAGTATACTCCAAATTCAGAATAACACTGTATACTTTTTGAATATGACATATCACGTCAGCATGCATGCTTTGACTAGATTTTATCCTATGAAATTCTGCATGTCATATATAATTATGTTTAGGGTTTTGTGTGAATATTATCTTCTCACTAAGTAAAAATTGCCATGGTTTATTCACTTCAGCAAGGATATGCAATTTTATATGATAATATACTGCTTAATTTTGCATACACTTGTTTATGTTGTGCAATTTGCTTGATTTGTGTTTTGCTTTCTTTGTGTTTCTTAGTGATGGAGTCTGTGTTCCTTTGTATATTGGCAATACCAGCTGCAACATTTTGTGATCAGCTCAAAAGCAAACACTCCTGCAAGCATAAATGTTGGGAAGTGTAAGCAGAGTTTATTGAAAAGACCACCAGCTCAAAGCCTCTCTCCTAATATTTTCCTGTGGGAAAATGTTGCAGAACTATTTTCTTGTCATGCAGGTTTCATTTCATAAGCTTCTGACTATTGTTGAAGTGATAAACCTGAGCAGCCACACCAAGAGTGGAGTCATGGTACCCATGGGGCTGAGACAGGAAGGATGAAGCTGAGCTAGTTTGCTTAACTCATGAGCAATTTTTATTTTTTTTTTCTGGAGCCAATTTCTATGTTAAATTGCCAATCTATGCCACACATTCCCATCCAGAATTTAGTAATCATGCAGAAAATTGATACTGTTCCAAGATAAATTAAAACAGCAGTATTTAGGTAAAGTTTTCAAGCTCATCTAACATGACCTCAGTGGAATTTAAATTTTTGGAGGCTGCAAATTTAGTCCTTTTTTGAAGAGTATCAGTACTCTGAAGGCCTGAGACTTTGTCCCTGAATTTTGTTTATCACAAGGTTATCAGCCATTTGATGCCTATCATCATGCCTGAGAATATCAGGAGAAGGGGATTTTAAAAGTGTTTTTATAAACAAAATGAATAAAAGTAAGACTAATAATGAGGAGCTGCATTTGTCAGCTGCTTTCTGAAGTGTGCCATACTTGTTGCTAGGATAATGGAGAAAATTAATACATCCTGTCAGGACCGCATGGCAGGAACACTGAAAAGCTCTGAAGTGACTGTACTCAGTGGAATAGAGGAAATCCACTTTGATCTACCATTTTTGATGTTTTATAATTGCACTTATTATCAGGTCCTTTACTCATTTCTTATTTGACACAAGATCCATTATCAGTGACAGCATGAATGCGAACATGGGCTTGATTTGCAAAACTGCTTGGGATGAGGTAATGGGGAAAAAAGCTTTTTGTTCCTAACTCTTGAGAAAAGAAAAAAAAAATTAAATCATTTATATTAGTGCTATCAGCTAATATCTTCTGAGAAATGTTCCACTTCCAGTATAATATTGTTTATATGCTGTGTTTGAGTAGAGCTTGTTTAATTAACTCCCTAATGAAATATTGTGTAACAAAATGAAAATTTATCATTTACTTTTATGCCTTTGTTCAAGTGACAAACTAGGGCAGGTCACTGTGCCCAGCCTGGACTAGGCAGCGTTTTCTTTCATGCTGCATTTGAATAGAACTCATTTAGGGATTTTTGGTTGGTTTTTTTTTTAATGCTTTCTATTTAAGATTTTCAAACCAAGGGATAAAGTGCTGTCCTTTCAGCTTTCCATGCTGTCTCTTATCTCCCTCGTGTGAGATGAGAAGTACTGCTTCACAAAGAGGCAGATTACCAGGTATCTTGTCTTTTATTGGGCTATAGAGTAGAATTAGATTGTTTCTATAGCATCAGGGGTATGTGCATACATTCAGAATCCATGCAGTCTTTCTCTTGTAGATGAAAAAAAAAGATAAATTGGTTATTCAAATGGACTGAAGTTATGCACAGTTTTAGTTAGTTCCTACTGCGATCAACAAGAAGCCCCTGTTGGCTATATTTAGGCTACATTTTGTTTACTTGGCTTGGTAGGTAAAGAAATAAATGACCAGAGACTGGTGACACATTGACTGGGGCAGAAGCACTGCCCCAGGCGCCAGCCCAGCACCGCACAGGACCCCTTGCACATCGTCAGAACAGCTCCCTGATTTCAGAGTGCAGTCCATGACAGAGAAATCTGCTTCCCTGACTTCTGCCTTGGTGTTAAGTGTTGCCTGTACCTCAGTGGTAAAGCTTTGAAATGGAAAATCCCATTTCTTTGAATGTGTGCTGAAACCCAAACATTTCAGGAAATGTGTCGATGCCAGTGACATTTCCCCAAATAAGAGATCTCTGTTTGGAGAGGAAGCTCCTCATCAGAGCAGGAGGCTCACACAGGAAAGGCAGTTGTCAAGATACTCACCTGGAAAAGTCAGATAATGGTGAGGAAGAAGGTTGCAAATTATACCCTCATACCTCATATACTCAATTAGTCTTCTCCCTTCCTCACTCTTTCTCATCTCTTGCAAGCTGCTTCACTGTATATAAATAATCAAAGCTGAGCCTCCCATGCTTAGATGAAAGCTGTAAAGATTGGCTTTCTAGATTTATGAGGAGTCATGTTTCCTCTGCTTTCTACCCTTAAGTGTTCTCTGCACTGCCAGGTGGTGCCTGTATGCATTGGAGTCTGGTGAACCACACTGTCAAGTCTCAGGAAACTTGTCACCCTACATTCAATATTGTCAAGCTTAATAAGACTTAGCACTTCTATAGTGCATTTTTATGTTCAAAGTGTTACAGGAATATTCAATCAAATATTGCTCTCAGCTGAATGGGATCCCATTCATTGCTTAGTTTTGCTTGACAGTAAGAACTTGAGACAGAAAATAAAGGGCTTCATTGCACCAGTGGAAGCATCAGCAGAGACTGTGAGAGAGAAAGAATGTGTTATCATGCCCATGAAGAGAGTGCACTTGGCAGTTCCCTTGCATTCACCTGGCTTAGATGAAATGAAAATAAGACAGTGTCTCACTCCATTTATACTTTTCCATTCCTGAGTTTGGGTGGGGAGCATCATTGACTTTAAAGATAGGAGCTTGTCACCTATTTTCATTACACATAGTAGTTGTTTTGGTTCACCAATTTTAGTTTCCTGGCCAATGCACCAAATAATGTGGTGGGTTTAGGGCTGGCTAAAATTGCCAGTGCATCTACAAGAATTATTTACTCATTTCCTGCTGTGAAATATGAATTAGGAAGAGGGAAAAACAGGCTCAAAACTTAAAAGGTATGAAAAAAACTTTATTAAAAGAACTAAAAGAATAAGAAGAATCAGAATAAAACCTTCAGAACACTTTTCCTCCCCCCTGCCTGACTTCTTTTCTTCCCCAACTGACAATGTAGAGACAAAACCTGGGATTTTCAATCAGTTATCATCTGTACAATAGTCTTTCCTCAGTTATTGTAGAGAGGGAGTTTTCTCTTGCCATGCAATGGAGACTTCTCCACAAGAAACAGTTTTCTTGTGGCCATTCATTTTCACAAATAGCAGCTGCCCGTGAAATGAATCTGCTATTGTGAAGCTCCTCCCATTTTCACAGCCTTCTCACAACTGAATGAATGGGCCATGTCAGCTTATGGGGTGTTATTTTTAAGGATGAGCTGTTCAAAGGCAAAGGCTCTCTTCATTAATCTCTGCAATCGTCTTTATCTCTGGGAACAGAGGTCTTCTCTCCCTGGGGGCANAAAACAGGCTCAAAACTTAAAAGGTATGAAAAAAACTTTATTAAAAGAACTAAAAGAATAAGAAGAATCAGAATAAAACCTTCAGAACACTTTTCCTCCCCCCTGCCTGACTTCTTTTCTTTCCCAACTGACAATGTAGAGACAAAACCTGGGATTTTCAATCAGTTATCATCTGTACAATAGTCTTTCCTCAGTTATTGTAGAGAGGGAGTTTTCTCTTGCCATGCAATGGAGACTTCTCCACAAGAAACAGTTTTCTTGTGGCCATTCATTTTCACAAATAGCAGCTGCCCGTGAAATGAATCTGCTATTGTGAAGCTCCTCCCATTTTCACAGCCTTCTCACAACTGAATGAATGGGCCATGTCAGCTTATGGGGTGTTATTTTTAAGGATGAGCTGTTCAAAGGCAAAGGCTCTCTTCATTAATCTCTGCAATCGTCTTTATCTCTGGGAACAGAGGTCTTCTCTCCCTGGGGGCACAGGGTCTTCATCACTCTCATCTCTCTCTATTCAAGCTTCTCATGGGATGACAGCTACTTGAACATCTGCTTTGCTTCATTATGGATGCCTCTCCTCAAGTCTACAGTTTGAGCACTCCATCCCCCCATACTTTCTCATGAATTAAAGGGGATATTCTAATGTATCATAGTCCATCTCCATGGCCTTACCAAAAGAACTTAGAGCCTCAGTTCTAGGGCATCTCTTCATTCTCCTTCCATCTAGGACTTGACTCCTTTACTGACCATGGTGTCTTCATGTTGTCTTTCTACATGTCATCACTATGTCCTTTTCTCTCCCTTGAGAGAGCATCAAGGTCTGCAGGTCTCATCACAGCAGGTGCTGTGAAAGGGTCAATATCTTGCCCATGCCTGCAGATGATTGTGGTGATTTCTGCTGGGCAATGGCCAAAGCAGCCACGGTGATGGCCTTCAGGCCGCTCTGGGCCCCTCCATCTGCCCGATGGTGGCAATGCGGGGTGGGGAGTTGGGGGAATGCTGCAGCAGAGGGGGCCTGGCCCAGCCCAGAGCCACTCCCGGGACCCGGTGGACCCCGACTTGGCACGGGCTGTGGCTTGGTGTCAGGGAGATGTCGGCAGCTGTGAACTTGCCCAGCTTCGGCTGGGGCCCCGCAGCCTCCCGTCCCCCATCCGGTCACCACAGGCCCACCTGCAGGCCAAGGCGGAGCAAGGCCGGCCCCACCGGAGTTCAGCTACCTTCTGAGGTCAAAAGCAAGAGAGAGATTTCCCAGGCTTGCCTGTTTTTAAAATGTGGATTTCACAGAGGCAGACACAGCTTCTAAATGGTTTAATAGGTTGTCAGTTCTCAGAACTAGCTAGTTATTGTTTTTTCCAATCACAGAGGAAGCTTTTAGCAGCTTCTTTCAGGAAGATCATTTCCATGGATAGCTTCTTCCCTCCTCACTAAAGTTCAACCAGTGCAAAACCAGGACTGCTTGTGCTTTCTGTATACTTCCAGTAGTAACTTCCTGCAGTCCTGGTCTGGAATCTGTGGCATTCCAGGTTCAGAGTTTTCTTGTAACTCAAAAAATATGTTCTGGAAATTTTCCAGGTGATTTTGCATGTTCATTGATAGTGTGGACAATCTCATTCACTTTAACAGCAGCCATTCGGTGATTCTCTTAACAACATAACCTAATAGAGGAGCTTTGTCTTTGACTGGTGCCTATGAGGGGACTTTTATTAGGAGACATGGAGGTTTTTCCTTTTGCTATGGGATTGGAAGGGGTTTTCTGTAGGGAAATAGAGCCATTTTGAAAGCAGCATGACATGTTTAGTTTTGTATAGTTAAATCACGATAATTTTAGCACTGCCTTTATAGCATATGAAATGAAGCAAATCCTTCACAATGAAGATGAACGTAAACGTATACAATGCTGTCATCCTTAGGGATCATATGGAAGGGGATGACTCATTAATCGGTAGATGAAAAACTTCCCAAACCCTTTTACTTCGTATTAATGTTGGAGCTTGATCAATGCTGTAAATGTCAACTACAGTTTCTGTCATTTAGTTTGGTCTCATGAAGTAAATGTTTTTGCATTAGCTAGGCTGTCACATGTCTGCAGCAGTGTTTTTAATACAGATGATGTAGCAATTTAATCATATTGTGCTATCAAATGGCAAAGATACTCACATGAGATGAATTTTAGCTCAGCAGATGTTCTTTCTGCACAGGCTCTTTGGGACTAGTGCCAGTACTTTGCAGCTCGCAGAGCGAGTCTGGGTGCTGGCACATGCACTGCAGAACTGAGCTGGTGACAAATCCTTCCCTTCCCTTTTTTTTCCTGTCTAATCAACAGGACAGAATTAGAGCTTTCGAGATCACTGCAGGCTGCAAACCAGCCTGGAAGTGTCTCTGCAGCCATATGATGTTCCCTCCTACATTAGGCAAAATTTTCATCTGACTATGAACTACCGTACAGCTGGCTTAGATGATGTCCTTATAATTAGTTCTTATTTTTTCAGCTGGAACCAATTCACTGACATGTTTACTCAAATATATTTCAGCCATGTATTTTTTCTGCAGTAGGGTATGCTTCATTTTGATGTATGGTGTGTTGCTTTTTCTTCAATATAAGATAGTAAAAGCCCAAGTGAAGGAGGAGGAGTGAAGCTATGTTTTAGCAGCCCTCTCTTGATGTGTATGATTTTTTTTCTTTCTTTCCTCATTTCTACTTAATGTGGAATTCTGAAAAGTTCAATTTCAGCTGATTACTGCAACTCAGCTCTAATAATTACTTCTAAAAGATCATTTTGAAATTTTATAAGCTGAAACTGCCTACAGATCTTCATCCATTTTGTCCATCCTCTTTGGTAAAAGGTAACTATTGCACATATTATGGCCAGCTACGTCCTACACTTCTCTGGTACGTTTGCTTTATTTGCATTCAGTCTGGATATTCCATAGTAGGGGAAGGCAGGTGGATAAAGCACAGTGCAATGAACAGAACTAATTCTATCCTAGCTTCCTTGGTTATTCTGTTCCTCAGTGCTGTGAGATGAGTTTAGCAGAGGGTGCTTTGTTAGTTGGTTATTGCATCGTTCAGATTTAAGAGCAGGAGTCCCATTTGTACTGCTCACAAAATCTCTATGAGCTTATTGCTAAGAGTCATGTATTTCAAAAGACTGCAAGGAGGCATCAAAATTAGAATTGAAACATCAGTATAAGGATTAGAAGGAAACTATTCTGTTCTGGACAGTAAATCATGTGTTAAGTTTCAAATTTCTGTTCAAATGTCAATACCCAGCTCACTCTGAGATCTGTAAATGAACTGTTTCTTCTTTAGTTTTTAACTTTTGCATTACTGATGGTCGTGACTTCAAGGCAGATCCATTCATTTCTTTTCAGCCAACAGAAGGGATTGCCTTAAACTTGTTTCACCAACTGGTGAAACAAGTTTGAGGCATGCTCCTCTTATTTTCCCTAATTGTCTTCTGATGAAACTAGTGATGACCTGATCACATAGGAAGAAATTTACCAATGGCTGGAATTTGTATGAGGTTCTCTGGCTGGAGCAGGAAGCAGTCAGCGAGTGAAGTTTTGCTCCATGCCATTCTAATAATGTTCTAAACTTAAATCCTTCAAGATTACAAAAATTTAGTTTTGTAAATAAACTGAGGAAATATCAGCCTAACTTCTGTTCTTTCCACTGGGCTGAAATTCAGTGGAGACTTTGTGTGTATGTAGAATATATACATTTATGTTACATACCAAAACACATATACCTGTTTTTTATACGTAGAGTTTAAATTTATATACACTGACATTTTCAGTTACTACTTACATTTATATACATCATGTTTTCAATCAGTTACCACTTTATGTGGATGAATAATTATCTATATAAAATTCTATACATAAAATATTTGCAACCTTTTCCTCTAAATGACAGTTAGTAGCAACAAGTTTCTAGGTTAAATTTGTTGTTAAAAATAAACAAAACCCACTCCAGAGCATTCCTTATTATCCAGTTTAAATTTCTGTCCTAACAGCTTCATTTAGTGATGCACTGTGCTTTAATTGTGAATATAAGTAGTTGTGTGCCTGAGTTGTGATGTTTCTCTGTCGTTAACATTTTGCTTCTCTTTAGATGATGTAATCTGTTTAGTGTAACATCACTAATCTACTCATCTATTTGTAAAATCCCTTCTATTTTCACCATACTTTTTTTCTGAAAAACAAGTGTCAAGAAAGAACAAATGATTCTACAGGAAGTGTATGTGTGGATTTAACACTACTTACCTTATTACTTTCTTTTCTATGCTGCTACATTCTTTTACTAAACCTGTACATAGAAAAGAAGTTTTCATTGAGCCGTTTGCAGACATACCCAGGACCATTTTCTGAGGACTTGGAGTTAATTTAGATCTCAGCAATCAATTTGTAGTACCTTGTCTTTGCCAATGTGAGTTTTCATGTGCTGATGTATGGTCCATCCACATTCCTCTGCTGGACCTTCTTATTTTACAAATTGAAGTATGTTTGTGCCAACCTGTATTTTACTGGTTCAGTGCTTCATTCCTTTCTAAATTACAAATACAATAACCCTGTTCCTGGAACAGAATCATACAATGTTGCACAGCTGATATTTTGTAGTGGCAAATTTTCTGTTTCTAGACATTGAAAGTATATACACCCTTTCAAACTTGGGCTGTTTTCTTCTAAGATTACATCCAGCAAACCAAGGCAGAATAACATAATTGAAATCAATGGAGTTAATCTCATATCATGCTGTTGTAACCAGAAAAAGAGATGGGCCCTAAATTTACCCCTAAATCTTTCAAAAAAAGCCCTCTGCTCAGGTGTTTGGTCACAACAGGTTTTAAGCCATCATCCTGGTAATAAAAGGAAAATGCATGATTCTGTGAGGCACACAGCTTTTTGTACATAAAAATGAAGCAGCCTTAAAAACCTATTGACTTTCCAGTAGGTTAATATTTTCTAGTAGGTGACTATAGTCTATAAAAGTCAAGCCTGAAACAGATTAACCTGAGTTCTTTGAGGTTGCTATAAATTGCTGAAATTTGCCTGAATACTAACTGTGTAACACAATAAAGTCTTAATGTTTGACCTTGGAGGTGTAAAATTAATCAGAGTCCATAAATATATGGCCTCAGTTTAAAGAGGCACCATATCCCAAATTTTCTAGTGCAGATGTGCACTGTTGTTATTAAGATAGTAAAAGCCCTTGGTCAGTAATTTTTTTCCTGGACTTCATGACTATAAAAATATGTTAAATACCAAGTTCTTTTCAAAATTCAAATGTTGATCTGCCTACAGAAAGTTTCCAGCCATATTGGTTGGCCAAAACCATCAGGTGTGAAATTCTCTGAGCAGTATGAGGAGGTACTCTCGCTGCTTGTGCAGTGCTGGCCTTGCTTTATGAGTCTTTGTTCTGGCTTTATTTTCATGGATATTTAACACTTTCAAAGAGTTTTCTTCTAAAAGCCTTTTTTTCTCTGTCTGAAGTTCTAAAATATGTAGGAGTTTGGCATAGGATTCAGAGCTGAACAAAGACTAATAATCTGTTTTCTGTCAAGAATCTGAATTCCTGAGAAGTTAGTGGGCTTGTTTTTCTTTGGTTGTAAGTACTGTAAGTTTCGGTATAATTATTTTCATATCTTATAATTATTGTTATTATTATAAAAGCTTCACCTAGTCTGGAAAGTAAACAAGAATAGCTAATAATGAGTTCTAAATAATTTGGAGTTAAGTTTCAGAATGATGTGCAGGTACTTACTGCCTCAAGTCTCACACTTTGATTCAGGGAAATTTCTTCTGGAGGAAAAAGTGAGAGAAGTTTTTGCCTTAGCACCAACTCTTGCACAGTTTGACATCAAAATATTAATTATTTTTTATTTTGGATGAGTGTTTTTGATAAATCTTGAAGTCTTTATTAAGGATGTCTTCCCATTTGATGTTTTCTTCTGTTGAGGTTTCAATTATTTAATTACAGGTCTTGATATGAAGCTAATCATGCATGCATCCGTATGAAGCTGGCATACTGAAAGCATAAAATCATTAAACAGTCATTACTATAAACTGACGTTGGCCTGTAATTTTTGCAGTTAATGGGGGAGTTGATGCTTGGTGAACAATCCAATTAAAACTGGCAACAAAAGACTTAAAATGTCAGCCAAATTGCTTTTTAATAGTCAACACAGCCGTCACAAAACATAAACATTAAAGTCCCCATAGTAGCATAAAGCTTCATGGAGAAACAATTCTAGAAAATGAATAATAATTACAGTATCCTGAGAATTCTTTTAATAGACCTGCACTCATTAAAATACTTTGTTGGGTAGATTCATATGAAAAAGTATTTTTCCCTTGATATTTCTTTATGCATTTGTTTTGAAGGTTTTATTCAGTATTTTATAGATGTAATTTCTAGTAATATTCAAAAATGTGTGTCTTATTTACAATGAGTTTAAATAACTGTATAAAGATAAGCTTTGAGTGAAACACAGAAATGTCTTGTGAGGTGAACTGAGGATATGGGTCAGAAAGAACTTTTATAATCTCTTGATGCTGTAAAATAATGTAACTGTTAATTCTGAATTGCACTAGATTCCTTTTGTAAGTTGAGCCAGACTAGCACGAGAAGCTTGTTGAACCTTCCAGGCTGAGGTTAACCGGCTGAATCAGCTTCTGCAGCACTGGCCTTATTGGTGCTCTGCTCAGAACTGCATATGGTTAAGAGAGCGCAGGGCTTCTAACAGTAGACACCAGTGTGGAGTTAAAAGTGTTAAATAGTTCTGTGGAATATAAATAGGACATAATCCCCAGTTTAGTGGAGAGGTCGAAACATACCGGTACTTCAGGAAATGCACCTATTTGCTTCTAAGTGCCCAAATATGCTTTAGAGAGACTGATTTTAAAGCTGTGACCTTGTCTTATATTCATTTCCAGGCATCACATTACCTGTTTCTGTGTTGCTATTTTGTCTTTCCCTCCAGAATTTTGGCTTTTCTTTGAAAAAGAATGGATTTACTGTTTACCATCAGTTACACATGTTCCATTGTCTCTCCTTCCAGCCAGCTCAGGACTATAGGAGAAGTGTCAGCATACCTGAATAAAAGGTTAGCAAACATCAATGCAGGTATAGATCTTTTTGTAGAAGTATTTGTTTTATTTGTGCATTGAGAAGGAAAAGAACTTGTAAACTTCCTCCAGGAATAACAGGCAGGTGTAGTCAATCAGCTAATTCTTTACTGAGGTACATCCTTAAACTAATACAGTGTAACTTGGATACCATGTAAAATTAGCCTTCTATTATGTTGACAATTACATGCAGCCTCCTTAAATAGTCCCTTGTAAGTGTTCCCAAGAAAAAATTTATGCTAACTATCCTACAGCTATAGGATTCTTCTTCCTTTGAAAAAAAAAAACTGTTTCCCTTTTTTAAAAAGGGAACAATATCTCACTCTTCAAATAGATAATTAAAAGATAATTGGAAATTAATGTCCATTTAAAAAATTGTTCCCCTTCTAAGTAAAACTTCAAAAGGAAGTGTTCCTTCTTCAGGAGGACTTCAAAACCCATTCCTTCTTCAGAAGAGACTTCAAAAGTCTCTCTAAGTCTCTCTAAGCAAAACTTCAAAATTTCTCTTAACTTTTTTCTAAGAAATTTGTCAAGTTTGTGAGCTAGAATGTAAGTGAAGTTGAAGGAAACAGTCTCTGGTTTCCTGTGAGCTCTCTACCTTGGCCAACAGCAGACTAATAAGGTTGCTTAGAAAAATCAGTCATCATTTATATTTTATTTGCAAATTGGCTTATAGGTCAGACTGGTCTGATGAAAGGATAGGAAGGGACACATATACTTGGATTTTATTTTTTTAAATGTTTAGTTGTCAGCGATACTTCTTGACCACTACTAAGATGTACTTGCTGCTTGTCAACTTGTTAACTGTAGCTACAACTAAATTTCACTATAATAAAATGGAAATCTCTTCTTGGCTGAGAAAGGGTAGGTGATCATATTCCTAATTCCCATTACAAATTTGAATGTAGGTGCAACCATTCAGGAAGAGACAGATAAAAGCATTACTAGTTTTGCCAAAAGCCCTTCATTTTCTTGGCTGCTAGCCTGGTTCTGTATAAAGATTTGTCTCTGATATCCAAAATGACAATGAGATTTATAATCAGATGACACACAGGGAATTCTGGTTAAACTTTGTAGGGGAAAGGATGTTTGTCCTGAACTGCCAACTTTGATAAAGCTGTCTTTTATTTTCCTGCTCCTGTAGAGCACAGCCTTTTAGACAGCCCCAGCAATGCCATGGTGCCCACTACCAAATCTTGACAAATTTGAGATTGATGTACATATAGAGCCACAGATAGATTCTATATATGTTTACATATTGTGGAGACATTTAACAACTTTTTCTCACCTTCCACAGGTTATTATATAACAATAGATTTTTTTTTTTTTTTTTAAAAAGACTCCCTATAATTATATAACGGTCACTGTAAATATATGTAAAGATATCAAGCAATTTAATGTCAAATCCATAATAAAGCATATGGAATGCAGTTTTATTGAATAAGAGAGGCATTATTTTTTCTCTTTAAGCTATAAACATATTATTCAGAATATTATAAATATAGGCACTAGTCTGTATTTCTCTTGATGTTCCCTAATTAGTATCTTTCTAAAAGGTTCATCTTAAAAATGAAGTAAATAGATCTGGGTAGAGTCAAGTCCCAAATGATCCAGAAGAGCTTCAAGTTTCTGCATCTGTATGTGATATTGATCATAAAAATAGATGTAGGATTTTCAATCATGCTCTGCAAAATCATGTCGGGAGACATTCTGGATGTCTGGTCTTGACAGGATAATCCAGAGTGCAGATAGGTATCCTAAGAAAAGCTTTTATATAGCCAGGTGGGATAAACTGGAGTATGGTTCATCCTATGGAGAAAGTTCAGGTGTTTCCACCTTGAAGTAAACAGAGTTAAGTTTACTGTGCTGCCAACAAAGCACCAGCTCTGCTTTAGTCCAGGTAGCTACAAGACATGCTTGGGATCTTGCCCCCAGTAATCTCAGGGCCCATCAGGACTGAAGTTTGGGTACTGATATAACAGCAAGTTTAACCATGACTTAGGGCTTATCATATTATCATCTTTCTATACAGCCACACAATGGCCTATGTTTGAAAAAATATGAATCAACAAACTGATGTCTCTCATGGCTGCTTGTGTGGTTCCATGGCAGCAGGATCAAGTCTAGGGAGGTCTGGTGACCAGCATGAGACACAACAAGACAGGTCTCTGCTTGTTCAAGCTCAAAAATCCATTTATTGCGGTGTCACCAATACATGAACAAACTCAGCTTAATCCAGAGGCAGAGAGCCTTGAACAGGGGCAGGGTGATGGGATTTATAGAGGAAGGGTGGAGTTTTACTTTTTCTGGGTTTAGAGAATACCTCCCCAAGGCAGAGGGGTGGAGTCTTCTCTGCCCAGGATTCAAAGCCATGCCTCTTTCTTTAACAATAACTAAATTTTTGTCTCCCCTGGGCGGGGGCATCCCACAACTGCCCTGTTTTTATTAATTTTTGATGATGAGCTTAGAATGTTTTTAAAACTTAAATAATAGAGAACTTAACCCCCCCTCCCCACAAAGCACCCACCTTGCCTTGCGGGGCATTAAAAGTGCTAGTACCCAACGATGAAACACATTAAGCAAACACACAGAAATCAAATAAAACTAGAAGCAAGCACTAAGAACTCAGACAGTAGCCGGGAAAATTAAAAATGAAAAGGTTTTTTAGTTCAGTCTCTTCCAGTTTCTGATTTTCTTCTTAGGAAGGGGTGCAGTTCTTTGATCTCTTCATTACGAAGGGCAGTCCTTAATCTCTTCTTAGTGAAGGGCACAGTCTTCAGTGTCCAGCTTCAGCTTCCCTACCGATGCCCCCTCGGGAGTCGCCATCTCAGCTGGCTTCGGCTGAGGAGCTTTGGTTCCTGTTTCGAATTTCCCAGCAGGGCTGTGACTCCCGGTGAAAAGGCACAGCCCTCAGAGCTGGAGCAGCCGGAGCAGGGGTGGAACCGCAGGAGGAGTTACCGGGGAAGCTTTCGGGCCGGAAGGGGAAAGGCGCGAAAGAGGGATCACAAAAAACATGGTCAGCACCATTTTGAGGAGGGGATGGGGCTCCGGGATGGGTTTTCCCGGGCAGGGAACAGGGAGTATGGAAAGACAGGAAGTGAAGGGGGACAGGGACGGCGGGGAGATGACAGCAGATCCGCATCTCTTTGGACAAGGGTTCTCCGTCCCTTGTCCTCCTTTTAGGAAACCAGGGATGGGGTGGCAGAGAAGCACATGGGTGACAGTGTCAGAAGAAGTTCCGAGCCGTCTTGGCATTTTTCACCCTTTGTCCTACCTTTAGGAACGAAGGATAGGGGAAGATATGGGGAGGTGTATCCTAAAAAAGAAGGGGAGCTTCATAGAAGCAAAAAAACAGTTCACAGGAAGAACTCCTTCCTGTATGTAAAAAAAATCTTAAACCATCCATAATATGTCTCGTTGGGCGATGGTAGATGCTAAGTTCATAACCTGGCCTTCCTGCCAGGTACTCCTGAATCCTCCTTTTCAAGGTGGGGGTCTCGCTGGCTGTGAAGCCATCAGTGGGGGACTTACGGGGTGTTGCTGGACCTGGCCATGCTGTTTTCTTGGTGCCTCACTGGTGCTCACATCTCCACCACTTGTGGGGTTCTGTGGCAGTCAAGGCCAGGGAGGTCTGGTGACCAGCAAGAGACACAACAAAACAGCAGAAGCTTGTTTAAGCTCAAAAATCCATTTATTGGGGTGTCACCAATACATGAACAAATTCAGCTTAATCCAGAGGCAGAGAGCCTTGAACAGGGGCAGGATGGTGAGATTTATAGAGGAAGGGTGGAGTTTTACTTTTTCCAGATTTAGAGAACACCTCCCCCAAGGCAGAGGGGTGGAGTCTTCTCTGCCCAGGATTCAAAGCCATGCCTCTTTCTTTAACAATAACTAAATTTTTGTCTCCCCTGGGCTGGGGCACCCCACAGCTGAGCTTTAAGTTGAAGAGGATTCTGTACTTCTGTGAACTGGTAAGACTCATGTCACTATTCCCAACCCAAAGGAGGCAAGCACTAAAAGGGAAGTCTTCCCCTCAGCCCTCACAGGGCAGCAAGCTCAAATGCTGCAGGCCTTTATGTTACTTGAGTCTGTAACAGGGCATAGTCTCCAGCAGTCTCTGCTTCCTGAAAGTGCTGCAAAGTAATAGGAACACAGATGAAGCAGGTAAGAGGCAGGCAGTGTAGTGACAGAGTGATTGTTTTGGTTTGAAAGACAGGTGTCTGTCAAGCAAGGTGGAAACCTCCCTTGAAATGGAAAAAAAAATGTAAACCAACCCACCCTCCTCTGAATTATTATAATCTTGAAATCAAGNCCCCATCCCTCCCCCACTCCAAATTATTATAATCTTGAAATCAAGGGGCTATTAGGCAAAGATATGGGAAACGGGAATAACAGTTTTTTACTAGGAAAATTCAAATTAAAAGGCAGTAGTACAAAAAAACCCACTCACAGGCAGAAGACAGCCTGACACCCTGTTGGTCAGCGTGTGGGTAGCAGTCCAGTTAAATAATTAAATGGTGGCTGCAGTCCTCCTGGAGTGGCAGGTATGGTTCTGTTGAAGCAGTGATCCTGTAGAATGGTGCCGTTTTCCTACAAATATTCAGTGTTTTAGATGGGTCCAATCTTTCCTCTGGGAATCCAGTGGAGAAAAGCTGCCTGAAGTGTTCCAAGTATCCTACTATATCCGGGTAGGAATGCTTGGCTCCTCCCCCTGGGTGGAGCATCTCCCAATTGGTTGATGTAATTTTATCAGTCACGCAGTGAGACTCAATGGCCCATTAACAGAAGAGATCCCCAGGAGGGATGATGGGTTGTGGAAGAGATAAAGAACACTGCCACACCTTGTTTTAACAGCTGGCAATAGAATAAATTTTGGATACCTGTTGCATTGCAACCCATGACAGTGGTTTAATATGTCCGTATTCGTTATATTTCCACTGACCTATTGAGCATGAATACATTCAATATGATTTATAGTTGCTAATTCCATTATCCATAGATCCCTTTCAGAAAGCCCTCTCAGCTAATGAATTTTATAAGACAAGGGCCAAAACTTAAATATTTATCACCACCAAAAACCATCAATAACTGGAAACATTAATTTTTACAGACATGAAAGCTTGCAACCTATTTTACCAATCATAAATTGTTCTTTAATCAAAATCTGTTCACCTCTCAGGTCATCAAATATTTGCTGCCAGGCTACTTGTAAGTGCCTGTCTTTTGCAAACCTAGATGATAGGCTTACTCTGTAAGCTATAATTTCTTCCACTTTGTTCAGAGTTTTAGAATAGTGGTTGTACTATCCCCTGTGAGTTCCCACTGATACAAGTTACAACTCATGATATTGACTGAACCCACCACTTTTAAGTAATGGCAGGAATTAACACTTTCTGCTGAAAATATCAGCTTTAAGCTGGCTGGGAGCTGTCAATCTTCACTCTGTCTTTTGAATGCTATGTAATGTTAATTGTACCAGCAGCTGCTTGATCTGCTAAACAAACCACTGGAAGCCTGAGCTGATTGTTTCGGCTGTTCCCTCAGACTCCATCAGAACTGGAGTGCTGCTTTTTTTCTCCCTTCACATTTTGTCCTTGACCTCTCTGACTCGGCCACCAAGGGTCCTGTCTTGTGTAGACACCGACTGTAGTGATTTAAGAGAGTCCTGTCTCAGCTGGAAGGGTATTAAAATCTGATGGATTTACCACCTGCAACGACAAAGGAGAGCAACGGAGTGAGTAGTAGTTTCATTGAAAATTTTTAATATTAATTGACATAAATGTGGGCATTTCACATAAATGGAATGTTTTTCACATATATATTATACATAGAGTGCATTAGTAGTTAACAGCTATGTGAAGAAGCACTGTATAACGAAGTTATAATACAGGCAGTTCAGTAAAATAAAAGCACTTCAGGAACTGTTGCTCTTCATTCCCCTCTGGCAATGTCAATTTTATATAAACACACATGTTTTTATTGTGCTTCTGCATGATAACATTTAAACCTTGCATCTCACCCACAAAACAAAGCATTATAACCTGAGACTCATTTCAGGTTACAAACTACAACACAGAGAGGGACATTTTGTTGTGCAGTGTTTATGACCAAAATTACTCTACTTCAGCAGTCAGGCTCCCAAGTTAAAACACTGAGTGATGGAATTAATTAAGGAGGAGTAGTGCTGTTGTAGCTCTAATGCTCTACAGGTATAAGTGCCTCTAAAGTGAGGCAACGTTTGTCAGGAAAGGTAATGTCTTTCAATGCACCAGCTGATACAGCTGCAGAGAAAAGAGAGCTAGCATTGGACCCAGAAGCCCTTCTTTTGGTTTGAGTATACTAACATCTCTATCATCAGAAAAAGCAGAAACACTCCCCAATACACACCTTAAAAAAGTGTATATCAGTCTTATTTCAAGAATTGTGAAAAGTAAAACTGACAAGTTTTACTTGTATACAGTACTAAGAAAACAGATGCCAGAATTTTTTGAGTCCTGAAAGACAGAATATTATTAAATGCATTCAGAAAGTTGAAAAAGGTGGCCTTGTGATGGTTCCCTAGAGAGAAATCACTGCCTTTGCTTCTCTAATGAGCTCTAACCTCCATTCTTCTGCCTGATAAAATTCTCCCGTATCTTTTTACAGCTGAGTCAAGAAATAGTTGTCTGCAGAGACCCTTTCAAGACACCGAAAATTTATTTTTGAAAACACTGAGATCTCTAGAATTTTTTTCACTTTTGTCATGTCACTAATGGACGTTTTACTAAAAATGGAGCTCAGCAGTGTTAGGATCTTGATGTGCAATGATAATTACTGGCAAATGCAGAATCTTGATGAAAATTCCTTATGCTCACTGTTGCTAAAGGTTTTAAGGTTTATATATACTTTATATATATATTATATATAGTATAATATATATATACTTAACATATGCAGGTAATAAAGTCAACTTATACTATTTGACTTGTGAAGATTTTCTAGTAGACACATTATACAGCATTTGTTTGTTCAAAATGAATTGAAAGTGTAAATTAAACCATGGGAAAATCACAGGCTCCTGTTAAGTCTACCTAAGGAACCATAAACTTGCCTAAAGCTCCATAAGGAACTTTAGGCAAGTTTAGTGCTATGCTACAAGAGACTATATTAATCAGAATTAAAGAAGTATAAAACATGCACTTCTGTAAAAACAGGAGTGTTTTAAAGAAAGATCTGCTAGTGGTGGTCTCATTGTTCTTTTTCCCTCTAGTGTTCAAAACCAGGTAATTACGTTTTTGTAAAATCTCCTAGAATGAGGTCCAGTATGAATGTTTATAAAATATAGTTACTTAGGTCTTATAGGACAAGTTTAGCTTTTAATGTAAAAACATTAAGAAAAGGAAGTGCTGCCATCATAAGCAGTCCTTACTGCCGCTATGCAGAATACAGAGACCTTACAGAACTTTCCAGTACATAAAGCGGTTGAATATGAGAGGCTCATGCTTTTCACAAGGGCATGCAGTGATAGAAGGAATGGATTTAAAATGACAGAGAGAAGTCTTACATCAAATGTTGGAAATTCTTCCCTATGAGAGTGGGAAGGCCCTGGCACAGGTTGCCAAGGAGAAGCTGTGGCTGCCCCATCCCTGAAAGTGTCCAAGGCCAAGCTGGATGGGGCTTGGAGCAACCTGGGAGAGTGGAAGGTATCCCTGCCCACAACAAGGGCCTTGAAACTAGAATATCTTTAAAATCCCTTCTAGCCCAAACCATTCTGTAATTCTAAGCATGCTTAAAAAATAATCACAGAGTAGTTTGTAACTGAACAGTAGTATACCCACAGAACTTTTAAATAAACTGAATTACAGTCCCTGAACATATGTTGCTCTTTCATTCATTAAATAATGGATTGTCAGCTAATTCACACTCTACTGAGACACATTGAGTAAATTTAAAAAGATAAAAATCCAAACATACCAAGAAACAATAAATTCAGGAACTGGAAAAATTAAAATATTTCAAAAGCACTACAGGTTTGATGCAAACCTTCTATGGTTCATTACGTTTTAGTATGTTCTCTCTGATATACTTCACCTAATAACAATAAAGGCTATTGTGGCCTTTTCAGTAAATGATAAAACAGTTCAATTACCTTGTCTTTTATATGGATCCAAAGAGTATAGTAAAGTATATTTCAGAACTGTTAGGAAAATAGTTCTGCCAAGGCTTGGCTAGTTTTCAGAACTAACTTTAAATTATGAGCTAACTAGTTGATTTAGCTGTTTATTTAATATTTGCCTGTCTCTAAAGCAGTTTGGATACATGCTTATGATTACAAAGGCATTTTAGTCTGATCTTTAAGGAAAATGAGTTTATGTTAACACTGCTCTTGTCCATCATTCTGATCTGTCCATCCAATTCCTTTTGAACAGAATGGCAGCACTCAAACACCTTGGCAGAGCCAGGGAATGTCCCGAATTAAGTGACTTTCCACTTTCTGAAAACCAGAAGCCTATTAAAAAAGCAGGATCTGAATTATTTCATGTCCTGAAAGAAAAAGAACTAGTAGCAGAACCTGGGAGCTGAAGAGAAGCTGTTGTGGGCTGTGCTCTGTAAGTGTGCAGTACCAAGCTCGATTAGACAATTGCCATGGAACAGCATGTGTTCAGTGCTGTTTGTGGGCCATCCAAAAGAACAAGCCAGAACCAAAGAAGAAGAAACATTCAGGAGAGAAAAATAACTCCTTCCGTCAAATTTCAAAGGAAGAAGAGAAAGTAGAACTCCTTCAAGCTAGCAGAATTTCTAAGATTTTCTTGTTTCTCTTGGTGCAGTTTCTCTTGGTGAGTGCATGAAGTTTGCAAAGTGCCTCAAAGCAGAAGAGCTAATAAAATTAACACTTACTGCGTTATTCTTGTAATTGAATAATAAAAGCAAAACCCCTAAAAAAAATTTAACAGAAAAACCCAACAGGTAGAAAGAAGTTTGAGTAGAGTTTGTGAAGTGGGTGAGGAATGTACAAGTTGAAGTGAAAGAAATCACCAGAATGTTGTCTGGATCTTCAGGAAATTTCACAGTTCTAGATGTGCTCTGCTGAAAGGAGAGGACTATTTTTAAGAATTACTTCTCAGGAGAAAGAATTTAGAAATTTTTTAAACAGTCTCTTTTGTCTGTAAAAAAATGAGCTAAATGCAGATGAGGAGGGCAATGATGAAGACCAAGAGAATAATTTTGGGCTTGGTTACTCCTCAGGTGAAAATCTGATTTGAAGCAAATTATTCCAAGGGTAAAGTCTGAGCTGAAGTAATGTTATATAGCTACATTTTCACATGAATGAAATTTCTATCACATCAATGAAGACAATGAAAACAATAAGTCTGTATTTGCATATCATATATAAATATTTTAATGTACAAGAATTAAAAAATATAAGAATTGTAAATAACCTTTAAAAATAAAAGCAGCAGTTATTATAGATAGCATTAGGTAAGCCAGTTCCTATATCAGTCTCATGCATTTTGGAAGCTTGTTGGCTTTAGACCTCTTGCATAATATTCCATTTTAGGTATTTAAATGATTTTGCAGTAAGTTATTTTATATAGTCTGCTGTTTATTTAGAGTCCTGCAGAATCCTAAGTGTACATATTTAGATTTAATGCTGCTTTATATCCTAAGCGATATTTTTAATGTCATAAAAATAATGAGTTACAGACTTAGTTTCAAGCAAAATAAAAACAAATTAGAAATTTGCAAATTAGAAAGTCTGTAAAAACTAATTGGAAACTCAGGCTGATTCTCAGCCTAATGAATTTTCAGTGCTTCACTGAAACAAGGGTCTGATGAAGAAGTCTTTTTAAATCATCAAAATAATCAGGCTCCAATGTGAGGTTTTCTGTGATGGCAGTAGCTAGATGAGAGGATGACAAGTATGATAATTTAAAAGGAATCCCCCCAGGAAATCTGATGTATTGATGTATTGTGATAAATTGCACTGGGAGATACAAGGTACCCTATGAGCCAGAGAGACTTTGTGGTTCAAAGGCAGAACCAGTCTATTGCATGGAACAAACTAAACTCTGTCAGACATTGCGTGCCATTGATGGGACAGGGACAGGATAGATAAAAGGTGAAGAAGGGAACTAAAAGATGTGTTGCCATATAGATTATGTCACAGTATTGTCACAGGACAGCTGGTCTGTACTGGACAAGGTAAATCTGGCCATAACACAAATCCAATTCGGTTAGCCTAGTTCATGCCAGAACAAGTCCCAGGATAAGTTACAGGGGGCCTTCAGTCATCCCCATTTGAGTTTATTTGCAAGTACCTAGAGATCTGGGCAGAGAGAAATCCCAGCCAATGAGCTATCTAAGCCCAGGAGTTTTGAACCAACAGTGTTCCGAACAATAAGTTCCGAACAATAAAAAGGACTATTTTGTCTGATGATCCAGAGGACTTGAGTCATGGTCTCACAACCCGCACAAAACAGATTATACAGGTCTTTTCCCAAATACCTAGAGAAGCAGTCACCTTGGCATTTAGCACAGCTCTTGATGTACCTTGTAGAGTCCAGCTGTGTGTTCTGGAAAAAATCAGCATTTTTATAACAGGACAGTGGCTTAACCATTGAAATGGCTTATCATGCAAATTATAGGTTATATAATAAACCTGCAGATTTTCTGTGGAGTGGATTTAAGATTGATACCTTAAACAAGGAAATGTCATTGATCAAACACATAAGGATGCTGGACATCCAATATTATGTGGAAAATATGGATAGCTTTCAATTCTGAAATAGTGGGATACAGGATTTACTTAGATTAATTATTATATGAAAGTGCCTTAGCAGATTATTTTGTAGCCCTGGACTGTTGACTCCAGTGATTTAATTTACTGAGGTCTCCAATTTTGTAATATGCTTAGAAATGCTTTTCTGATGTATGCAAACGAATATTACAGTGTAACCCTTAGTGCAACTGTAAGAATGCTGCCTTGGTAAAAGATCAGTGCAATTAAAAAGGTTAAGCCTGGGCCAAATCCATGACAGCTTTGCTTACCATAGCATTGAAAAGCTTAAGTGGGGCACTAAACAACATTGTTTCTCCAGCTGAGGTAAATTGAGACTGTCACAGAGAAAAAGGTGCTTTTTTCCCACAAACCATTCCAAGGAAGGAGGGAATACACTTTTTCACCTTAAAGACTCATCATGTCATTATGTAAAGAAAGTATGTATTGTAAATGGATGGCAAAAGTTCCTTGGAGGGAATTTTTGTAGCTCATCAGAGCTTTGCTCCAGCTGGACTTCTGCAAATTTAACTGGACATCTGCTAAGGTAAAAAGGGAGAGTAAGGATGAGTACAGAAATGGGTTACAGCTGTGTTAGACACTGAGGTAAGGTAGCTGAAGGAGTTTCAGGTTAACAAGTTCCCAGATCACTCAATCTGGCAACAATTTTTACCACTATCTTCTTTACATAGTGTTTGCTGTTGTCCATAGCTACATATCTGGCTGTACTGAGATTCTTTGGAATCGTTGGGGAAGTATAGATAACAAGGCTTTCAAGGTTCCTTGAAAGTTGCATTGCACCATGTTTGTGTCTTCACTGTCCTTTGCAGGAGGATTGCAAAGCTCATTTGCTCAGGCTGAGCCAGCTTGAGCCATGCGGCAGCATTTCTTAGCACAGCACTCTGTGCAGGTACAACGTCTCCCTTTGGGGTACTGGGGGGCAGCCTAAGGGTTGCATAGGGCAGTGGCAGCGCAGGGTACCCACCTTGGGTACCCACCACAAGTATCTTTGACTCTCTCTCCTTCTCAGACTGATCCAGTGGCTATGAGTTCCCTGCCAGCTCATCTGCCTTTAGCTGCCATAAAAACCATTTCTCTGGGTGTCCGGATGATTGGTGCTTCAGAGACCTTTTCTCAGCTCTCATTTACAAATGCAGTAACAAACTCCAGAAATATATTTACATTTTTTTATGGAAAATGTTTGTTAGAGGGTAGAACTTAGTCATTTTCTCTCTCAAAATGAAGTGCAAGACTAATTTTTATACTGTCTATTTCTTTCATGGATATTCTAAATGAGAATTATACCTTGTGAAATCAGTTGGTGTCTGTGCTGCCATTCAGTGTCTATTGTGTTCTTTACCATCATCCCTGAAAAATCCTGACAAATTAAGTGAATGTTATACCACCTTTACCACCTTCTTTTTTTTCTTTTTGGTTTTTTTTGGGGGGTTTTGTTTGTTTATTTTGCTGTTGATGAATTACAGTGCTGTAGGTTGTGTCTGTATCTGATAGTTTCTGTTTCAATAGACAATTATATTTTATATTATTTCAAATATTGCAGCAACATTTACAGGAAGCATGGTAAAGAACTTTATAAAACACCATGCTTTATTCTCAATAATAATTGTATTTCAGGATCACAGAATGGTTTGGGTTGGAAGGGACCAGTTTCAACCCCACTTTCTGGGCAGGGACACCTTCCACTATACCAAGTTCCTCCAGTCCCTGTCCAACTTGGCAGCCATGGGTCAGCCACAGCTTCTCTGGGCAACCTGTTCCAGTGCCTCACTACCCTTAGAATAAAGACTTCCTAATATCTCATGTAAACCTGTTCTCCTTCAATTTAAGACTTTGGTTTCCCCTTTCCTTTTTTAATTAAGATGAACATTAATGAACCACTAAGTGCAGAACAACATCTAAAGACAGTCTTGATCTTTCTAAAATAATAATCCTCCATGTGTTTGGTTGTCTTTTCCTTGTTTCAGGTATGCCTGGTAGCCCACATAACCAGTTCACCTTCAGACCACTGCCGCCACCGCCTCCCCCGCCACATGCTTGCACCTGTGCCCGGAAGCCGCCTCCCTCGGCCGACTCCCTGCAGAGGAGATCCATGACCACCCGCAGCCAGCCCAGCCCTGCTGCCCCCATGCCCCCCACCAGCACACAAGATTCAGTGCATCTTCATAACAGCTGGGTCTTGAACAGCAACATACCACTGGAAACCAGGTATGGACCAAGGTTACGCACAGAGGATCTCAGATGTTGAGGGAAAAAGAAACAGGATGGGAAGGAGGCCTGACACTGACACAAGCCGGTGATGGGTAATTAAAAGTCTGCCATTCAGGATATGCCGAGGTGTTTTGCATTGAGGCTGTCTCATGTAGCCACATGAGGCCTTATTTGCTTGACTCATCGAGGTCAATAATACTTAAAAAAAGTATGTTATGCAAAATTTTGGTAGATAGTGATTTATTTAATGTATGTGGGTTACAGTGGCGTTTTATGGTTGTGTGCAGTCAGGATTTGTGCTTATGTGTTTGTCTTGCCCTCCCACATTCTCCCGGGACCATTTTGTAACCAGGAAATAGAAGTTTGGTTTAATCAGTGTACTTTGGCACTTTGAAGCCACACAGAGTCAGGAATGGTTGAAGTTTGAAGGGACCTTTGGAGATCATCTAGTCAGGCTGTAGCTTTCCTGTGGATAATAAAAGACCAGAAATAATACAAAAATAATATGTTCCTCAATACATATTTAAATACTTTATTGCATATATAGCTAAAAAATATCATTTGATAAGCATTTGGCAGTGGAGAAATGATACTGAGACAAGTATTGGGCATGCCGTGACTTAGCTCTGAGAGCTGGGGAAGGGAGCGTTCAAATTCAGGATCGTTCACAATTTACACAAATAATCTACTCTAAAAAACAATTGAGAGCAAACACATTCTGTATTCAGGCAACTTACTTTTCAGTACCCAAAGTTCTGCACAATCTCCTCTGATTCTCTGGCTATAATAAGCCTTTTTTTCACCAGTTCCTGATAAGTATTAGCTGATTTAATGGCGTTCAACTATAGTGTTTGTTGATTTGATTTTTAAAACAAGATCTTGATTTTCATTCTTCATTGTCAACGGAGCATTGGAAGGTTTTAATTAGGGTTTCCTTTAGGTTTTGTCATTTTAAAGCACATGAAGTGCAAGAACGTTGTGAATGTTGTGTTTGGTGGAACAGATAAATTTCTGATATCCACCTAATTGGATCCAGAAAATATAAGGTACTATGCACAGAAATGTTTGGGGTTTTTTTAATGCATATGTCCAAGGCCCAGTCATCATTATTAATCACTGAAACATAGATTTTGTTCTTTTATAACCAGGTTGGCTTTATTTTATTCCAAAAATAAATATATGTCTTTAAACACGTGACTGCTGCTCAACAGAAGTGTGAAGTTTTAGTTCTGCTATTAAGTTGGAATTGAAGAACACACCAATTAATTCTGAAATAAAACTTTCCTTATTTGTCTTAAGGACAAATCTCTGTCTGAACATAAACAACATTTTATTTCAGCTGACCCTTCTGGAGGTAGAAGCTTCTACTTCACAGTCTTTATAAAGATAAATCTTTGCCGTTTCTGGTGTAACAAGTTTATATATCTGCCTATACTTTGTGCTGCAAGAAAGGTGGTCTCTGGGTGCTCTGTCCCATGAAATGTTTGTTCTCTTCCATTAACGATCAGGTAGATCTTTTCAAGCCTCTCTGTGTCCCTGTTCACATCAGACTTCATTAGTGGGGAATACTTTGCAATTTATTTTTCTTTCGAGTTCAATTTAAATTTTCTGGTTTCTTATTATTTTTTGCAAATTTGAAGCTTCCAATACAGGAAAAATACAGAGATATATAGCTATATCTATAATTATATAAGGGCTGTGCAGTTAATTAGGAATTCAGATTGGAAAACATCCTTTGGGTAGTCATTCACAGAGGCTAGGAATTTTCCACATTCTGACCCTTCAGTGGTTGTTTCAGCTGATTTCATGCCCCCACTGGTCGCTTCCAGAAGCCTCTCATGAAGCTGGCTGAAAGACTGGATAATCCATAAGGAAAATCTGTGAGTCTGTTTGCCAGGACGTATCTGCAGTTTGTGTGCAGACAAGTGCTATAGCAGGGGAAAACTGCAATAAATATTTGTCATCACCACTTCCCAGAAGTCTACAATGCACAGTAAAGCCTTAAAGAAAATGAAGGGCTTGCAGCTTGTTTTTCCTTCCTTTACCAGGGAATGGTTCTGCTAGAATTGAACTGGCATTTTGGCCTAATATCTAGACTCCCTTGCTTTCCTTCTCCTTCCTTAGTTGCCCATTAAAAATAATCCTACAAAATAAAGAGAAACGTTTCAATGATATGTTTCTGTGCCAAATCTTTAATAATACTAAATCTACCTAATGTCTACATACCTAATATATATAAGCAGAATTTTTTTATTAAATTTGGAACATTTGCAATCAAAAAGAAGACTCAAAAAGTAACATATTCCCTACTGTAACTAGGCAAAAATCAGAAGACACACATTCAGCCTTTCCTCCAACTCTATCTCCTCTTAATCCATAAACAGAATATGTGTTTAATGTTTTATCTGCTGCCACAGTATATTAGAGAATTTTCAGACAGGGAAAGATTTCCTAGAACTAATCATGTGACTAAAACCTATTCACTCTGGACAGACAGAAATTAAGCAAGTTTATGAGTCTGCTTATAATGATAATGTGTCATATTTATGTAAAAGAAAATTCTCTAGTTCTGAAAATGTTTGCAATACTCAGATTAAACATGTACTCATATATAATTAGAATTTGAAATCCTAGATTAGATGGCAAAGGGCTGCAGTAAAGACATACACTGTGTGTATATGTTTGAAAGTTTTCTCGTACAGAAAACCTGTTTACATTCTTATAGAAATGGGAAAATCAGAAATTTTGGGTTTTGCATTATCTAGAGGTGTTACATGCAATGCAGTTTTGTCAAGATCTAACTTACTAATGCAACTTCTTAATGATGAGACTGACTTGGGATGATGAAATTACTTGTTAAAATTCACACCAGCTTTTGTCAAAGCTGAAATTACAGTCTGTCTGTGTGTCATTGGCAAGGCCAATTCTCTAACCCTGGTAGTTGTTCTGATTATACGCAACCTAAATAAAAACAAGAATTAAGAACAGCTTTAAAACTCCAGAGGACATGTTATTGAACACCTGCTGCTGAAGGAATTGGACAAGAGCTGTACCTGTAGGAGGTGTAGCAGTTCAAACTGGTGATTGTGCTGCAGCCTTCAGCACTCTAATGTGGCCAGAGATGCAAATGCAATCTCCATCTATGCATGCACACAAATAGGGAAAAATAAACATAGCCATTATTAAAATTGCTTATGAACATGCAGTAATTTCATTGTCACACAGTGAAACATTTTTTAAGAATTGCCAGAAAAAGACTGCAAGAATCTCTCACACCATATGAAAGTATGAGAAACATTGTTTCTCTTTTTTACTATAATATTATTGGGCTCTTACAAAAATTGATTTTTTCCCTCTCCCCCAGAATAAAGTATTTGTAACCTATTGCCTATTGCCTTCCTTTCCACTAAAATATTTGTTTTTTCAGGATTCATAGATACTTTGCTCTAATGCTTCAAATCTTGTGATTTACAGTGTAATACATTGTCATTATCTCTGACAGTCCCATCTGAACATAGCTTACTACTTTTTATGGGATAAGTATTAAACTCTGATAGCTCAAAGGAATGTTTTTCATTTTCTCCATACCCTTCTAGTTAAGTTCAGTATTTGTTTCCATATCTTGCTTTCTTAGTTTGGTTCTTTTTTTCCTACTGTTTGCTATTTATTTTCCCACTTCAGTCAAATGCCCAAAGAAGTAAAATCTAGATGTTAGTAGTTTACCTGGAATTTTTCTTAACCTCTTTATAGCCTGTTACAGATTCCTCATGGATAAACCATTGGTCTCATTTATTTCGAGTTAAGTTTTGACGTAGTTTACCTACGCATTAGAATTTTTAATTTTTATGTCTAAATCTCAAAATATAGCTAATTTTGATTTTGTTTCAAAGTGGAGTTTTTTGTCCTGTTTTTTGCATCAGTATTTAAGATATTTGCTTGTTCCTTCCTTTTATAAATCAAATTTCTTCCTAGTTCCTCTAGCCCATTTAGTAGTGTTGGCAGTAAGGTTAATGCTGTGCTGAATGGACTGAAATCTCCCTTCACTGCACTGGCAATGATCCAAGTCCTGTGGAAAATGACAGTTTAATTTAAGCAATCTTATCACCATGGTAATAGCTCCTCTAAGGGAACAGTGAGGTACCAGACCATAAACCTGAGATTCAATTATCATTAATTTATATAAAACTTTGAAGTACTAGGATAATAAGAGGAATTTTTGGGGTTCAAGGCAGTTACTAGTTTTAGTTACAATTCACCAATGTTTCAGAGCCCTGAAGTTTGATTATGTCTCTAAACACTTGAAAACCTTGAGAGTTTTGGAGTTCGAAAAGTGTACTTGAATCATCATATAGACAGAATTGTTCCTTTCCATGTTATATAGTTATTTAAGGTGCATAGGTATGATTAGCTGTATTTGTTTTCCTGAAAATAACTTAATCGTGTTTCTGTTTGGTATAGGGGAGATCTTGACAACAAGCAAGGGATTTATTCTGTACTATGGTTCAGCTCTGTTCTTTTTAAATGAACCTCGTAATTATTTTTTCTCTTAGGGAAGTACATTGATAGCCTTTCAAATCACAGAGACATGTACATAGTCCCTTTCTGTGTAAGGAAGCAAAATTAATTAAATAAAATTTCATCTAGACATAGTTCAGCGTGAGCTCTTGGCAGGTTCAATCTTTCTTCTTGGTCTCAGCATTTGAACATCTTGTGGATTTTATGCATCTTGCCTCCAGTGCAGAGAGTCAGAAAGCACTTTTTTGTGCCTTGATTTTTTGTCCCAGTACCAGGTTTTCATAGCAAACAGAGCAGCTTTTACAGCTCCCAAGGCAGACAGGTGTCAATGATCATAATCCAGCAAACAGGGAGACACTTTTTACTTGAGCAATGCAATTCACTGGGAACTTGTTTGCAAATGGAGCCTTCTCCTGAGTTCAATGACCGGATTTGGGGCTACTCCAAGAATAAATGCTGGGGTGGGCTTCCTTAATGGCCTTTTCTTCAAATTACGTTGGCCAGTATTTGCTGTTATGACATTTCTCTTGTATTTTCTCATTTTCTACCTCATTAAACAATAAATCAACATATATAGAGGCTGACCATATTAAAAACAGACACATGGCAAGGGTTTTAAATTCATTCTGGGTCCCATGTGTTTCCACCGCACAGCAGAAAAGATCTGAAAATACTCGTTTTCTGAATTCCAAAAGATAAATTGAAGACTGTAAATATGACCATGAACTGAAAATAAAATCTTTAAATATGACCTTAAATTTAATAATGTGAGAATGAAGATGTCTTTTATGGAAATAAAAATATAAACATTTGTCAGCAACAATGAAGTACTACTTTCATGTCAGCAGCAATGGCACTTGAGGATCCTGCTTTTGAGTAGTTTGAGATCCAATCACTAAGGACAATAGGGCAATTTAAATTGTTCATACACTCTATTGTATTTTTTCTTTGTGAGAAGCTCTGGTGTGGGCTAGTATTTGTGTAAGAGTTTTTTATGGCGGCTAAATACAGTAACTTGAACAATTACGCTGCAGATACTCCTTGCTCATTATTTTGAATAATATGATGGTATCTGAAGTTTTAACTAAATGTAAAGCTATGTTGTGATTTTGTGGGCACCGATGAGCAAGCAGCCTTTTAGCTTTTTATGAAATGGTGTTTTCATTTACAAAAGCAGAAATTTTGAAAGAGAACAATAATTAGAGGTTAATACAAAGTGTCTAGGCTGTGAGAGGGAGTCAGAGACATGAAAAAGGCCTACCTTTTCATTTCCAAAAAAATCAGGTCTGTATGTGTAATGCTACTGCCCAGAACTTTTCTATTTTCTGGCAAGCTATTTCTAGGAAAGCTGCCTTCGAAGACTAAATAGTGTTTATGTTGTTAATGTGATAGATCTCTTGTCAGGTAAACTTTGTCTTATTTGTCACAGTAGCTGTACAGCTTGGATTAGAGCATATGAATGTGAGTGTAGGTAATTGGAAGTAGACTGAAATGCTGGTAACAATAGTCAGTTAGAATATGCATGAATATTCATAGGAGGAAATTGATGGCAAAGAGAACTAAGGGGCAACTATTTCAGTAACTCATTCCTTCTTTAAGTCATGCTTCCATCCACAGAATATAGGCAATAAAATTACGATATTTTTGGGATTTTTATCCTTCAAAGTACTTCAAAGCACTCTGCTAATATTGTGTACTTTATATGACTTACATAAATATTACTATAACTACTATTTTTCATATTTTCCAGAAAATAATCTTAAAATTTGTTGAGAAAAAAAATAGAGCAAGCCATGAGCTTATTTCTTCCTTACATCACAAATTTCTCTGTGTGTTCGTTGTTTTACTCAGCTGTTGTTTGAGTTGGAGTGCTACAGCAAAGGTCTAAGCCACAGAAAAGCACTTTTGAAAATTACTGAATTAATGAAGAGATGTTACCATGTGTATCAGAGTAACAAAGCCCATTCTGGTATATGAAGGAGTAATTTATGTCCTCAGTATGATAATTTTGGTTTGTTTGTTTTTTTCAGTAAATAACAAATGAAACCTGAAAGCAGTTGTATTTTGGACAGCAGTTCTGTTATAGAAGGTGTTCTTGATTGACTTTAGAACCATCCCATATTTATATAATTATTGTCCCAGATTTCTGCCAGAGACTTAAAAGTTTAGTCACCTAAACTGTTGCATGCAGCAACAGACAAGTGAGCCAGCATCGCTTGTTGTTCAGTACTGGAGTGAAAAGCAAGGGATACAGATTCCTTCTACATCCTTTCACATCCAGGGTCACAGTGCTCAGTTTTTAGATGCAATATAAAGAAAACATGAGTGAATAAAGGGAAGAAATTCTATGTGAATGATTCAAAAGGCAAGTCCAGCTCAAAGAGGAAATGTTAACAAAGTGGTTCTATTCTAAAAAACTAATCTCTGGGGTGGAGGGTGTTCAAATTTATTTCAATTATAAATGGAAAAGAGAATTATAAAATAAATTAGGGAAGTAGTTTTCATGGCAATTTCTGTCTTCCTTCACCCGTGACCATCCTTATCCCCATAGTTCTTGTATGCAAAAAGGTGAAATAAAAGCTATAAAATTACAGATCAGTTCTATCTATAATTATAAGTCATGTCTTGTGTTCAGATACAGTTTTCCTGGGTTGGTTTTCAAGATGAGGGTATAGTGTATATATCTTTCTGATCAAGTGGGTATCTTGGTTTTTATATATATAATTGGTTGCCTTGGTTTTATACTGTATAGTTTGTTGAGAGCCACGTGGGAGATTTATAAAAATATATATTCTGATTATTATGTGATTTATTTATTTTATTATATAATATATATATATAACAGAATATGTGTACATTTATATATATATATATCTATGATGTATTATTTATAAGTGTCCTATTCTTTCCCTTCTCACTCTGAGTACAGAATAGAATGGATAGAAAACTAGGAGAGAGTGAATATCTGCTTCTTACTACTGTCATAGGAAATATTAAGTGACTTAAAATGGGCAGATACCCAATGTTTTCTTTTCAGTGTTTGCCAAAGTAGATGGGCAGCCGTATCAGTTCCAAATCCCTTTTGGCTACCATCTCTATATATTTTCTGGCTAAAAACAGAATCTTTCTTATATTTCATCTGTGCCTCCTAAAAATTTCCTTTGCACTTCTGTTGACATCTAAAGAAATTAATTCATTTAAATATCAGTATAGATACACAATTACATACATTATATGGTGCTATAAAATGTAGCTGAAAAGAAATTCAGCAACTTAAATGATTGAAGTCTTCTTAGTTTTTCTATCACATAGCTTTTCAACAATTGTAATGCTTCAGGTAACTACTTTTTGGATGTGAAACATATGCAGGTATAAATGTATTCCTGCTTGGCCAAGGTATATCAACGTTTGTGTTTCTAACTTAGCTGTTGGCTCCCATTCAAGTCTGCTGTTGTTCTTAATTTTTTTGTTCTTACAAACTCATGATTTTTAATGGAAATGGAAGGAGAGCATGTTATACGAACAAATGAAGGTCTGGGCCTACAGATGCTTGGCAGGGAATGAATGCATAGAAAGTTACAGAAGTGATACCAAGCCCTTCACAAAGTTGAGGTAAATTTCTACAGTATCAGGATATAAAAACATTTTCTCAGAATTTTATTACAGAATTCTGTGTGGCATTAATCTGGTTTCTGTAATAGTATTATGTTATTGCCACATGAATTCAGCTGGGATGTTGCTTCAAGGTTTTATAAGACTTAAATTGCATTTCCAGATAAGGAGCCAAAAGAACATAACAAAATATCCTGATGGAGAGGCATGCAAAGAAATGAACTTTTCTCTAACCTTCTCTTAGCTAAGAATTCATCATTTGTATGAGCTGTGCTCTTGCAGTTATGTGCCATTCCTCATGAGGTTAAACAAGAGCACTTGGATGAGCCACAGGAAACTACTTCTCCACAGAATGAGAGCAATTCTGCCATCAGCAGGAATAACAGGTCTGATTTCAGGCCTTGTGCCAGCTGAACTGCCCAGTACTTCCCTTCCCCTTTGCTGGGCACGTCAGTGGCAGGTGGAGCTGTGGCTCCTGGTGTGTGCTTCCACTGCACTCCCAGGGTTTGCTGTGCTGGTGGGCAGGAGAGCAAAGAGCTTTGTGTAGCAAAGGGGCCTTACTGGGCTTCTGCTGCTTTCCTTGTTGGTGTGGAGGGCTTTGGTCCTGGTAGGATCTTTCGTTTAATTTCTCTTGAGAGGATTCAAAGTTCAAAAGTCTTACATTTGTAGAGACGAACAGATGTATGAACAGCCAAATAGACATTGTGGTTACCTCTAGAGGGAATGCTTTCCAACTGCCTCTTCTATATGTGAAGTTATTACTGAGTCTTTAATATTTATGTGTTAGAGTTACCAGTGTAATAATAGTGACTTATTTTTTCACCAACAAATGCCTAACAGATTAGGTCCTATATTTCTCTTTTTAAGATAGCATTATCATCTTCTGTATGGATGTTTTTGATGTTTTTGTGAACATGTAGTTTTTCGCCATTTGGAAGGAGTGGTGTTATCAATCACATTTACAAATGCTCTGATTTTTCTTGTGTTCTCAGTTTACCAAAATAAAACATCACTACAGGCCTTAGCTTTTTCCTCAGATCAAATATTAAAGCACACATCAAGCTGCAGTCACATCTAAACTTTTGAACTGCTTTTATTGTTTTGAACTGGTTTTATTATTTTACTCTTTAGAAAGAAAGCCTGATTTTATGTAATTGATAGCAACAGTTGAGCATGTCCTGATGTCCTTTGGGAACCGTGGTGTGCTCAGACAGATGAGGAGTCATCTGAGTTTGTGAGAGCATAGTCACAGTCTGGCTTTGGAAATTTGTCTTTGTGCCAGCAGTGTTTTTCAAATTCTATAGAAATGTCTTTGGGTATACAATATATGCTGCCAAAAATGGAAGTTGTAGTCAGTTGGGTTTTTTAAACATTTTCTCAGCATTATTTCACTGTTCTCTCAGTTTCGGTGTACCATTGCTTCAGAATCTGTTTTATTACAAATTAGAGCAATGTAAATACTCCTCTGTATGAACGGGATCATCTGTCCAAAAAAGAATGAGCTGGATCCAGGTTCTGTGCAGTCTTCTGCTAAGAGAGAAGTGCCTGAGCACACTAGCACATTATCATCAATCTCCCGTTATAAATTACTGTGCAAGAGTATGAAATTATTCCTGGCCATTGATTGCAGGTTGTTAGAGCCTGAATAATAACAGTTTTCTGTTCAGCATTTCCTTCCCTTTACCTCTGATACCTTTGAGCTATGCACCCTAAAGGACAATCAATACTGCTGATATCAGACCCTTTTGCTGTAACTTCAAAAAAAAGAGAAATCATCAAATAAGTAGGTTTTTGTTATTATGTCTTGAACAATTAAAGCATGTAAAGAGCAATTGACTTTTTAAATTTGTAATATTTGTGTATATGTAAATATATATGTATGTGTGAATACATATTTCTGATATGTATATGCTTATTATATGTATCTAATAATATGTCTTATTTTATATGGTGATTCTACTTCTATTTCTCTGAATATCAATAGGAATTTTGCCATGATATTTTTTCCTACCAAAAGTCTAAGTGACTGTGTATCTCGTTAACTGCTGACTGAGAAAAAACTTCCCATACTTGCAAAAGCTTTCATGTGTGACAGCAAAACATTGAATCCAAAATAACCAGCTGTGCTCTCATGGCCTGATAGGAAGGAAGCATTTTTATATCATCCTGTAAACATTTCTATTACTTCATTTGAATTTATTGTTTTACTGTATATGAGTTTATAATTTTTGCACTAAAATAGAGGTAACATTACAATGTGGAGAGCAATGCCATCTTTCTAATGCGTGTATCTACAGCTGTGGAAGTCAGTGGAAAGGAAAACTAGAATGTGTTGTCTGATGCATTGCCAGGATGCTGTACTCAGCCAAGGTCAGATGTCAAGTTTTGTCTAAGTGCGGCTCATTTGGGTAATAATCATGAAGCAGAAGTAACTAATACTCAAATTTCATTCTTGTGGTTTAGTCATAAGACTCCTGATACACAATGTTGTTGTTATTACTCCTGTAAACTGCAATGCAAGCTAACCTGTATTCTTGTTTGCTTTCTTTTTTGTGAAACTAAAGGGCTTTTTAAAAGCTAAAACTGCTCTGAAATACCTTTTTCTTTTCTATAATCTGGCATTTTGAAAACTATAACCTTTCTTTTAAAATCTTATAGTGGAAATTCATAATACTATATTCATTACACCATTTTAGCAATTAGCATTTCAGGAACTTGTATTTACAATATTCTTCAAGTCAAATGTTACAGTAGAACAATATTTCATGCTATTGAGTGTTTGATCCAGCATACATCCCGCTGTGTATTCATCAGAGAAATTCTCCCAGCATGGATTGATCCATATATGCACTTGAAAACTCATCTTGTGCCTTGCTGAAGGTATAAGGGCACATTTGCCATTGGGAAGACCATGTCACTTGCTTACTCAGCTTGAGACAGAGGAGCACCAAGATGCTCTAAACTCCTTTGGGTGCATGCTGTGGCATGAGTTTTAGAGGTGTACCTGTCAGAAAAGAGGTCACTGAAGAAGCTTTCTCCCTTAGATAAAACAAAGGCAAGAAGGACCAAAGAAAGCTGATGTTTCCAAAAGAGTATATGGTTGGTATGGTCAGCCCTGAACTAGCCCTTTTTGCCACAATTTCTGAGCACGTACCACATTAAGCTATTGTTTAACATTAAATAACCTTTCCTAAATTCTCTTGGAGAGCCCCTGCCAGTCCTGAAAAACCATCCTCCTCCTATAAAAAACTACTCTATGCTTCTGCACCAGAACTAGTTCTCAAGGCACATTTTTGTACCTTATTTTGTACCTTACATTTGTGCTAATGTAAGTCTTTGCTATTTTTTCTTGAAGGCAATCAGTCCTGCAAAGTATGCTGAAATTGGTCTCCAAATGAATTCTTTCTTATTTTGCTTGAGAATCACTGCAGTTGGCAAAAGCATCTGAAGAAAAATTACTCTCAAAATAGCTCAATTAATAACAGTAAAGAAATTGTGCTCACCTATATAGTAACTACATTTCTTCAGAATGGATGATCCTTGTAAATCAGGTGACTAAATAGTCACTTTTTTAAAAATTTCCTGTATTCTAGGGTAAAAAATAAATGTTCACAGTGGCACTGGCTTTAGCATTTTTGGGGTATTCCAGGTGAATAAACCAGTTAAATGTGGATGGAGGGGATACTGCTTGCAATAGTTCCCATGGCTCTGTCACACCTGTGTAAAGGCACACTAGAGCTGCTGATCTTGGAGGATCCCAGTAACCTGTTGAGAAACAACCTTCCCTCAGCATTACTCTGAAACATGGGGAAATTAGCTGACATCTTGTGGCATTTTTAAAAAACTTGCAGAGGATATTCAAATACACATTTTCCTGACTTTGATATTTTCTGTGGCTCTATACAGTATTTACTATATAGTGCTTGTATAGTTTCTTTGCTTTTTACATACAGAGTGGTTTTATAACATCATTCTTTGTCTTCTCTTTATAGGCATTTCCTGTTTAAACATGGATCTGGGTCTTCAGCTATCTTCAGTGCAGCCAGTCAGAACTATCCCTTAACATCCAATACTGTTTACTCTCCACCTCCTAGGCCTCTTCCTAGAAGTACCTTTTCCAGACCTGCCTTCACTTTTAACAAACCTTACAGGTGTTGCAACTGGAAGTGCACAGCTCTGAGTGCCACTGCTATCACAGTGACCCTGGCACTGTTGCTCACCTATGTCATTGGTAAGCCCTGATCCTTTCTTCTGCTGACTTATTCTTTTACCTCCTCTGCTCTGTCGTCTTGCTTTGCACTGATACAAGTCATGTTTTACTAATAATACTTGCCATTTGTGCTTTTTAAATCCTGGCAGACAAAACACTGGATTGGGTAAAGGTTGAAGATAGAATTCTCATTAACTTTCTGCTCTGTTAACCTTTATGCTGCCTAACAGAGAAAGAAATATTATTCAAGATTACATGTTTATACTAGCAGAGGACTCCTACTGATTTTAATTGCTGTATTATTTTCTTAAACATTTGATTTTCATATTACTCCTTACAACACTGTTAAAGAATTATTGGGAAATACTGCTAACGTTTAATTGTGTTTTGCCTTGCTACCCTTAGTTAATTTCTTCAGTCCCATCACCATTTAAATCTTACACTATTTTCCTCCTAATTGTTTTATCATTTGCTAGGATGACAACTAGCTCTAAAAATAATTTTATACTGTGCTAAGATACATTTTGTTATCCCTTTATTGAATTTATGTTTAAATAATGTGTTACATACTACCAACTTCACAATTTTGTTATCAGAATACATTGGACAGGTTTATCAGAGTAGCTAGAAAGGGCTTCCTGAGATTTTGGGTTTGTTTGGTTTCTTTTTTAGGAGGACAAGTGTATTGGAGGTGGCTTAAATTCAGTGTGGTTACAAGCATACACAGGAGAGCAATTCTCTGTGATTTCTTACATAACATCTAGCCAGAACTTTAATTATTGCATTTGGTTTTCTATCTGAATTGAAAATATTAAAGAACATATTGAGTGTAGAATTTAGGAATGTGACTGGAGCTTCTGTAAACATAGGGAAATATAATTTGTTTTTGCTATCTCACACTCTTACACTGTTTTTTCGGCAGGAGCCAGAGTATTCCTGATGCCCTATAGCTTGAATGGGAATAATTCTAGGTTTGCCTGAAAGAGTGCAGTTTATATTTGGTAAAACTTGACAGAGATACAAATATAGATACTTTCAAACTGATACATGGCCACTGATTTTCTATGCTCTCTTGTGATTTTCTATGCTCTCTTGATAAACGTATCTATAGTGAAAATTATTAAAATTTCAATAATTTCTTGTTTCTGAATTTCTTGTGGTTTTCTTCAGTCTCATAGTGACAAAGTCCTGGCTATTGTCAGCTCATCAGGAGGGATTTTTTTGCTAACATCCTCACCTAATGCATATGGGAAAGCAGATTTGAGCATTTCTGGTGCATGATGATTTGAAAGCACCTGAGGATCTTGTAAGCTCCATTAATTGCAGATTTACATAACAGCTGGTGAGCATATGCCCTTGCTTAGAACTGGCTGTATCATTTTTGCAGCCTCATCTGTTTGCTACACTTTTTGTCCCACCCACATCATTTAGAATTTATCTGGATGAAGCACTGCCTCTTTCAACCCTGTATAGATTTCAGTCCGCCACTGAAATTTCTGTAACTTTCTAGAGATATACTGCTATATGTCATCAGCCCGAGAAGGCTGGAAGCACTCCTAATCACCAGGAATTAAAGAGCTCTGTGTGACTCCCCTGTAGGTGTGTCTGTCTGTCATATCTTGGTAACACTGGGGCATAGCATGCTTTCTTTAGTTAGGCAGAAGCAGGTAAAATGGAGATGTCTTTACAGTTTATAAATTATTCGTATTTCTATGAATGTTTTCTATAGAAAAAATATAATTTTTTGAACCAAGAGCTCTAATTCAGAAAAATTTTCAGGATGCCATTATTTGCTCTTGTTTTCCCCGGAAATTTTTGAGTTGCATACGCTTTCCTGCAGATTCAGGTAGTATTAGTTAGGTTATTCCAGCTGAATATTCCTTCTTCCCATCTCTGGTTGGTTAAATATTTACTTAAGTTTATGATCTCTTCTTATGACTCAGATGCTTGGTTCTTTCACTTTTGCTAGGTTTCAGTCATAGCATATAAACTGTTTCCAGAGTTCACTGGGTTCTGTAGGCTTGCATATTTGTGTATCTTTTCATACCAAAAAATTAAATGTGCATTTTTTTAAATGAGTAGTTGGATATAGAAATTCAGACTGTATGTAGCACTCTGAAGTTAAAATTCACTCCCCCAAAGTGGGAACCCAGGATGTCCCTCTGACAGTCCTGGGTGATCTGAGCCCAGGCCAGGGGGGTTTGAAGCCCTGGCAGGGGGGTCAGAGACCCTGGTATGCAGCCAGAGACCCCTGTGTCTTGGAGCTTGATCCATGGAATAAATTACCATCACTGTATGAAGAAGTAAAGGCCACAAAAGTGTAGAGTTAGGATTCTTACTCTGGTGAGCTGGGAGGCAAGATGGAGAAAACTGGGCCTTGTCCTGTCCTCCTTCCTTCTTCTTCCCAGCCTCCATCTCTTGGGTGATGGTGGCACTTTGGTATTGGTGTAAGGTAAAGGGACACAGTCTAACATAGGTGACAGCTATTGGAAAGTAACTATAAATAAAGTATACGTAGTTTATAGTATAAAAGAGAGTACCAGCCCTGTGGGAGGGGAGAGTGCCTTGGTCTGGTCGTCTGAACAGACTTTCACTGGCCAGGCTGAAAATGTTTTCTGATAAGCAACAATAAACAACCTTGAGACTGAAAGCCGAAGACTTCAGAGTCGTTCTTGGACAGCCGGGTTGGAGAGCAGAGACTTTTTACACACCTTGGGGTCATCTTGACCACAGGAAGCCCCGAAACCCCAAGTGTTTTCTCTTTGCTCACCATGATTCACATCCCTCACTTCATCAGGTTTTCTTCAAGTCAGAGGAGTTTGTGTCTGAACAATCACTACAGACATGGGCCCACATTTGAAAACAAAACACATTTTAATTTCAGGACCAAACTTAACCTCTAATCAGTTCAACATTTGTTACTGAAAAAATAAGGGAAACTTTTAAAAGGCAAAATAGTTTTCATTGTTGTATATTTTGGCATAGCCTGCATTAACTTACCGTGAACTACAATTTCAGGCCAGCTGAGAGTTGATCGAAATTTAACGTCAAGCTTTTTATTCTCCTATTCTAAGGAGAATAAAGATGAAATTATGCATTCTAATATAATATATGTTCTAATGTTCTTTTTCAAGTATTTTTCACTGCCGTTTAATTCTTGAGCTACATGTTACTTTTAAAAGACGCCCAGGTCTCAGCCTCAAGTCAGAATATCTCCAAAGTTTTAGGTATGTGAAGTTTATTCCAGATCAAAATTTACAAGTGGGTGTTATATTTGCAGTCTACTGAGACCTGTTCCAGACTGCTCTAAGCTGCAATTTCTTTTCAATCAAAAGGTAAACAAGCAAAATGGTTTTGTTCTTTTATTTTTCAGCCTTTCCCTCTTATCAGTGTGACTCAATAGTGAAGCTTTTACATAAAAACATGTAATTCTTCTGTATTTTCTCTCCTTTGAACTACTACTCTGTTTAAAAAAATACTATTTCTCCATTAATCCTCTTTTTGGCCTATAATCACTGTGTTTACTATTTGGCCTTTCTGAAATAAATTTGACTATTATATGGACAGTAAGGAAATTATAGAACACTGTTGGTGGTTGTGTAACAGCAGATTTATTGAAAATCTTTAGTTTATCAAGAAAAACACATATTTTCACTTCAACAGGAGTGATTTCTGTGAATAGGTTTTAAAGTCACAGTAGTTACTCCAAAAGAACCTTATTTCATAAAGTGCATGTTTGGTCTTCAGACTGTTGGAGATGTAATTTTAAATGTGTTGAATTATTTTCTAAGGGAAAAGTCCTACATACTTTTATTTTTCATTTGCTATTTTCCTGTGTGTTGAGAAATACAAATCATGTAAATGTGAGGCGCTGTTGTTGAATTTGCCCACAAAGTGGGCAGTGAGGCAGGTGAGCAGTTGGGACGCACCTCAGGGAGGTGATGTTGATGCCTCTCACCAATGCATGGGGGGCTGCAGTAGCTCCACCAGCAGTTCCTGGTCTGCCTGAGAGTCTTGCCAAAAAATTAAAGAGTAAATTATGCAAATAGTAGAGATAGAATAAGAAATAGAGTATTTCTTTAGTTTTTTTGCAACACCACATTATTTCCTTTAAGCTAAATACAAAGGGTGCTGTGGCTGCTCGCTTAGTAGTTATTTTTAGCCCATTAGTGAGTAGGCTTTTTCTTCCAAGATACTTTATTATTTTATCAGCAGCTGATTTGGACTTGCAAATCACTGGTCCTATTGATCATTGCATCTCATGTTCTTAGATTTAACCATCCCTGACTATGAAATTATTATTTTATATACAAATTAATTCTCAAGTATGAATATGAAGTTGTCCCTATCCTGCATGATATTATCACTATTTATGAGTAGGTGGGTGTTGGGACTTCAATTATATTCACATGGAGGGTAAGGAAATTAAAGCCTTTGTGCTGCCTGACACTGTGACCTGTAATTTCGCAGTCCATGGACAAGGGAGAGGAGTGATGATTTCAACACTGGGAAAGGCCAGGCCAAATTTTAAGGATATATGTATCTCAGGGCATAAATTTATAACATTGGTTGCATTGCTTTAGAAATTGCATAACAGTAGCAAAAAAGCAATTATGCAGAGATGGATCAAGGAGAAAATATACACTATACACAAAAGAATGTAATGCTATAGTAGACAGTGCTAGGTGTTTCAGGATTATGCAAACGTCATACATATGCATAACCCTGAAATGCCATTGAACTCTTTATTGGGAGAGCTCTTACTGAGACTGATAAATCAGGGTCTCTCAGCTGGGAATTGTGGTATCTGCTCTCCTGGATCCTGGATCTTACTGAGGAACTTGATACTGTCACAAATCTCTTGAGTATTCAGAGGAGAAATATTTACTGTTGCCCAAGACTAGGTTTTGTTTATTCCCGAGTATAAAATACGACTTTGTAATGAAAAATGAAACCATAATCCTCTAGAAGGATTGCAGGAGAAGGGGGTATATTTGTATTTTCAGGTGTAAAAATATGTTAGGTATAAAGAGAAGACTTCTTTAAAAATAGGAGAGTGCTGAGAGTTAAGATGGCTATAACAAATACATGGAAGAAAGAAGTCCTTATTTCATTAAATGCTCTAGAGGATTAAAACAATTTACCACTTTAATATAGATTTTTTTAAATATTCTGAAGACTGAATCAAGTATTAAAAGTCTAAAATTCTGAAATCTCTTCACAGCAGAATGAAATACTTTTTTTTTTTTTTTTTTATAAAATGAGCTTACAGAAGATCATCTCTTCTAAAGGTCAGGATCAGAACTTTGATTCTGGCTCTTGTATCCAGGTATTTTTCTCAACTGGAACTGAGACGCTGATGTATCTGTTGCTTCATGCCACAGTGAAATCCGGTTTTATAAGCAGAACCTGCTAGCAGTTAGAGAAACAAATAATTTTCTAGCACTTAGAACAGGTGCAGAAAGAGTAGTCAGGTGCTGATATACATTCTATAAAAGTTCTTCTGAAGTCTGGGCTTTGGGAGGATGATCTACTGAGATTCTGTAAAACAGCAGAGAAAGCTAAACAGAAGACTTTAGTGGAGGTCAGCAATTTGGAGGGGCTTCACATTTGCAGGATTTTTTGTCCTTTGAAGTTCATCTCGCAGGTAGTGAGTACTTATTGCACAGAACTTTTTTGATATCTCCTCGCTACCGAGTGTCTCTTTTGCACTGGAGCCAAGGCTCTTATTCATATTCTGCCAAACATGTAGCACCGAAGTTGACAAGCTGTGCTTACACAGAAGGTAGATAAGAATAAATTAAATTAGATCATTGGCTTCCTAGCAGATGGCAGGTTAATCCAGTTTACAAAGCTCTGAAAAAATTGGTTGTATCTTTGTGGATATTTACTTGAGTGTGCAGTAGAATTGTGGGGACTGAGGTAGTCAGTCTAGAACTGTTTTGTTTTAAATGTTGAACAAAATAAGTGATCTGGTCGGTTACTTCAGAGGTAAAGACCCAAGCTTTTGTTCAGATCATGGCCCTCGTGGTTTCACTTACAGTAGTAAAGTGAAGCAACAAAATCCTGCCTCTGAGTAGGAAAAATCCCTTAGGCAGCATAAAGTAACACTGACTTTTCATCTCTTTGCTGAGAGATTCCATGAAAGAAATTTATACAAAGGTTAGATTATGTACGTCTTTTGTCACAATACAGCTGGTCTGTTGCTGGATGGATAAATCAGGCCATAGTAAGAAACCCATTCTGGCTCTCCTATTTTGATAAACAAGTCCCTGTGTGATAGGATGGATTTGAACACATACTAAGGACCACAGCCGATCCCATTTGATTGGAAGTGCAGACTTCTCACTGGTCACAGCACTGGGCAGTGTTAAGATCCAGACCAATCAGCTGTCTAAACCCAGGAAATTCAAATCCCCTATAAAAAGAGCTGCTGTAGTAAACTGCTGTTTGTCTTATGATTATCAGACTCAAGTTGTGATTCTATTTCCAACCCACGACTGCACATAACAGCCTTTAATATTTCTTTCCCTGCAAGAGACCTGTTTTATACCTGATAATTTATTTTTTTTTACCTAAGAAGCATAATAATTTAGCTAAGAAAAGCTCCATACTATGACTAGGAATCTTCTGTACTGGAGAGAGAGAGTTAATTTAAAATTACTGTGCACAGCTCCGCTGCCTGGCCAGGGCAGGGTGGCTGAGGAAAAAATTTAGGTTCATCAAAATCCTGTGGCATCCTCCAGTCTCTTCAAATACACTGACTACAGACTCCTCCAAATTTAGCTTCTGCCATAACATCCATAATGCATGTAAAAAAAACCCACAAACTTTGTCTACTTTTGTATTAGAATTTTAACAGAAACTTTGAGTTCAAAGGGGCTATCTAATAAAATATAAATAAAATATAGGTATGGTAGTATCCATCATGTAAGCCCTATCTCCCAATATTATGTAAAGAGGGTCAAATTTTGCCTTAAGATCAATTCTGCCTCCAGATCACCTCTGTGAAAGCGATGTACAACTCTGATCATGGCAACATGCAACTCACAGATTGCACAAAGTAAAATAATAATGTAATTATTGACAGGGGATTATACTGCATGTTCAACCAAGCCAAGAAAGATTATCTTTTCAGATGAGTGCTGTTCCTCCCAGCAGGAAAAATATTGTACTCAGCTGTCAGAGAGGTTTGGTTAGGCCATCTGATGGAAGTTAGGGGCTGATGCTCCTGCTGACTCACCTCAGCTCCTCCTAACAAAAGTGTGAATTTTGCAATCATGCCACCTAACAAGCAGTTTCATCTCCATTTGCCTGCTGATCCTCGGGTATTGCCTGAAACTGTAGCAGCTGAGCAGTGACCTTACACACACTACTAGTACCTGAAGTATTTTAGGTGCTGCAAAATACAGGGTTTGTGATTGCTGAAATTTTTTTGAATGCCGGATAGGCAGAGCCATTTGATTCTTCCGTGATGTAAGTGTAGTCATCAAACTTCAAAGGCTGTTCTGTGTGAACTTCAGCTACATCATATAATGTGTCCATATAATGTGCTAATGGTGGGTTTCATGCTGTTATTCAGCAGCCAGCACTCAAGGGTGCTGCAGTCAAGGTCTTCAGAAGTTTGAGCTCTGAGGAAAGGGCAGAGACATTCATCAGAAAGTGAAACTCCCTCCTTCTTATCCAGTCCCAGTACTAAGTTGAAGTGATAGTATCATCTCCTTTTTGTTCTGTGGAGTAGGATCTTACACCTGGATATGGGAAATACTACTGAGAACCTTGCAAATAGATTTATGCTATGGGAAATGACATTGTGGCCCACACTTGAATTACACAGTGTTTTCTGTGCCCTTTCTGTAAGAGCCAGAAATGCACTAGAAAAAAATCAAAGGGAGAATAACTCAAAAAATAAGTTCTTTTGAGCTTTTTAATGAAATTCAGTACATGCCTACTTATTTCTAAGGAGATTTGAGAGATGGAGATTTGAAAGTTTTATGTAATCTTATTTGGTGAAATAACTGTGTATTTAAATCATCCTGTACATATGTTGTAGGAAAATAGCTTAGTAGGAATTTTGTATACCCTAGGTAAAAGAAAAGTATCATAGAAAATGAAGAGGTTAGGGAGGGCTCTGTGTCTGCTAAATAAGCATCTATCATTCCCTGTAGTTAACTTCTGAAAAAAGTATCTCTAGCAATTAATGCCTTCACTGGTGTTTGTGGTCTGGTTAGTCCCAATGACACCTGGATCTGAAGGTAATTTCTCAATAGCTATAATTAATGTAATGAAAATTGGAATGATTTTAAGATTGCAAGGTGACTGGGTTTCAGTGTTAGAAGTCGTTCAGATAGTTCACATTGATCCTATTTTCACAGCTATGGGCTTTGCTGTACAACCCTCAGTTGTGCCCATTGTTTAGCACAAGTCCGGTGCCCATGTCACCTCCCAGGGACGAGACATCCGAGCCTGGCAGAGACTGCCCTCTCTGCAACGCACTTGGTGCTTCCAAGGAGGAAGCTGACTGTCAAACATAGATACAGATAGTTTTGCAGCTTGCCAAGCTTTGGCATGAGCTATAAAAACAACAGTGCTTCCCCAGCCTGAAGGAAGACAAAGCCAGCAAAGGATTTGAATTGGTGCAAGTGGATATTAACATGCACAGAGTGTGCAATGTGGCAAAGGCATGCACCAAGGAAAAGGTGCAGCACACATTCAGCCCTGGCTTTGTGATGTACCCTCTGCAGCATGTGCAAATGCTGTCCTAGGAAATAAATAATAACAACAATGGGAATAGTGTAAGAAAGCAACTATACTATAGTCAGGATTACATAATCACTAAAAGCTTATTATTGATGTGTGCAGTTGTGTTTTGCTTCTAGTGATCTGTTTCAAGTGCTTATATAGTTCTTTGGATTAGTATAAATGAAATGTACATTCATTAGCTATCAGTGTCATTGAACTGTGTTCCCTTTTGTTGTTAATAACTCTTTAAATAAAAATAATGTGCAGAAGCTCAAGCCAGGAGCAAGAGCACTTACTCTAGAGATGTCAAGGCTGCTTTTTGTTGTACTTGGCAGTGATCTGTCTCGCATTAGGAATCTCAAAATTCAGACCTTAACTCTCTGGGATCTGACTGAAAGACCCTTTTCCAAGTATTATCATGGTCCCTTGATGATTTCAAGACCATAGAATGTGGAGTAAGCCAAGCCTGAGATCTCACCACTGACACCAGAAAGCTTAAAAGTACACTTCTAATGCATCTTCTGGAGAGTGGATATGTGCTGCTCTGTCTCCAGAGTTCAGATCTGATGGTGAGTCAGTGGTTTGAGATGCAGTAAATTTCTCACAAATACTGTGACCTAATTCAGTATTAATGCTCTCATTTGCTTGATTTGGATCATGTATCTGTAGTTGGGTGACTCTGGAGTGTGCAGATCTGGAATTAATGACTGTAGGTAGGCAGCTTTGCATTCTTGTGGTAGTTTTCCCAAGCCCTTGATAGAAATCCATTCAAGGCTTGGGATTTTGTTGAATTTTTATAATTTAACTTTTCAGCATGCAAGGGAGACCTTTGACCAAACACATGGGAAATGGACTTCAAGTTTCCTGGCTGTATTGGGTTATTTTCCTTGAAGTATTTACAAGTGCAAAATAAAACTATGTACTTTCTTAATGCAAGACCCCTTCTAGATCACACTTATTTCTCCTGGGAGTCTCTGAGGAACCTACATGGTTCAGGAAGAGCAAATATATTGCCTTTAAGCAATCTGTGGGCAGATCCTACTCAGTGCAAATTGCTACATGTGACTATAGAGCTGTTGCTCAGGCTTGCTCTATATGTGACAGTTTCAGGTCCTCAGTGAAGTCATCCTGAATCCATATTTTAGTGGGTATCAGTCCTCCCTGCTGAGTTACTTCAATGCTAAGACAACCTCTTCCTTTAAATAATTTGTCCTTCTCAGTAAGACCTAGGTTACTGTCTAGACTAGTGCAGTACTATCATGTTATACTAAAATAAGATGCTCTGTTGTTCTATTTCTCCAACCAACCTTCAAGGCCTCAGATCAGAAACAAGGAAGGGAAAGCAGAAAACATGAATGGCTCTGCAGGCAAAGTGGAACAGGCAGCACCTGGTTTTGGCAATATAGTTTATAACTTCTTAATAGGATTATTTATTAGTTTTCCTTGTATGTATATAAATAACAACTATATTTCTGTTAATTTTTTTTATAAAATAATTGCATATATTTTAGATGTAGAGTGAGGTTTTTATCTGCAGTGCAGTTCTAGAGTAAGTCTGTAGTCAATGTTTTTGCTAATGTTTAACCTAAGTGAAAGGGTTTCAGAGTGCAGTGGACGTAGTTTCGCTTCAAACTGGATTGGAAAGGTGAGAAATTTTAGTTGATGTCATTGCTTTTGTCAGCAAATTCTGTGATCTTTGACAGTCAAAAGCTGAGACAGAACTGATACAGCATTCAAATCTGTAACAATACTGAATTTATTCAACTGTTATCCTTTTAATTGCAAGCAATTCCATTAACTGCTGCAGAATTTTATCACTCTAACCTGGCTGAACTCCAGAAGAAAGTGTGGAAACTAATTAAACATTGAGTTTTGAGGTAAAATGGTAAATAGCTCATTAGCCTCCTTGAAATTCTGATTTATTACTAGCAGAGTAAAGTAATACTTGACTTTGCAGAAAGTGAGTCATAGCATTCTTTCATAGCCTCACTGAAGGTGCTGTAGTGTAGTATAGACATCAATTAATTGGTCTTCTTTTTTTTGTAGCAGTTCACTTGTTTGGTTTAACCTGGCAACTACAGCCTGTGGAAGGGCAGCTCTATGAAAATGGAGTTAGCAAAGGAAATAAAGGAATAGAATCCATGGATACTACTTACTCACCAATTGGAGGAAAAGCTTCGGATAAAACAGAAAAAAAAGGTATGTGTAAATGAGAAGCCAGACAGATGATGAATAGTTAAACATTACTACTGTTCAGATCCTGTATTCTCTACATTGTGACAGTATTTTGAGTTCAGGTTCTATCTTCTTTACTATAATTTTAAAACAGGTATGAAAAGCCCATAACCAGATAGGTTCCTTTAGCAGCACTCTCACTGAAATTAGCAAGCAGCCAATTAGAAAAGGAAGGTTCAGTAGCGCAGTGAGAGAAGAGATGAGAGTGTTTGTCTTCTGTCTTAAGACAAGGAAGGGGAAACCATATTTGCCTTGTTCCCTCTTGTGCAGAGGATCTGATGCTGTGCCTGTCTTGCAGACCAAAGTCAGTCTCGGGTGAAGGGAACCTCTTTTTTCTGACAGGTCAGAATGTGCAGAGAAGTAGAAATCTTAATGCTTTTCTAGGTACCTAGTTCTTGAAGGCATAAGGTAAAGTACAGGGTCCTGTCACATCCCAGCTGACCCAGTCACAGTGAATCAGCTCCCACACCTTCACAAAATGCCTGAGCTAGTCTGGCAACTCCCTGCTGCCAAGGGCACAGCCCTGCTCTGCCCTCCCACCTCCCTCTGCAGCTCACTGTGTCCCTGTGCCCACTGTAGGTATTGTCTCCTGCACAACCCAGCCACGCCAGTCCTTCATGGCAGCAAAAAATGGCTTTGTTAAAGAATGGAAATCATCTTCGGCCAAGGAAGTGGCTGAACCAGACCTCTTGAAGTGCCAGAGCTGGATAGGAAAGGAGTCGGCCATGCAGCCAGGGTGTGAAGCAGGAGGAACTGTCTGAGTTGTGCAATTCCTTCCTCTTAAGTCCTGTCATTTAATGTTGTTAGATCACCTGCTCCAGTAGTAGTCACGTGCTCTGGCCCATGTTTCCTATCGACTTTTGTGACAATGCTTTCTGACCATAAAAAGCAGATGGCCTTCCCATTTCTTTTTATGGTACTCAGAAAAAGTGGATAAATCAGATCAGATCAAAGTGAATGAGAGTGGAATATGAAACCTAATCTTTCCAGTTGTTAGGAGAAAAGTAAAATTGTACTGGTAGCTCTGTAGTGATAGGAGACTTCCAGAGATTTCAAATTTTAGAGCAGAGCAGAGATCTGATTTTGTGCATTCTGGGTAAGATCCATGGCTGAAAATAGGCAACAAAGTTATACCATTGTTATACCAGTCTCTCCAGGAGGAAGATTGCATTGCGCATCAATGATCTTGCAAATCAGTGTGGTACAACTGAATAGATATCATATTAGATAAATGAACAATAGAAATACATGAAAGGAGACAATGATGTTGTTTTCCATTATTTCATCCCTTAGAATGAATTTGTAGTGAGTTACAGAAAATGTTTTATACACTTTTGTATTTTTGTCCTGGTTCACCATGGAAAATATCTCAAATAGTTCTTCTCAGTTGCATTGAATCATTTTGTCAATGTATTACAGATTTAATAAAAGCTTTTCCAATGCCTCTGGTTCCAAAGAAGGATGTATAGAAAAAAATCCAAAACATCAAAAATATTAAAAAATTAGGTGGTTGGAAACAGAAAAGAATATGCAGGTCAATAAAGACTGTGTGTAGTAGGTAAAAATGCAAACCACCTGCCTTGCTCCTGGAAATCCCAGTTTTTAGTGTAGTTACACAACTCCCCCATAACATTAAAGAACTATTATAGCAGAGCCATTTCACTGAGGGATTATCCAGCAGTTTCAGAGGTCAGTCATGAACAGACCGACACTGTTGTCTCACTTGTCCTCTTTCACCTTTTTGGGATAATATATAGTCCAGAGTTTAAGACAGTAAGGAGTATAAACTTGGGAAAACACCAAAAAAATCATGTGGAATTAGCACATGTGTAGTCTGACTGGCTACTCTTGGCTCATTTTCTTTTTTTCCATCACTTTTAATATATATCAGTAATTTTATTCCCAGTCCTCATAACAAATTCTCCATCTAGAAGTGATAAAGACTTGGAAGGAGGCAACTCCTTTCCCTACATCAGGATACCACAGAAGGTTGATGCTTTGCCTGTAAACTTGAAGCCTCTGATGTAATTTCACATGGATAGATGACTGCTGTCAGATACTGTGACTGCATCACATTTTCCCAACTCAATGCAGCAGCACAGAACGCTTTTCCAGGTTTTGAAAGCATATATTTTAAACTAATATTTTAATGAAAATTAGGTTTATAAACCAGCAAGTCAGAAGTCACTTTATGTAACACACTGACCCACAGCTATGAGTTAACATTTTAATATGTAGTAATGTGATTAAAAAGTCAAATATCCTATTGATGCCGGTATTTACCAGGGGAGTACAAGGAAATTGGTTGTTTCAGGATCAGTAATAATAAGCATATGGGTATATTTTTTGGAGGCAATTGGCACCACGCTGTTCAGAGTTTTTCTTTCTTGAAGCCAAGAGAAACCTATGGTTAGGTATCTATCTTCTGTTTCAGACTTCTGATGAAACTGTGCTTAGAAAGCATAAAGGAGAATTAATACCCTAGTTGGCAAGACTGGGAGCTGTACAAGGAATTGAATATAGATAATTAAATTATATTTTATCATACAAAAAATGTTTTTACAACAAGAGCAGAATTATATTGCAGCATTGTAATTTTAAAAGCTTATTTTGGACTTTTTCAAGAAAGAGCAAGAAAGTACACAAGGATAGTCTGTGAGGAGTATTTTCAGGTACCTTTTTTTGTACAGCCAAATACCTGCTTAGTTCAACTAAACACAGAAACAAAGATAAATTATTTTTCTCTAAAGAAAGCAGAGTGACTCAGTGAATATGAAAATATGCATTTCAGATGTGACTCCTAAAATGGCATTTCCATGCTCTGTGGTTATTGGAAAAATTAGCATTTGAAAGGTAGAGATTCTGCAACTGAATCCTATCAGCAGGGGTAGATAGTATGTGTATTTTCCTGTTAGTATTGTGAACAGCAGCATGCCCTTCTTTCCCAAGGGATGAGATATGTGTACATCTAAGTGCATCTGGATTTTTTTTAAGCTTATATTAAATTATAGCTAAAGCAAAGGTATTTTCAGAGTAATATGGAAAGACTCCTGAGGTACATCTCAACACTAGTAGGATATTCAGTATAATTTGGTAACATTAATTAGAGAGAATTCACCCAGACTGAAGACACAATGCTTTTTCTTTTCAACAAGGAAACAGACCTTCTCACTCCAAAATACAAAAGTAGTTACTATATGTTAAAGACCTTGAGCACTGACCAATAATGCCTTTAACTTAAAAAATGATACTGTATCCTTGACTTTTTACTTAGTGCTCTACTATCCTGTTATTGACTCATATTAATTACCAAGTGTCAATACCATTAAAAAGTACCATAGTGTTTTACTTAACCCAGGGTAATTGCTTGCAAAGAGTCATAAAGATTTAATATCTCTAGAGTATTGGAAATAGGGGAGCAGGTTTTTAAACTTACATAAGCCAAGTAGGATCTTTTATGGGTTGGGGTAGAAAGGGATCTACTTTCATTGTACAATTGAGAAAGTTTAATTCTCTTTTCAAAACTCAATAATCAAGATTTTTTCCATGAAGCAAATTGGGAAGTAATCTCACCTTGAATATTGTTAAAGTAGAAATTTGGAAATATTTTAACTCACAAACTAAGTGGTGTATTTTTAGAGTACTAGATTACAAGTTTCTACTCTAAAAACAGATGCATTCATGTGGTGAGGTATTATAAGTTAGCCCCTATTCTTGCTATGGGTTTAGTGGCACAAAGCAGCTGTAAAGCTGGAAGATCTGGTACCCTGAGAATTATTCTTGCCTTGTAAATTAAATATCCTTTCATTAAGAATGCTAAGTACTTCCTACACTAGTTAAAGCCTATGTAAGGTCCCACTGAGGGTCTTTGTTATTAACACACTCAGGCAAAAGCTAGCCCTAGCTTTGCTACTGCTGTTGTAATTTGCAGGGGTGATTTATAAAATTTCACATACATTGTGTTGTGTTAGATATTTATATGCATTTATTGTAAAAGATGAGGCTCCACTCACTTTGCTCCTTGTTATTTTTTCACTGTAATGCTGGATGATGCTGGATGCTGGGTTATTTTTTCACTGTGATGCTGGGATCTGTTGATGGATATGGCTGCTGAAGTCAATCTTCTCTTGACTCGTCCTCTAATGCCACACACTATCCTGCTTTTAGTCTGATTCAGAGTATGGAAATGTCAGTAGAGTTTTGCAAACCTTTAAATGGAATTAACTCTGATGTTTGCAGGATTTGGTCTGTGATTTGTAGCACGTCACAATGCTGATCACAGACAGGCAGTAAAAAACAAAGATAGTGATACAAGCCAGCAAAGTAAGGCAGCTGCAATTTAGTTTGGCAAAGTCTTCCTTATGCATTCCATTTCCCTTTCTATTTCAGTGTTCTCTCACCCCTGTGTGAAGGTACATATTGTCTAGATAGATGTCTGCAAATGTATTGTTCAGCATTATGAAATGATGCCAGTGTTGTCTTCGGAGTGCCTATTACGCTTTCATGAAGAAACGAAGCCATAACAGATGTTCTTTATTTCTCCAGGACTAGATTAACACTACCATAATAAAACCATTAGGAATAGTGATTAATAGAAATCCAGGCTTTGGACAGAGGCTCTGAACTACCAGGTTTAATGGATTTTCTGTTCTTACTAGGGCCCTTCCATGTAACTTCGGCAATGCCCCTTCAGCAGCAGTCTGAAATATGTGCCAGAGGAATAATTTCCCACCATCCTACACTCTGTGTATTCACAGTGGAATGAGTTTTGTTTGCATAGTTGATGGGCAAAAACCATGGTTTATATAGCAGCAGTTCCACCTTTTCATAATCTGTTCAGTGTTGTAAGATTTCCAGCAAAAATCATAACAAAAATACCCCATGACACCTGTTGTTGAAAATATATTGTAAATTTTGTTTGTGTTTTCCAACTTGTTGAATAAAATATGCAGTTATCAGTGTTAGAAGTTGATTTCTGTATATTCCAATGTATCTAAGGCACATCTATACCTTGTACCCTTCTCTCTTCACCCAGTGTAAATACTCAACTGACTATTTGCTTGTTTCTGGAAAATTAGTGTTTCAGAAGGGCCAGGCCATAGACACAGGAGAAGTAGAGATTGGAGCACAAGTTATGCAGACCATCCCACCTGGTTTATTCTGGCGCTTCCAAATTACCATACATCATCCCTTGTACCTGAAATTTAACATTTCACTGGCGAAGGATTCTCTGCTGGGAATTTATGGCAGAAGAAACATCCCACCTACTCACACTCAGGTAATTGAAAATTATCCTGATTCTATCACACTTATATTTTCAAATAGCAGTGAATGAGAGTGTTCACAACACGCTTTCAAAACAGAGGGGGAGGAAGGAAATGGCTGTAATCGTATTCTGGTTATCCTTTCCTTTTACTGAGCTCTACTAATACATGCTCTCTCAGAGGAAGGGACAGTGCCATATCAGACAGGTCAGCAGCTGTGACCACAGGGATATGACTGTCTGGGAGGCTGAACATGTGCCCACTGTCCTATTGCATAGATGCAGCATCTTCTGTGCAAGGGATGAAATTCCATTTCACTTGAAAATGCGTTAATCATTTTATGATTCCCTTAAAACAAAGAGATTGTACAGTCAGTATAAAGAGTTAATAGAAAACAAAAAAAGCTGTGTCTGGTTTCTAAGATCAGAATTCTTTTTGAGTGCTTACTCCTGGGGATTTTGCAAGAGAAAACCTAGTTAAGCAGTCAATGCAATATTGCTGGTCACATTCAATTTTTTTTTTTTAGGGTTAATGTATTTGGCATATGCAGTTGTCATTTCTATGGATAATAAATTTTTTATCTTTCTTTATAGCGGGATCGCACTCCACAGAGTGTGATAAACATACATGGATTCCTTGAAAGATTGTTTATAATGGACCACTGGAGATCATCTACTCCAACCTCAAAAATTTTTACTAGAGTTTTGATATTAGAAATAAGTGCTTTTAGCTATCACTGACTTTAATTGTATCTGTATCTTCAGTTGAGCTATCTGAACTTTATTGAAAATCAGAATGCCTATAAAACCTAGATAAATATATATATGTATTTCTTGATCAGGGATTCATAGGAATCTCTTAGTGCTTTGAGGTTAACAGGCATTAAAGCTGTCAGCATCAACATGGTTAGGTATTAAGAACTTTCCTGTAAAAAATATATACGTACTCTCGTTACTAAAATTAAATATAAATAAAAAGTATATTTAGGTTTTGATATCTGATAGTGATATTAAGGGGCAAGGTTTTAAAAATCTGGTATAGAACAACAGGTTTTTTATATGCTTTTAGAATTTGAGATGAGTAGCTGCATAGCACAGGCACTACAACTTGGGAATTTTGGAATTATTCCCATCAGAGAGATGTAATTTTTGGAGTAAATCTGCTGCATCTTTTGCCTGATTTTACCCTGCCATAACAAACAGCTGTGCCAGTTTTGATGCCACATTTCTGATCTACAATAATGCTTTTTATATGTAAGCTGAAGCTAAATTGACTAGGTTATGCAATTGCTGTCCACATTGGTGAATACTTAGCCAGTTCTTCATAAGATTTCAACTGTTTATTTGTGTTTAAATTAAAGGCGTAGAATAGATTAATGAATATTTGCTAGATGGTTAATTTTTGCTCATTATTATTTCAGTTTGATTTTGTAAAACTGATGGATGGAAAACAGTTAATTAAACAGGAACCAAAAGACTCAGAGGAGCCTCAGCAAGCTCCCAGGAACCTGATCTTAACTTCACTGCAAGAGACAGGTTTCATCGAGTACATGGATCAAGGAGCTTGGCATATGGCATTCTACAATGATGGAAAGAAAGTAGAGCAAGTGTTTGTACTAACTACAGCTATTGGTAAGATCACAATATAGTTGTTTTTCTGATTATCACATTGCAAAGATGTATTTGGTGTATTCCAGCTCCTCTTAAGTATTCTCTTAAATATGTTTAATTTCAGCTTAGTTTAATTAACCTCAGTGAAGCAACATTATGTTTAAGCCAATATTAGACATAGAGCAACATTTCTATATTAGAGATGAATGTTATAAAATTAATTTAGTGTGAAGTTTTCATGTGTTAAGATTTTTATATGATATCTTAAATGCTTGAATGATTTCTGGTGTTATTTTTCCCAAGTAAAAGAAATATCTGCCCTCTCTACTTATGTGGGCCATAAATCCTATAAAAGTTATCCGGGCTTTAAGTTCTTATTTCCAGTATTTCAGTTGAAAGTTGGAAAATCTTTTGTGGATTTGTTTGTGAGTGTTGTTTGATGGATGGATGCTGTTGTTTTATGCAGTTATTCAAATGCACAATTTTGTTTGGAGTACAGAGGACAAATACAGGAGACAGTGTCCTGGTTGCATATGAGATTCCTCCTGCCTTTTTAACATGTATAGGTGGGAAAGTGTTTGCAGATGTAGGTGTTGTGAGTGAGCAGTCCTCACACATTGGGCTTTTGGAATTTAAATTTAGGTAAAGTGTTGTATTTATGACAGTCTCAGTTTGCTGCAAGACTAACCACTACACCCTTTAGTTAACTTGTTCTACCATATGTCTAGCAAGATGTCTTTACTAGTAATGGACATGCCATCTGCTCTTCAGAACAAGTGGATACTATTTTTGCTTCGTGGTAAACACCTTGCAGAGCAGGACAGTATGATTCAAATATCAAGATTCTGAAGGATTTGCATAAAAGAAAAAAAAATAGAAATTGAAATACAGTTGTAATGACTGGTTCTGGTGTAAAATTTCATATTTATTCTGTTAAAAAAGTTAAACTTCTGCAAGAAAATATGCCGTTATTCAATTCCATCTGAGAAAATAAGATTCAAGCAACTTATGAAGTATCTTTGCAGATGCTCTACAAAGACCATAAAACCTGGCCAAACTCCAGCCCAGTCCAGTATCCAAATTCCTGATCCCTTGTTTATTTTTATTGTAAGACAGCAAGGTTTATACAGGAGGGTTTAAATAATATTTCATTTTGTAGCATAACTTCTACTCTTCCCCCCTCCAAGAAAATGAAATTAATTGCTAGAGTTTAATTCATGTTGCATGTGGTAAAAAAGTTGTTGTCCATCCCTTCTGTGGCAAATAAGCAGAAGAGACTATGAAAGAGGGAACAACTATTATGTTTTCATAACCTGTATATCTTCTCCTAGTTTTCTGTGCATCATAAATTGATTGGTTTTTTGGGGATTTCCGCAAAAAATATTAAAAAAAAAAAAATAAAAATCCTTGAGGCATTCTTCTTATTCTTACTCAGACTTGTCTAGAGTCATATTTGAAATCTCTACCAACAAAGGAATCAGCCACGACCAGAAACCCTGAGAACAGAGTAAGAGCTTGGATGCATCTCTGCCAAATGTTCCTGTGAGCCAGCCTTCATCATCATCTTTTAGATTGTATTTCAAGATGCTCCATGTTAATTATGTAAAAAATTGATTTCTGACACTTTACTGAAATTCTGATCAGACTTTCCCAAGGAGGGTAAATTGGATGCAAAACGTGACATGCTTCAAGTACTTTCATTAACTAAATAAAGGGCAGCCCAAACTGGACTGGAGGGGAGTAACTTCTCAAACCATTCATTCTTCGTTTCAGGTCAATACAGGAATCATTTGCCATATGATTCTAGGAAAACTGAGAGAAGGCAGGCAAGTGCACACATAGAGCAATGGAAGAGTTGATAATGAACAGTAATATAAGGCATTTCTGTGAAAAAAATCTTCCTTCTAAAAATGAGCTATTTTAACTTCAAAACAGACATCTATATACAGGTTGTGGATATCTGATGAAAAGATGCATATCAAATATCTTCAGCATAAACTGATATCCTGAAAAGAATGTATTCAATAACCGTAGGAGTTTTCAAGAACAACTAATTCTTATCTAAGTGCCCTTAATTAAGATCAAAGTACAGTTCTATCAGTTGTTTTTATTAATTGTAGGGTCTGGGCTTTCTTATTTTTCCTCAATTATTTTGTGAAAAGGTGTAAAGTTTCCCATTTTCCTATAGCCAAAGGTACATCTATTCGTGGATGTGGCCATTGGATAGTGCCAGTTCCCTGGCTCCAGAGCCTCTCTCCCATCCAGCACCTGCATGGGCTGCAGAGCCCCTCAGTTCTTGAGCTGGTCTGATAGTGACCTGCTCCACTCAGGATTATCTTAGCTTTATGAAAATTACCTATAAATCAGTGAATCCACTGCATTCCTGTAGGAAATATATTGTAAGTTGGAACCAGCTAATCCACATATGGATAGGAGCCTGTCCTTAGATGTGTGAGGTTAAGTGGCTTAATATACAAAGCTCTTTAATAGACAAAGCTATTTGATAAAACATGGGCAAGTTTAAGATCAGAACTGAAGGTGGGTTTTTTCCTTCAAATCTAGTTCTTAGTTCTTATTGAAATTCATCACTGTACAAAAGATTATGGTTTTGTTTATCTGATTGTATATAAGTGGAAATCCTGCCCTTCTCCAAGGAATTCAATTCACATGGTTCAAATGAATACCATGGAAGGCAATTTACTCTATAAACAGGTTTTAAACAAATTACTTCAGCAAGAAAGGAAGTGTTTAAGGTAGATGTGTTTCAGCAAATACTCAGGTTCCTGCAGTGCTTTTAATGGCGGTAAATTTTACATGAACACTTACTTTAAAAGCTTTTTGGTGTAATATAAATGATGCACCTGTTATCTCAAAGCTGTCAAGAAGAAATCTAATAAATACTTGTAAGCTGCTTGAACAGGAATTTTTTTATATCCTCCCTATGAATGAAAATGGGCTTTTTACTGCTTCTGCACCTATTTGTATGTTGAGATGTGTCCTGCAGAGTGAGGTGAAAATGCCATTTATTTTGAATTCAACCAATTTATGTTTTTCTTTGTGCACAATTGCCTAAATAAACAGAAATTCTGGATGACTGCTCTACTAATTGCAATGGGAATGGAGAATGTATCTCAGGCCACTGCCACTGCTTCCCAGGATTCCTTGGTCCTGATTGTGCAAAAGGTAATCTCATATTATCTGACCCATGGTGCATGACTGGGATCATGATTATGGTGTGTGATTGCTGGGCTTGCAAAGATTCAAAGTGATTAAGGGAGATTAAATTCCTTTTTCCAGCCAGAAGGCAGATACAGTACAAGCACATATGTGGAAAGTTTCTTTATGCTGTACTTGAGTTAACATGGATCAACCACTTCTCTCTCCCTGACCTTCAAATTTAATAGGTTCCTCCATCCACCTTTACATCCTGTCTGTAATTATAAAATACATTTTTAATAGGTGTGTTAGCATACCATAATATTTTCTGGTATTTAAAAGTGAGAAACAGTTTCACTTTGGAGAAAACATAAGTAAATCAAATGCTTCTGTGGTCTTAACATGAATAGGGTGTACATAAGAAACCTAAAGCAGCTTAGAGATGGTTTCCCAGCATTAAAGCAAAAAAAAAAAACATATTAAGTGAGCTTACTCCTGTTTCAGATATTTCCGTCAGTATCATGCATTATCCAATGCATGTGATGTCCAGAAGTTCTCATGATTTCCCAATGTCTCCTCAAATGTAGGGTTTAGTTTTTTAAGGCTCAATTGGCTCAGAAATTGATGCTGGATTGTAAAAGTAAGCTTCCACATTGCTGGTTTACATATAGATCAGTAATGGCAGCAATTTCTATGATACTATGTCTTCTTAGAAGAAAAAAGAAAAAGTCAGGATCTTGCTTCAGTTCACAAGAGATATTAATCTTACTGTAAATCAGACATCCCTGAAAATTTTCTGCAGAGGCCAATGAAGGGGAGAGGTTTTTTTTATCTTCTAAGATACCCCACTTCTGGTCAAAATTAATGTGTGTGAGAGAGCCAGCCAGAGGAGACAAGGACATTGTATTACTGCTGCACTACCTAATTCACAGATTTCAGTCTGTTACAACCCTTAAACCAAATGAAGAATTGAGGAGCTGGAATGGAAAAGCAATTTTACAGAAGGATAAATACAATAAATGTTAATCTATGTAAGGATGTAAATACATTAAAAACGTCTGTCTGCCTTCTTCAGATTCCTGTCCAGTGCTGTGCAGTGGAAATGGAGAATATGAGAAGGGTCACTGTGTGTGTCGGAATGGCTGGAAAGGACCAGAGTGTGATGTTCCAGAAGAGCAATGTATTGATCCAACCTGCTTTGGCCATGGTACCTGTATAATGGGTGTCTGCATCTGTGTCCCTGGATACAAAGGCGAGATTTGTGAGGAAGGTTTGTTAAGTTTCCTTCTCTATAGTCGGGGATGTTGATTTTTGTCTTGAATTTCCACCTGGTTTAAGGTAGTTAAAAACTCACAGAGATGTGATCAGCTTCCTGTGAAGCAGTATTGTTTTGCTCAAAACTACCTTTACTGTGTCACAGAAAGTAATGTTAAGATAGAAAATTTTCAAATGTATAGGTGTTCAGGTCTTGATAACATTCCACTGGACTGATCACATAAAGTTCACATTTTTATTTGAAAATATAAAGTTATTTATTTTTATTCAGTCAAAAGCTCAGGGTAAGGCAGCCAGAAGATCATTTAAACAAAACATGATGTGGTAGTTCTCTAAAGCAATCAGATGATTGTAATCAGCTTTTCCCTTTTCCATTCTGTTACATCTTAGATTTTTCTGACTATATAAAGCCAAAAGGGCAGCAAACAGGTTAATTTACTATTGTGTACGTATAGTGTAATTCTGTTGTCATATCTCATTTTTACTGGGAGACTTTGCTCATGGCAGTAAACTTGCATCCTCTAAGGCTTGGATAACAAAAAGTGGGAAATTCTATAAGAAGCTATTGTATTTTTGCTAGTTATGGTAGTGATGTGTCTCTGCCCTCATCTATAAAAAGAAGCAGTTGTTGTTTCCCTCAGCATGTCTGAGATAGCTCATCAGCTTTGACTTACGTCCCTTGTGCATAGCCTCAGAAAGCAGAACTCTTCCTTGTGCTTCCTGGATTTGATAATTTTTCACTAGTACCCTTAGCCTGGAGCTACTGACAGCATACTTTGTGCTTCCTGCTATGGAGATTTTCATTAATTCTTTTGAGTAGCACACACAAGAGGTTTTTTATGTTGCTTGAATTCTCTAGTCAGAAAAATGTCCAGGATGAATTTGATAGATTTGACATACCTGAAATAGTTTTTAAAGGGAGGATCAAGAGAATGCTTCTCACATAGTCAATTGTTGGTAGTTTCAGAAACCATAAAAACCCAAATGGGAAAAAGCAAGTAATACACAGATCTCCTCAGTGAGGCCATGATGCTGAACAAGCCTGTAGATGGTGAGAGGCTCGCTGCTGGTTTTAGTTGATTTGTTTCTTTCCATAATGAGATCCTGCAAAATGGTTGGGGGAAAAATATGACATAAATGTACTCAGACAGCTATTGAAGCTAAGAGTGGGAAAACATTAGATTTTTATAGTAAGAAACGTATTTAAATTTTTTTAAAGGTGAAATCATGTAGAAATACAGAAATATGGTGGATGGAACAAACCTGTGTAACCCAAGTATGGTGGGTTTTATTGTAACAGTTTCTCCTTAACATGACTGTTCAGTTTGTATTGTAAAACATAACTTGTGCAGTAATTAGGGATTTTGTAGGGAATTAAGATTATTTTATTATATGTAAGCAAGATTTAGTCTTATAGCAGAGAAAGAAACAGATATAGCAACAGATGTACCTATCCAGGGAGCACCAGTAACTGCATGTATTTATTGCTATGGGGGTCCCTTGAATTTGTCCTGCCAGGTTATCATTCCTAAAGTGGAGTCACTCTGTTAATCTTAAAATATCACCAAAACAGAGCTATCTCAGGATGAGAGAAAATTGCCATGTATTTTTGTCCAATGTTTAGCAAGATGTGTTTTGTGCAGAAACAGCGATTCCCTCTCAGAATTACACTGTGCTGTGCGCAAGCCTGGAAGGCTGAAAAAGATACAAAATAAATCCTGAAATAAGGTGTTGAATTGGTGGCAAAGCAGTTCAAAAGATAAAGCTTTGCTTCTTTATTTTTAGGTTGAAAGGTCCTGTAAACTGGAGGCCATTAATTTCTGTGTCTGAAGTATTTAGCCTTCCCTTCCTGAGACAGAAAACATCTCTTCATTCCCGTAGCGCAGGATACTGTTTGTTAAGTTTGCAGTTTAATTATTAAAACAGTACTTATGCTGATACTTGAGAAATACATAGCAGAACTTTTACAGTGTCTCTTTAACATCAGTTTGAAGCATGATATAACGTGTAGACTTCAGGCTAATTGTTTCCCATGCTCAGACCCCACAGATCCTTCAGCTCTACAGTCTTCCTGCAGCCTCCAGGGAAGGCTGGCTGCTTTCTGCTTAAAACCTGTCTTGTTAAAGCAGTGCTGGGGCTTTGTGAAAGAATATGCTGTCCATACAGCACTAACCAGCTGATTTAAATTCCTCTACAGAGCTCCTGAATTTTTCACTAGGAATAGTTTAATCCAAATTGAGAAGAAATTTAGTTCTTTGTTTGCAAATTGTTCATCAGTACATTATGACTTTTATGAAGCTGTTCATTAACTGCAATTGCCTAGCACATATTTCTATGTGTATGGGAATTTTTTTTTACAGTATGCAGAGTCAGAGATTTGCTACTCAGTCTTAGTGGATGAGCTTTTTTTTGTAGCAAATTTTCAGCTATAGAGATAGGTTTTAACAGGAAGGTGAAAGAATAAATCTTTCTTTTTCCAGATGTAAATAAAACACAGTGCACAAATACTCAAGTGGAAGTACAAAGCACAGTTACTGAAGTAACAATTAATTGCTCCAGCTTCTTTCCCAGCCCTACTGCTAAAGCACAATCTTCACGAACTTAGACCAATAGACCAATAGATCAATAGATCTGTCCTGGGAATCTGTGATTAAAAATAAGACAAAATCCACAACAAGAGGTTCATATGACCTCGTAACGCTCTTCGTGCTTGCTTTTTTTCTTGTTTTTGACTTATGCTTTTGCACAGAAGTTAACAGACTTTCCCTTTTGTTTGTTAATATTGTTTCAGTTGTGTATTTGCACCAAAAGATCATAAAAGTAATCTAAATTCCTGATGTCTTTCACTAGTAAATAGCTGTACAGGTGTGTTTTGTGCTCTAAGTTGTGTATTCCCTGCTTTCCAGAGGACTGCCTGGATCCAATGTGCTCTGGCCACGGTGTGTGCGTGCAAGGGGAATGTCACTGCTCCACGGGCTGGGGTGGGGTGAACTGTGAGACTGCGCTGCCCGTGTGCCAGGAGCAGTGCTCAGGCCATGGCACCTTCCTCCTGGACACAGGACTCTGCAGCTGTGAGCCACAGTGGACGGGTCCAGACTGTTCCACAGGTATGATGGAGACTTGACTTTATCAACATTGCCTGTGCTTTCTGCTGGAGTAATGAAAGAATGTAGTTGCTGTTACTGTGCTAATAAGAATTTTAAAAACAAGATCGGGATGAAGCAAGAGTACTGTGGCATGGCATTTAATGGGTTTATCAGTTGCCAAGGATAAGAAATGCATTTTCTCTGCAACAAGAGTGTTTCTTGGTGTTGGGACATTGAGAAGAACAGTAGTCCTGCAAGTGGGCAGATGCTTCCTGACTTGCACTGGAGGCAAGTATGACTCTCACCTGAGCTGCTGAGTGCCTGTCAAGCTCATGCAATCAGGGAATCCACAGTTCTGAGAGAGACTGGGAAGATAAATTAAAAAAAAAAAATCCAAACACAGTGACTGATGAGTAAGAAAGCTCTGTCAAAAAGACTTTAGATGAGATTCGGGATGCTCTAAGCAGTACACCGAGTGTTAGACTGAAGTATAGATGTTCTTTAGTGCCTGAGACATTCTTCCTAGGATCAGTGATTGCTGTGCATCTTGAAAATAAAGCTTGATTTTAGTGAACGATGAAAACATCAAATGAATAAGTAAGGAAACAAAAGAAGAGTAACAAGGTCACAATAAATGAGTTGTCACATGTGAATGGAGAACATAATGGGGTTCTGAACAATGAAGAGGATGAAATGGATAAAGCACAGACAGCTTGTCTAGAGTCAGACAACATCACAGCTTTGCAGTCTTTCAGAGACCAGCAGTCTCTCAGCCTGCCTCAAACCCTTGCACTTTGCCATATCTGTACCACATCGTTCTCAGTGCTGTGAAAATTTTCACTTCTGTAGCACCTTGAAGAATGTAGGCTCTTGTCCTGAGGATTTTTCTGTGTTCCCCAGAAAATTACAAATACTTTCAAAATACAAGGATACATTACATTAAGTTTTATGGGATCTTTAATATATAAGTTAGTATATCCTGACAGACTTGAAGCAGGAGAAATAGCAAAGGTTCTAGAATGTTTTTGAATATATTGTTCCAGACACAGTGCTGCCCAGCCTGAAGAGGGATGAGGCACGTCTATGATACCTTCCCCTACCTGCCCATCTCTGGCTCTTCAAATGATATAAACTTCCATTTTAAAAGTGGCAGACTGGGGAAAGACAAGAATCATATGAGTGGAAGAAGAGAGATGAAGGGTGACTGTGACCTGTGCATGTCCTTAAAAATTGCCAATGTTTGGAGGTCCAGCCTGAGTTCTGGAATCATTCATGGATTATTTTGAGGCTGGAAAAGACCGTGTTGTTCGTGTTGATTTTCTGTAGAACATTACCAAAAAATAACAATTACCCTTCAGCTTTTGCTTGACACTCATAATTTCTGTTTACTTTTTTGAAAGTGAAGCTTCCCACAGAGACCGAAAAAGAAGGATAGTCTACCATTTCCTAGATAAATTGTTTCAATTATGCCTGGCCCTCTCTGCTAAAACGTGGACCTACCTCCCAACTCCTAGTTTGAATAGGTGCAAAGTCTCGCAATCATGTTTCTTTCTGTGAGGTGAAAGACTGGCAAATTATCTGAAGTCCTTTCCACTGTCCAGTCTGATCTCTGCTTTGACCTGTGGACTGGCATAACCCAATATCACTGCACCACCTCCACATACTCCTGTTTCCAAAGTTATTGCTGGACAATTGCCATCCCTTAAGGGCCAGAAAATACTCTTGCAGAACACCAAAGCATCTGTCAGGATATGTTTTCATTGTGTTTAAGTTATTCTCAATAAAAGCAGCTCAATATGGCTTGAAAGTTGTTCAGCCACTTAGTGTCACTAATCCTATACTGCTTGTAAGACACAACTTAGGCTGGCTTTTTGTTCAGCTATGTTAAGATCCATGCTTTCATTATCCTTAGCTGGATATCTATTTCAGGTATATTTGGCCTCTTTCTACCCTACAATACTAAACTTCCCTGAAAAGTCTTTTTCCTTTGTTAGCTCAGATTTCAATTTACATTTCCCAGAGATGACACAGTTTTCATTTAAGCTATGCCTTGCTTCTTATGAGCATCTTTGTAAAGGCTCTTCCTATCAGCTAACTACGAACTTACAGATAATTATGCCTTTGATTCTTCTGCCTTCTTTAGGCAGCACCAACTGAATCGTCTGAGATTCTGGGAGATTTTTAGCTACACCAATCAAAACAACATTGTTGTGTCTTTTCTACAGCTATATGATCTCCTGTGATCAGGAGAAGAAATTTTAAAAGTACCTTCTGTCTGTCTTTGGTTTATTATATGGACAAGATCGAAATGTTCTAACTGTTCTGTATGGTTATAGACTGACATGTATTTACCATGAGAGAGATGGATTGGCCTGTTGTGCCAGTTTGCCAACTGGCCTGAATGCTGAAGGTCAAAAACAAGCTATGGTTTTCACTGCTTCAAAATTTTTGTCAGAAATTTGTAGAGAAGCCACACAGAGTTATTCCAACAGAGTTCTTTCAAGTGCTGTACTTGGGACATAGCTGTTATAATTCCAGTTGCAAGGATCCCAAGCCTACAGTCATTATTCAAGTAATACAGCTGATTATTCCATTCCTACTGGCCTGGGCAGATGTTGATTTCATCCTTTACCTGTGGGGTAGCTCATGTTGAAATACACAGAGATCCAGCATCTTCTTCTACAGAAACTTTATTTATTTAGTTATTTTACTTGCTGGCTCTTGAACAGTTATCTGTCCTACTTTCTGCAGTATTTGTTGGACTGTGCAAGGAATAAGGGTAGTTATGTCCATTTTGCTTGAAGGGAGGCGCAGGCATCAGGGTCAAGTTAAGCTGCTCTCAGGCAGAGATGCACAGACATCTCTAAGAGGTGTCTTTCACCATTTTGATTCTCAAAGTGTTTCCAAAACAGAAATAAAAAGCACCAGCACTGCTACAGTTCTACATTGTCCAAGATGTCCAACAGTAGCACCAACCATACAGCAAACATGTCATCTTCAAGCATTGAAATGGCTTTAGCTCCTGCTAAAAAACATTACAATGTGCTTTCATCTTCTCTAATAATTAGCCTTGAAAAAACAAATGCTTCTCTGTAAAGCACTGAAATTAAAAATCCAGACTGGTCACAACACAAGGGAACATATTCTGTTTTGGAATTAATTCCTTGCTATCTTGTTTATCACTTTGCCTATTTAATTTTAGTTTTCACTTAGTTTGGTCAACTTTTGGGAAGTCACACCAAAGTGCTCAGACATTTAGCCATTACCAGTTCAGCCATCTGACAGTAGATGTGCCCAAGAGAAATGCACAGGAGACTGAGTTCCATTTCTCATTTAGTCTTCCCCTGCCCCTACAAGATGTGGAGAACAGAAGTTTCGTACATTGTTCCAAGTCAGACTCATTATATATTTTGTGAAAACCACCTGTACTGAAAAAGGTCATTCTTGGAGTATTTCAGAGTCTCAGCATCTTTACACCATGCTGAACCCTGTTATGATAGTATGTGAAAATCCATTATCAGTCAGATCTTCAGCATACTTCTCAGCTGACCTGTACAGTAGGAGTGTGATCTACCAATAAACGGCACAGTCAGTAGGAGGAAGACCGATATTGCACTATTTTAATGTCACAGGGACTTCAGTGTAATCATCTTTCTACTTACTGTCTATGGATCTTTGTTGCTTTATTTATAGGCTGTCACCCAAAATGCCTTGATGTTAATGAGTCATCTCCCCTTAAGGCATCTAGGCACTGCTTTTCAGAAAGAAAAAATCAAACTTGTGAGTACTGACTGCTCCTGTCAGGTAGAAGGGAAGTTCTGGCTAATTGAAGGTGCAGCATCAACTGAACAAAAAAACTCATCTTCTGTTCTCATATTGACACCTTTAACACGGAGCCTTGAGATTAAGGGAGAGCAATATCAAGAGAAAATGGATGACAAAGTTGTTCAGGGGGACAGCCTTGCATAAATTAGTGTAACTGCAGTGACACCAGTAGTGCAGTCCCAGTGTGTTTCAGGTGAGAATCCATCCCAGAGTCACTAATTAATTGCAGCACTGTGCCTAAAATATTATAGACTGAGGAATCTGTGACAGAGCTGATGCCTCTGACATCCTGTCCTGCATTCATTTCTTTAGAATTTATTCAGGAAAAAGTAGGCCAGTTTCTGTCCCCTTACTCCAGGACATTTGTCATAATTCCACTGAATCCATTTATATCACTGAAGCAACCTAATTATGATTGGGAAAAGAATACTGGCAGTTCTTAGTCACAAAAACATTCATCCTAAAATGATTATATGGAGATGGTATATATTTAGCATATCTATTTTTGGATAAGCTCTCCTAGCAAGATTGGTGGTAATTTTACAAAGGGTAAAAATGAATCAGCAGCCTCTTCCTTCAATATCTTGTGAAGCAAAAAAACTCTTTAAAACTGAATTGCTTTGAAAAATGCAAAATGTTGTAATTGTTGTAAATTGATACATGCAAAGTGGAGCAATTTAAAAATCATTAGGAGTCTGCATTTTTTACAGTAAAGTACTTCAAAAAGAAATGAAGGCATAATACAGTATATTAATATAGTATCTCAAATAGGTTTCAAAATTAAACATCAAAAACTGCAGCTTGAAAAATAATTAGGTGAACCCATTTCATCATGATCAGAAACTCTTCAGGTTTAGGGAATTGCAATATATGGGTGTCAGTCGTTCTCATTTACCAAGGACAAGGATGTTGACTACAAAGAGCTTGCAGTAGTGGAAATAGTCTTGAAATTTCCTCAGTACATGATGTAATGTCGTGCATTTTCTCTAGATTGCTCAGTTGCACACTGGTGCTTCTGCTTTGCTCCCTATTTTAGACAAATCTCAAGAACTTTTTAATTATTCTAGAAATGTCCTTCGATGTTTTGTTCATAAGAAATTATGGACTTACTTAATTTCATTTAACTATCCTCTTTCTGTAATTTGTGAGGAGTTTTGCCTATTACTGCTCTGCTAATTAAAAAGGATGATTGAAGTTCCCTTGCTGTACATTGTCTGACACTGTAGAAAGACTCTTCCCTACTACTGTATATGTCACTGAAAAGAAAAAAACAGTGACTAGTTTCACTTGTATCTCCTGGAGAGTTGAAAGAGTTTGCAAAAATGTATCTGGTGAGCAAGGTTTCCATTAAAAACATACTAGTTAAAGATTGGAACACTTAGTATGTGTTGCTATACAACTTAAAACATGAGAAATTTAAGGCAGTGAAAAAGCACTCCAATAAAAATTAATTATCCTACATGTTTAAATCAGTCCACAGGGAAACAAAAATACCTGATGTAGTAATGTACTGATTCAAGAAATAAGATAAGTCAAGGGTATGACATATGCAATGAGAAAGCATGGGGTGTTTTTCAAATGATTGCTGCTTATTTTGCAGATATGCCAAAGATAATGGCCCTTTCCTTTCTCTTCCTGAAAATGAAGATTTTTTAATCTATTGCTGTCTGCACCTCTTCAGCAATTAATGGAAATATTCCTCATTCCAGTGTAAATGCAATTTAGTTAAGTCAGCTTTTGTAAATCCTAGTCCAATTCACAGCAAGGCGTTAATTTTTCCACAAGGGAGAATCCACAGACCCAGTTTTGGATGCTTCTATCTCTGCAGCTCCTGGCTTACCCAGGAAGGAGATATCCAAATTGCTCTGGTAATGGGAAAATGGTACCCCTCCACTCTGGGTAGCTGACAGAGGCTTTCCTCTCTGTCTGCATAGCGTTGTGCCTCTACAGGGAGTCCATCCTGTCAGGAATGTGCCCCTCACTGTGCTTTGTACTAGGCCAGCCCCAGGAGAGTGATGCTCCCTAGCATCCTTGTGCAACACTGGTGCAAGGTCTTGCAGATTGCAAAACTAGAGCTGTTAACATAGAGGTGCTTCATTATCCAGTAGTGAAACCTGGCAAGTAAGTGGGATTTTAGTAATGACTCAGATGCCAAAGTGGTTCAAGGACCTTTGAAGTAGGTAAGGTAAGCAAGGGGTTTAAGTGTGTATATTTGTAATTAAATGCCTGCATCCCTCTTTTACATCTCAACCATACAACCTACACAGGAGTCAAATCTACTGAACAGGGATTAAGAACCATGCTAAAACAACTGACAGGGTATAGGATGGAAAGTGGATAGTCTGTGTTCAAGAAAATGTTAAGGTGGAAATTCTGACTATGGAAGACTTGTACTCCACAATAACCATTTGTAAAAGAGGACTCTGAAGTAGAGAAGCTGTGGTAATGTTCTGCTGGTGGATGCTGCAGTGCAGGGGGAAAAGTAGTCCAGATGAACAAGAGAAGAGGAATGACATAGGACATCTTCTAATTTGCTAAGTCAAATCCAAAGATGAAACTCTCAAATTATTCATACCACCATCTTTTAAAGGAGAGTTCTTGTGTTAGAGTGAGCTTCTGTTTTCTCACAGCTGGAAAAGCACAAATGGGAATTGCTGGAGCAAGGGTACAAAAGAGCACTAGAACAACTAGAGGTTTTTTCCTTCAGTGAATTTCAGAGCATCTATTGTGTAAAATGTGCTGCATCAGTCCCTAAAAAGCAGATATTTATAATATTTTTTGTTGTTATGGTAAGCATTGTACAAAATAGCTGTCATTTTGACATATTTACACAGCAGTCTGTGAATTTTAACTTCCTCTGAAAACAGGTAGTTGCCATTGGTAAAAGCCTATGAGAACTTCCCTATATACTGTGTTTCTAAGGATTTTAGTTGTGTATATTGTAGCAAGGGTAATATCTGTAGACATGTAAGGATTTCCTAGTCTCTGCCCTCCTTAAGTACATAGGCTTAAATATTTTGGCTCATGTAATATGTTTTAAATAAAATTAAATTTATAATAATTATCTGAGAATATTTTAATGGCAATGGGGCAAAAACTGCATGTGCATTGTAGCTACAGTGTACATTTGGGAATATTACTCTTCAGTCCAGAAAGCTGTGGCTATTTTATAAACAGATTTTTAAAATAGTGTCTATCACTTTGGAGTCCAAAATTATTCTCTGACAGAGTGCAGTGAGCTGATTATTTACGTGACACATGATTGTTTACGTGTCATATGCTGAATTCAAAAATGCCCTGAAGAAGAGTGGCCAGCCTGATGGTGCCTCTGCCAGCTCTGAGGAGCTGGTACCAGGCTCCACAGAAAAAATGCAAGTCACGTGCTGCACCTTTGGTTTGGCAGCAGTCAGGCAGAGCAGCAGCTGCCAGATGTGTGCTGCTATTTCTGTTTGTGCTGCTGACACAGAGGAAGTTATGGTTTATTTACTGGGAGCTGCTTTGTGTCTGCACTCACCTGCAAAGGCTCAGCTGTGAACACAGGGACATTTACTTCCTGCGTGTGGATGGACACAGAGTTTGTGGGCAGATGCTGAGCACTGTGGAATTTCTGCTAATTGAGGCTGCACTCCTTGGTTTTGTGCAAGAGCTTGTTATGCCTCACTGCTGAGTTTGTCCAAGGAACTGTTTATTTGTGCTAAAATGGGAGGAAGCAAGGCTAGCTTCTTCATCTGCTTTTGATTTTGGCTGTGAACCTGAGATGTTACTTAGAGGCTGGTAATGACTTACTTTCTCACAATTTTTTTCCTGTATTTCCTGATTGTTTTTCAATCCATACAGATTGATTACTGGGAACACACAGACCAAAGCCTTATTTTAGTTGATTCACTGTTTTCTTGAATCGTAGAATAACTTTGGTTTAAAGACACCCTCCAACTTCTCTGCTGTGAAACGGGACATCTTCCACTAGATCAAGTTATTCATAGCCTCTTCCAAGGTGGTGTCGAACACTTCCAGGGACGAGGCACCCACAGCGTCTCTGGACAACCTGTGTCTGTGACTCACCACCCTCAGAGTTAATTTCTTCCTAATACCTAATCTAAACCTACCCTCTTTCATTTTAAAGCCATTTCTCTGTGTCCTGTCACTACATGCCCTTGTCTACTGTCCCCTCCCTTTTCCTTGCTCCCTCCAGGTACTGGAAGGCCACAGTTAGGTCACCCTGAAGCTTCCCTTCTCTAGGCTTAAGAGGTTTCCACCTGTCCATGTAGACTGGCTCTTCAGTGAAAAAAATAACATAAAAATCACATTATTTTAAAAGCATTCAGTCCCAGGGCATAGATGTACATTCTGCAAATCATTAACCCCTTTCCTTCAGAGTGCCTTCTCTGTGTCTGATTTAGGCAACAGTGGCATCTCTGTCACTTGTGGGCTGCCATTGCTTTTACACAGATGAATCTGAATAGCTTTTCATGTAATACATTGAGAAGTAATGCCAATGCCCACCTTTTCAGCATTTTGAGCTCTTTCAAAATAGGATAAGTAAAACATATGTTCATTATTGAAGTCGGCAAGTATATCCAATATTCAGAGCACAGACCAGCACAATTTTTGTGAGTGGACCCATATTCGAAGGTCGTCCTGTAAGCCAGTGAATTAAAGATGGTGCCTACTTGTTGGAAATAATACTTAAATAAATCATTACTTCTTTACTGGGTACAGTGATACCCAGTAATCAAACTTAGTAATTAAGTAATTGTGGAAAGCTTTATATTCTGAGCAGAGCCTGAATCAGTGTAAACAATACTTGTTCTGTGTACCACAGAAGATTTGGTGCTTATATAGACATATTCTGATCCCCTCAGACAATGTGGTGAATTTTTGCTGAAAATAGGTGTCACAAAATCTTTTTTTTTTTTTTTGATGCTGTGTTAGTTCAGGCTGTACCTGTGAGACATCTATATTGAATGAACCTACTGAGGCCTCTCTTTGCCTATTTCCCTTTTCCCCACAAAGCCATAATTCTTCAGGTTTCTCTTCATTATCACAGACCTCATGCCTTCCCTGATTCTTGTGGTCTGGCACTTGGTCAACAGGCTTTCCATTTTTCCTGCACAACTGGCTTTTCAGTCTAAGGAACTGTTAATTGCATTTTCCCCTCTGTGAGTGAGCACAAAGGCACTGCTTTCATCCTGCTCATTACAGCTCATGACAGATTGTTCTGGACTGCTTTCATACCAATCTCCTGATCAAACAAAATATTGAATAAGATAGACATTGCACAGCACTTCCTTTTGGGGTTCTTGGGGTGTTGCAGAGGATTTCAGAGCTTGTTAGTGAGAGTATAAGTCTCTATTGATGACTGCCTCTCACTGCTTTGCTACAAGTACAGCTTGAAATGAAACAGTGAAGACATTATGAAACAGGACCAAATTTGACAAGGAAACTCCATCTACTTGGGCAACAGTATTTAAAAAATGTCCTTGTCAGATCTGTGTGTGCTTCTCCTTGCCCTTGTGTCAGTTTAACCTTCCTTGCTATTTGGTTACATTTCTGCTCATTTATTTTAAATGTTGCCCACGCTGGCCTTGTCCAATCTCCCAACCTGTATCATCTCTAAGAAAGAGACAAGTTGTGCAGCAGAAGTCTCTTGTGTGGCAAGTCCAGCATAGTTGTATTCTCCTTTACACCAGTGCTGTGGCTGGGTAAAGAGAGATGTTCCCAGTGCCAAATGAGGAATCCTTTTCAGTGGTGTTAGGTTTCAGTGCTTTGGCTGCCTGAAATGGAATATCAGTTAGTATGTTTACCATTACCAGTCCAGCTTCTTCAGGCTGTATTGATTAAATTTTTGTACTGTAAAAATACCATTTTGAACCACAGTGAAATCGATATGGAGTGAGGTTTTTTATATATATAAATTGGTTTGGATCAGGAAGAAAATTTTCATCAGATGAAAAATAAAACTGGGTGAAAAAGTTGTGATAGAGGATGTCAGAAGGGGAAAAAGTTGCTCTGTCATTTCCCCAGCCTCTGTTGTATTTGCCCTCTAGACCTTTCTGTTTATCCACAGATTACTTTTCTACACAAATACATTTTGTATGCAAGCAAATTGAGGCTTCCAGTTTCAAAAAGATACTTGTAAATAGATGTAGCATTATCAGAAACTACCTTACAGGGCCTTTTAAATGCAATTGCATTCATATATCTTGTGGAACACAGTAGTTCTAATGGCAGCCTTCCTACTAGACGCCAGAAGGGTTGTTTATAGAGTACCTAATGCATCAAGAATAAGTTCAATGAGATGATGGTAGGATTATTTCCAGAAAGCAATTAAAACCATTACTGTATGGATAGTGAAACATTCTGAGTAACAAACAGCGAGGATAAGGCATTTTGGTTCCAGTGGGTTTATTTTATATGTTGTGGCCTGTGGTGAGAAAGTAACAAAGGTAGTTAGGTAACTGCAGGGCAAGACACCAGAAGAGTTTTCTACATACAACTTAGAGTAGGAAGGTTTAAAATGAAGTAATGTTTGGCGAATGAAGAAGTTTTGTGGAAGTTTTGCCTTTGGTAGATGTAGTTCATCATTGTGCAATAATTGTGTCTGAATTACCCCAAGTAATAGTCAGGGCTGTGTGAAGTTTAGATTCCCTCCCACTGATTTTCTGAAGTTATTGGCTATTCAGTTGTTCTTTTCTGCAACTCTTGTCTCTCTGAGGAAGACCCCACCTCCTGAAATGTCTCTGCCTCCTGGTAGAACAGCTCCTGAGATAATACTGACCAAAACATGAAGAGTGCCTGGGCCAGTCCTTTGTTCAGATTTCAGCTGTGCTGGTTTTTTTTAAATGCTAGTGAGACCAAACAAAAGCTTATTTTCTGGAATCACTAATTCAATTTTAATTAAAAAACCCAGAGATCTAATGAAGAGGAGATAGAAACAGGTTATCAGTCATGTAATCGTGCAGGAAACAGGGTACTTGATATGAATTTAAATATTAGAAGACATCAAGAAGACACATGAAAAAATAGTATTTGAGGGGGCTAAGGCATGTCTATGTTTGTGTAATTCATGGAAAACTATAAGTAGTTGGAATATGTTATAAGCCTCTCTAACATTGTTCAGAGCCAGAAATGAGGGCAGATTAAATTTAGAGTTGGACTTGTCTTCTCCTTAACATTTTTTCCAAATAATTCTTCTTTGGCTTAACATAGCTTTATATACATGCTACAGTCTTGCTTTGTGGCTGTGTCAGAAAGCATAAATATCAATAGCTGAATTTAAGCATTCTAGTCTGATAGCAGACTGTAATAGAAAAGTACTTCAGACAAATGTTTCCGTTCAGGTGAGATGAATCTCACTCTTTGAGTCTTTTGTTGCAGTGGGCCACCCTGTCCCACTTTGGACAAGCACAGAATCTTTGGAAATGACTGTGAAAATTATTATGGAGAGATATATGATAATAAATTCAAAGCAATAGTTTTGCAGAAACAGTTGCTTTGAATTTTTCACCCAAATATAGCACGTTGTTGTGGTATTGTGAGGTGACCTTTAATATATGTCAGTCAGATATTAGCATGCAATGCATGAAGAGAAGGATAAGGAATGTTGCAGCAAGAGAAATTTAGATTGAGAGCATATTTGTCTGTGAAGATGCTCTGATAGTCCTGTGAATTGCCTGTTGTAGTACAGTCCTTGTTCTCTGTTGCTGGGAGATTTTCAGGGATGCGAGATATGATTTAATTTGAAATAATAAGAGATGATCCTGTGAAGTCCTGCAGCTCTATTCTTTATAAATTTATGCTAAAATAGATCAATCATTTGGTGATGATCTATCATATTGATTTATTTCTGATTGTACTAAATTTCACATTAAGTTCTGTGGCAAGTCCCCATCACATGTTCCTCGGTGGTATGGAGGCTAGGGAAGAGACAGGCAGTGCACCATTGCTGCCTATCCATACAGGAATCTGATTTCAGTTTTCCAAAGGAAACATTCACAAAACCAGGCAGCTGACAAGAGAAGGACTTCAACATTAATGTTTTGAAGACATTTGCAAATCCCTTTGATTGGCATCTCAAGCTTGAAGAATATGTGGCACTGGACACTGGTATAACCCATGTAGTATTGCTGTGTTCCCCCTAAAAAAGCTGTGCCATGCTTGATCATAGATCACAGTATGGTTTGGGTTAGACGGGCTGTTAAAGATCATCCAATTCCAACTCCCCTGCTATGGGCACCTTTTGCAAGACCGGGATGCTCCAAGCCCTATCCAGCCTTGAACACTTCCAAGGATGGTTTATTGGCATAGCTGTGGTTGACTAAGAATGTAAAAAATTACACACCTAAGTAACATGCTGTGACACTGTTGGAAAAGCCAAGATCAGATGCAATTAGCAGCCAGATTGCCAAAGATGTTTATGTAAATTATAAAATGAGATAAAGCTGTACCGTAAAAGGAACATCTCTTCTAGTACAGATATGTATAACTTGATGTCTGCATGGAACCTCTACAGTGCCCTCCTAGGTAACCTTCTTTAAGGGGAACAAATTTCCATTAGGTTTTACAGAAAAACAAGTTCGAGTGCTTTTGAAACTCCTAAAACTTTACATTTTTGAACTTCTTTGTGGTGTAAAAAAATTCTGTTAATAAAGTCAGTTGCTGAAAATGGAAGCTAGAACAAAGTTGTCTCCAGGACACAGCAGGAAGGTAATTTAAAAAACTCAGGAACATTGTTGAAATTATCATGCAAACTTATTAAATGCTATGTATATTTAAATTGAAAAAAATTCTTTATTAGGTCTAGATAGGTGGTTTTTTTGCTGCCTCTAGCAGTTAAGGTTATTGAGTGAAAGTCAGGGTAGATTAATTTCTAATCTTTATGGAAAACCACTTATTAAAAAATGGATAGCAAAATTATTAATATAATACTGAAAGTTTAGACTATCTGTAGAACAAGACTCACCACCACTGAACAAAAGTATTATGAGTGTATCATAGTATTTAGCCATTTTTGTTTACATATAGTTTCATATTCTTAGCATGATTTTCTAGGAGTTATTTCTGACACGTGTTGAATTAACATTAAAATCTTCCCTTATCATTACAAATTATAAAATATTTAGCTTTAATTTCCCTTTTCATAACACATAAGTAGGAACTTATTATAAAACACATTTGAAAGAACTCATTGTTGACTTAGGTAATTAAAATGAAGAGTGTGGAGTGAATTTTTAATGCTTTTTAGATTAGCTCAGGAATAATCAACTATTTGTCTCCTTCTCAAGAATATATACAAATAATGGTTCACAGCTCACATTTGCCTTTTTCCAAGAAATTAATGAGCATTCAGATTTAAGGACATGTCAGTAAAAATTCTAGACTGAGTTGAACATTTTTTAAGTCTCTTCTTCATTAATTAGTATCTAAGGACTCAGAATTTTATATTAGATGCAAACTGTATTTGATGAAAGTCTGAGGGAAGCTGCTGGGGTTGGCTGAGGCCAGCCCCCAGCACTCTGCCAGCACGATACTTGCAGTGACTCTGCATGGCTGGGCTTTTTTCAAAATCAAAATCAGCTTTCCAGGCCTACATTTAGAGAACCTTGTTTTGATTTCAGAGTGTATAGGTACAAAAACTGACACAGGGCCATGAATTACTGTCAATTTGGGTGATTTGGATTCGTGTAAACCCTGAAAATTCACATGTACGGAGGAGTGGGTCTCAGCCACAGACCAGCCTGCAACCAGATTTGCTGTACAAGGCTCTGGGCTTTCTGCCCAGAGCTCAGGCAGGCAGGTGTATATCCCTCTAAACTGTGACACAGAGGAGTGTCAGGGCAGAGATGGGTTTATGTAAGCCTACAAGCCTAAATACCAGTATGGTCAAGGAATTGTGAGCGTGGCACAGTATGTTGTAAGAAGGAATGGCAGTTAATGGAACAAGACAAGTAAAGGCTTGTGATGTATTATCCCCAAGTCAACTAATCCAAACTGTACCTCTTGTGACCTGCCTCCCTTGTTACCTTACATAAGTCATCTCTTGTCTTTTGTAGTCAGATGATGGCGCAGCGTATAGTTCCTCAGCAGGACAGACTCTGTCCAGGCTGGATTTGTATCTCCTGCCTGTATTGCCGCTTTGATCTCTCCTTGGGCTGATTTAGCTCAGCTAGCTGTCAAGTATTAACCCAGGAAAATAAACTGAATAACTATCTGAAAGTTCCGTGATCGGAATCATCTCACCAATTTCACAAGCTAAGCCTTAGGCAGGGATCACAGAACCAGGAGATGGATGGAGAGGAGGAGGAGTGGAATAGCTATTTCAATCAGAGAAGACACTTTTTGCTGTCTTAACTGCTGCACTGACCCACAGCTCAAAGCCCCTGCACACTGTGTGGGCTCTGCTGCATTTTGTGGTGCTTCTGTGTCCTGTAGGACCAACTGCTTTGGAAGGAGGAAGATGCTCCAGTGAACTGAACAGGTACATCATGTCTGACTTGCTGTTCAACTTCACTTCTGTGTGAATTTTTGTCACATCATCTTTATTTATTTATCTATTTAAAGTTACTGTATAATTTCCCACTGCAGTTGGTCCCTGAGCACCCACTGGAGTATCTCATTTTGTCCAGTCTCTGGGAGAAACTCTCAGTACAAACACAAATGCTAACGCAGCTTCCTGCTACACAGAGGTTTCTGGGCTTATCTGCAGAAGGAGTTAAGAAATTGTTTTGCATTTTAAAACAGGGCAACCTGAACTGATAATTCTTTTTTTGATCTTAGTTGTTCGAATTAGCTGTGGATTAAAGTTGCATGTTCTACCACAGCATTAATAGGATGATGTTAGGCTTGATTTCCCTTGCTTTGCATGAGAAGTCTGTGGAGAATCTTGGATTTGCTTGGCAGAAAAATACATTATCATGATAAACATCATTTCTGAAGCCTTATGAAATCACCAAAAAGAATGTAAGTCTCAAGGTTGCCTCAGTGACAACAGAGTGTGACTTGGCTGAACTGCAGGGCAGCTGGGGTACCTGATGAAAGTATCTGGTCCAAACTAAGAAACCTCATTTCATCACATATGGTGCTTACAAAATTGTGTTTGGTTTTCATTAAAGAACATTTAGACTCAATATTTTGGGGGAAAAATTGATTTTTATAAGGAAATGCAAGAACTAGGTAAGTTCATTTAAAATATGATCTTACATTGGAAAATAGAACAAAAAAAAAGAAGCCGTATGAATGAAGACTATATATATGGACTGACCTAGGATTTTTTTTATAAGATAGGTAATGTAGTATCTCCACTTTATTAAAGATTAAGAGCCTAAATTGTGTTTAAACATTTTATTCAATGTGTAGGGAAAACAGTGGAAAACTTCCTAACATTTTAAGGTCTGTTTCATTTTTCAGTTTTAAAAGAAGAGTGTGTGCAAGATCTATCCCTGTCCTTGTGGTAGGAATATGTCTACACTGCCTTCAGCTCCATGCTGTTATTTCTTTTGTTTGTTGGGAAGATGAGTTTGTCGTTATTAGATTCTGCGGGGTAGATAGACGTGAGATGCAGCCATGCATGCCGTGCGTGGGAATGTGTTCAAGGTTTGCACAGCTGGTTCTTTGGTCTGTTTACAGACAGAGAAGTGGTGGGAGCTGCTGGTGCTGCTGACAGGGTCAGAAGCTCTGTGTATTGCTTTGTTTCCCCACTTCAGCCATTGCACTTCTGTATTCCAATGCCTACAGTCTTCCCGGAAGTTTTGGAGTCAGGTGAACTAAGCCAGTCCCACAACTGCAAAAATCAGTGTAGTAGCATGTCAATCCAGGAGGGTCAAAAAGACCATCAGTCCTACTTACCTCAGTATATTGTAAACTACACAATATTTCTTAATACCTTCTTAACAATCTTTGCCACTTGAAGTAAATTATCAAAAGCAATAATTATAATGAACTAGACAGAGATCAGGGGAGATCAGGGAGATCAAATACATCCCTCTAGCAGCCTAAATTCTTAAAGTATTTGCTAGTTTTAATTCTCAGGAGTAGGCTGATGGCCAAGCTGGAAAGATAGGTTCAAATAAAACCAGTGATCCTCTTCTAGTCTCCTTGGGGGTGATGCTTTTGTGACCTCGTGGGATCAATTTGCTTCCTAAATAGGAACAAGTATTTGGACAGCTTCAGTATCAATGGAATAAGAAGCCTGATCTCCCAGGCTTCCAAAGAACAAACAAGTTGTTGTGGGTTTAGAGCTAGCCAAAACCCACTAGCCTACTTATATTCTGTTGTGAGATATGATTTTAGAGGAAAGGAAAACGCAGGCTTAAACTTAAGACTATAAGGGAAATTTATTAACAAAACAAACTAAAAAGGAAATGAAAAGGAAAAGTCCAAATGAAACCTCCAGAACACTTCCCTCCCCCACCCACTCATCTCTTTCCCAACCTGACAACACAAAAACGGAATCTGGGATTTTAAAAATCAGTTATCACTTCTACAACAATCTTTCTCTATTTCACATAGGGCAAGGAGTCTTCTTTTTCAACACTCTGGAGATATGTCCACAAGAACAGTTCTCTGTGGCTTGCATCTTCACAAAACAGCAGCTGCCCGGTTCAGAAAAAAACTCTGCTGTTGTGAAACTCCTC